>LR752825.1:0-41147 GCA_902729485.2 Mus minutoides | reverse complement strand
ACTGATATGTGGATATTAGCCCAGAAAACTAGACTACCCAAGATACAATTTACTAAACACATGAAACTCAAGAAGAAGGAAGATCAAAATGTGGACACGTCACCCCTTCCTAGAATTAAGAACAAAGCACACATTGAAAGAGTTACAGAGATCATGTGTGAAGCTGAATCCAAAGGATGGACCCAATGACTGCGGCTGCTAGGGATCCATCCCACAATCAGCCACCAAACATAGACACTATAGCATATGCCAGCAATATAGTGCTGAAAGGGCCCGGATATAGCATCTGCATTTTCTAAAGGAGTACAGTCTTTATGATACATAGACACTATTGGTATATGATGGAGATTTTGTTGTCTTTGTTTTTATTGATTATTTTGCTTATTTAAATTTCAAATATTGTCTCCTTTCCTAGTCTTTCCTCCATTCCTCCATCCTATCTCACTTTAACTTTAATAAGGTGCTCCCCCACCCACCCACCCACCCACCCACTCCTGACTCAGCCCTCTAGCATCCCCCTTTGTTGTGGCAACAAGTCTCCACAGGACCAAGGGCTTACTCTCCCATTGATGTCAGATAATGTAATCTCTGCTACATAGATAGTGGAAGCTATTAATCCACAGATGTGAACTATTTGGTTTGTATACCTAGGAGGTCCTGGTAGTTGATACTGTTGTTCTACCTGTTGCAATCCCCTTCAAAGATCCTTCAGTCCTTCCCTTAACTCTTTTATTGTGTTCCCCAGGGCTCAGTCCAATGAATGACTGCATCTGTCTTAGGTGGTGGCAGAACCTCTCAGAGCCTTACCAGGCTGCAGTCTGCAAGCACTTATTAGCATCACCAATAGTGTTGGGGTTTGGTGTCTGTAGATAGGATGGATCCCAAGGTGGGGCTGTATCTGTATGGCCTTTGCCTTCAGTCCCTGCTCCATTTTTTTGTCCCAGGGTTTCCATTAGATAGTAACAATTGTGGGCTAAACTTTTTGAGATGGGTGGGTGGCCTCAACCCTCTACTGGGGACCATGTCTATCTACTAAGGGTGGTCTCTTCAAGTTCTATCGCCCCTCTATTGGATATTTTTATTAACGTCATCTTCATTGGGTCCAGGGAGACTTTTGCATTCCTGGCATCTTGGACTTTCTAGTGGATCCCCGTTCCCTGCTCCCCATTTCTACATACTTCTTTTCCTTCTCCTCTGGACTATTCTCTTGTCTCTTCCCATACTTGATCCTCCCCATCCACCCAGAATTCCTTTTGCCTCCCATCTCTCACCCAGGTCCCTCCCTCCCTCTACCTACCAAGATTACTTTGCTCTCCCATCTGAGTGGGATTGAAGCATCTACACTGTGGCCTTCCTTTTTGTTAAGCTTCATATTCCCTGTGAGTTGATACATGGGCATTCCTATGGGGTTGTAAGTCCCTTCAGCTCCTTGGGTCCTTTCTCTAGATCTTCCTTGGGTCCTTTCTCCAGCTCCTCCTTTGGGAACCATGTGCTAGGTCCAATGGATGGCTGAGAGCATCCACCTCAGTATTTGTCAGGCTCTGGCAGAGCCTCTCAGGAGACAATTATATTGGTCTCCTGTCACATGCACTTCTTGGTATCCACAATAGTGTCTGAGTTTGTGCCTATGTATGGGGTGGATCGCCAGGTGGGGCAGTCTCTGGATGGCCTTTCCTTCAGTCTCTGCTCCACACTTTGTCTCTGTAACTCCTTCTATGGCTATTTTGTTCCCCCTTCTAAAAAGGACCGAAGTATCCACACATTGGTCTTCCTTCTTCTTGAGCTTAATATGGCCTGTGAATTTTCTCTTGGGTATTCTGAGCTTTTGGTCTAATATCCACTTATCAGTGAGTGTATACCATGTGTGTTCTTTTGTGATTGTGTTATCTCACTCAGGATATTTTCTAATTCCATCCATTTGCCTCAAAAATTTGTGCATTTGTCCTTTTTCATAGTTCAGTAGTATTCCTATGTGCAAATGTACATTTTTCTGTATGCATTCTTCCATTGAGGGACATCTGTGTTGTATCCAGCATCTGGCTATTATAAATAAGACTTCTATGAGGATAATGGACCATGTATCCTTGTAATATGTTACAGCATCTCTTGGGTATATGCCCAGGAGTGATACAGCTGGACCTTCAGGTAGAACTATCTCCAATTTTCTGAAGAACCACCAGATTGATTTCCAAAGTGGTTTTACCAGCTGACAATCCCACCAGCAATGGAGGAGTGTTACTCATTCTTGACATCCTTGCTAACATCTGCTGTTCCATGAGTTTTGGTTGTAACTGTTATGATTGGTATAAGGTAGAATTTCAGAGTCATTTTGATTTAGATTTTTGTGATGACTAAGATGTTGAACATTTCTGTATGTGCTTCCAGGCAATTCGAGATTCCCTCAGTTGAGAATTCTTTCTTTAGCTCTGTATGCCATTTTTAAAATTGGGTTATTTGGTTTTCTGGGGTTTAACTTTGTGCATTTTTTGAATATTTTGCATAGAATTTATGGGATTATTTCAATCTTCTTTTATCTGTTGAGGCCTGTCTTGTGACCAATTACATGGTCAGTTTTGGATCTGCTTCCATGGAAGCAGTATAAAGTAACTAGACAAACATTACACCAACAACATAAAAAAAATGAAGAAAACCAAGACATAATGTGATAATTATTTGTGATTAAAACTTGCTTTTACATCTGAGAAGTTACGAACTCCTGTTTATTTGTTTGTTTAACAAGGTGACTTAGGTGACTTTACTTTTATGTATATGTTCAAGACTCAGTTCCTAAAGTAATATAAGAGAATATCACGAAGAAACATATGAGTTTGCACTACTCTCATTTGTGCACGATTTATAATGTCTAGGGAAGCCTTACTATTTTTGTTTAGTTACAGTAAAAGCTGACATATTTAAAAAACATGACGATTTCCCTGAGAGAGTCTGAGGGAGGTTAAGGTTATGAATCATAATCAGCACGGTAAAAGTACACATAGATCTAGAGTAATAACCTAAAGCTATGGGGAAATTCATGAGGATAATGAGCACTATTATGTTAAACTGAGGATAATTTTCTACCATGGGACAATCACTATTTCACATATAACTCCACAAGGAATATTATAACTCATATATATATATATATATATATATATATATATATATATATATATATATGTGTGTGTGTGTGTGTGTGTGTGTGTGTGTATGTGTGTGTGCAATATAGAAATATACACACATATGCTCTCATTAACATGCCAGTACTTTTTTAATATAGTAGAGTCTCTGTTGTGTTATTGGTATTCCAGTAAATGGTTGCCTTAATAGGAGTGCAGACACAAGAGAAATAACAAGAAGGAATTATACTTACTCTTTGTCTCCTGACTTCAGTTTTAGTCATAGATACCAAAGTTATAATGAAACTTAGAACTTCATTACACATTATGTATTTAGAATACCTTAAAAAATAGCTATCCATAAGGGAAAAACAAACAAACAGTAAGATTCTGTGTTGAAAATGCAGGACATATTTTGATAAACTGGGGCAAAGGACTCGGGGGCCTGAACAAAGAGCTCAGCTGTGCAAGTGTCATGAAAGCTTAAAGGCCCTAGTGCAGATTCTGGGCAAGAACATTAAACAAACACGCAAAGAATAAACAAAAAGCATTTTTAGTGGTATATATCTGTAACCCCAACATTGTGTGTTGACAGAGTGAGGCAAATTTTGGAGGTTTGCTAGCCAGCTACGTTAATCAGAACAGTTTATTCCAGGTTCTGTTGAAAGGTTCTGTCTCACACCAAGTGAGGAATAAGAAAAAACATTTGACAGAGTAAGTCAGAGATAGGCTATGCCCAATTCTTTGAGAACAGCTATTGAAGACCACCGTGTGGATACTTCATTCCCCCTGTGAATAGGAAACAAAATACCCATGAAAGGAGTTACAGAGACAAAGTTTAGAGCTAAGATGAAAGGATGGACCATAAAGAGACTACACCACCAGGGGGAATCCATCCCATAATCAATCATTAAACTCAGACACTATGGCATAGGACAGCTAGTACCTACTTAAGGGACCCTGATATAGCTGTCTCGTACAGAAGTGGATGCTCATAATCATCTATAAGATGGAACACAGGGCCCACAATGGAGAAGCTAGAGATAGAACCCCAGGAGCTGAAGGGGTCTGCAACCCTAGAAGAGGATCAACAATATGAACTAACCAGAACCCCAGAACTCGTGTCTCTAGCTCCATATGTAACAGAAGATGACCTAGTTGGACATCATTGGGAGGAGAGGCCCCTTGGTACTGCAATCTTTATATGCCCCAATACAGGGGAACACCAGGGCCAAGAAGTGGGAGTGGGTGGGCAGGGGAGCAAGGAGGGGGAGGAGGGAGAGGATTTTCTGAATAGCATTTGAAATGTAAATTAAGAAAATATCTAATAAAAAATTGGAAAAAAAGAGCAATTCTCTCTTTCTCTCTCTCATGCACACACACACACACACACACACACACACACAGAGAGAGAGAGAGACAGACAGAGAGAGATAGAGATAGACAGAGAGAAATAAATAAACAGAGAGAGTGTGTGTTTGTTGGATGTCAGTGAAATGAGTACGGTACAGTGGAGTTGAATCCAGAGAAATAGAAGGATCCAGAAGACTAGAACAAATTGCCAGAGCTAGGTTGAGAATAAGCATAACAATTCAACAAGAAGGCAATAGAAGTGAGATTGAATCAGTCAGCTTAGAGAGGTGTTCAACAGCTAAATTGAACCAGCCAGCCAGAGCTCAGAAGGAGATTAAAAGGGCAAGGTATTCAGCAATAATCCTCAAGAGACAGCAGTTACATCATGCAAATAGAAGTTACTTTTACATAATCCAAACATATACATACATACAATTTTTAAATTTTTGAAAATTTACAAGAACTTCCAAACAAGGAATAAAGCATTTGTTCAGTCTAGGTTTTGCAGAGTAATTTTTGAACATGATCCAACTTATTTGCGTGTAGATGCAGTGCCTTTCACACTCCCTAGAACCTGGTCTAATTAGGCCTTACATCCACAGTGTTACCTGCATATATCAAAGTCTGATGGGCACTTACTATGATTTTCAGGATTTTAATCGCCTGGGCCAAGGAATTGGACTGGGAGAAATGAGTGCTCAGTAGTAGAAAGAAAGACATTTAAAACTTGCAAAGAGGCAGAATGGGCTGTAGTTTGGAAGGAGTTTTAAATATAGTTTTAAATGTAGTTTAAAAGTAGTTTCAATGGCCACATGTCCAGAGCCTTTGACATCCCCCTCCCTCCAAAATAAAATCATTTAATTGAAGCTGATTTTTTTTTTGAACATTTGCATACTCTTGGTATCTTTCTCATGATGCTATTCGACTTTGGGACTTTCAGGGTTGGGAAGGATTTTTACAATTCCTCTATATCCACTGGCTTCTTTAATGTGATAATTTCTAGCCCTGTACCCTCATTGCTTCTTTACACTTTTACCATAAGAGCTATGTCACTGGAAATCTTTTGTGGGAGCTGAAAGTTGGTAATATGCTTTCTCTAACAATCTCTGTGATGATGATGGGTGTAGCCCTTGTTGACCCTCTCTGCAGTCTACCCAGCATCAAGATAGAATAACTTAGTTCTTTTGTAATAGATGTTGCTGGAATACCCATATCACAAAAAGTTTCATCTTCATACTTTTAATCCCAGCACTCGGGAGGCAGAGGCAGGCAGATTTCTGAGTTCGAAGCCAGCCTGGTCTACAGAGTGAGTTCCAGGACAGCCAGGGCTATACAGAGAAACCCTGTCTTGAAAAAAAAAAAAAAAAAGAAAGAAAGAAAGAAAGTTTCACCTTGGTCCCAGATGAAAAGTGCTCAGAAAATAACTATCTAGAATAAATTCTTCATTTGTTGACTATCCACAATGCTATGATCATCCTAAAAACTTAAGATTCTAAAAGGATATTTAAAAAAATCAAGGCTTAAACAAAAGGGTCATAGTTATTGTAATTAATACTCACAGTAAAAGGGAAAGTGACCTAGAACAACAGGCTGTTTTTCAATGACAGAGTCTCAAGAGAGTAGACCAGAAGACAAGAATATAAAGAAAATAGGAAAGTTTGAGATTTGGAGGTTTTTCATGAACTTTTGGGCTATGAACGTGAGCTGATTAATTACAGCATCTTACATACTATTTCTAGGTGAGAAATGGGACATTGTTAGTAAACAACTATCATACAATGTGACAGAGTCAGAGGAGGCTAAAAGGAACACATAGTATCTCAAGAACATTACAAACCAAGCACACTACAGCCAAGCCAAATTAGGTCTGAGAAAGCCTATCTGTTGTGGGAGTAAAAGCCAAGTTCCCAGGAAACAACCAAAACTGTAACTTCTTCAAGGCCTTGGTCACCAGTCCTACTAGACATTGTGAAGTCTACTCCTAGGCAAGGATGAAACACAGAACTAGGTTCCCTTTGTCCTTCATCAGGGCCACTGAGAAAACCTTGGATTATCAGCCTTGATCTCAATACAAAGGAACCAGCAAGACAATGACTAGTTTCTCTCAGGGAGTTCTTTTATGCAGCTTGCCACTGGAGAAAAGATCACACGTGAGCACTTACAAAGGAATGTTGGTTATATCCTGAGAATTGGATAAAGCAATTTTAAGAAAGAATCTAGTGGTGGATTATATTAAAATGGAAGCAGTATAAAGTCATTGTAACTAGAAAACATTACACCAACAATATATAAAAAAAAAAAAAGAAAACCAAAACATAATGTGATAATTATTTGTGAGTAAAGCTTGCTTTTACATCTGAGAAGTTACGAACTCCTGCTTATTTGTTTGTTTAACAAGGTGACATGGGTGACTTTGTCTGTGATATGCTACTGTGGCCATGGAGATTCAAAAAAGGAAAGAAGCTTCATTCTGGAAAATATTTCCTGAATTCTTCAGAGTGGGTGATATTGGCCTTTATCCACCTGAGCAGGTGTCAGTAGCATCAGAAGATATTAATATACCTGAAAGGTTCACATTTAAGCATTGCATTGGCTTTATAAGTGGTATTTAATGTTTGTAAGTGGCATTTACTGTTACAGAGTACCAGGAGAACTACAGGTATGTCCCCCAAATTTTAGGTGAGGACTCCCAGTGTCATGCCTTGTCATCAGGCCACATATAGGATAATTTCTAAGGCTGAGACTGACAGAAATAATTCCTTTAGCTTTGGCACATTTTCATTAACACTGCCTACAATTCCAGTTGATTTTTTGAGGAGTATTAAATAAATCCTGGGTTATCAATGAAGTCAGAGATCTGGTGTCCAGTATCAGAAATTAAACACTTTCATATGTCTCATCAGAAGTTGTCTGTAATACACTAGTTGTTACCAACTATGCTTTGAGTGGTATCTTTATCAGGAAAACTTAGACATCACTATTAATCTAGAGGCCTGGCAGCTCTTTAGTGACAAAAGCGTTCTCCCTTTCAGTAATTTTCATTTTGTACAGAGGAAATATGAATACTTTTCCAGGGCAATTCATCCACAACCCCTTGGTTTCCCAAAGCCACTTTTATCATTGATCTCATTACTGCATCCTGGACAGCTTAGTCCTAGAAATCTGACAGGGACAGTGAGAAGATGAAGAAAGGACAGATACACATACAGAAAAGCTGGGGTCAAGGGGCTTATGTAAATTGTGTTTTAATGGACCTAGCTACTGCAACAACCAGAACCATAGCATGTTCCATATGTGCAGCACAGTTGAACAGAGTTATCTAGTCTCAGTGGGAGTTCCCTTTGAGGTGTGGCAATCTGTAATTGTGCAATCTGTATAAATCTGGGAGGAGGAAGAGGCTGTGCTTCACAGTTTTTCACTCACTGACAACATTCACAGTCAGAATTGAAGTCAGTTTTGTCATTTCAGAGCCTGACATGCATGGCTAGGCTTTGCCAAATCCCTCTGGGTCTCAGGCATTGGTCCCTGACATGGTCATGCTCCTGTCAACTATGTATAATCAGGCAGGACTTCATTCACTCCTCCATTTTCACTTGGCTTTCTTAGCTCCCCAAGCTTATGACCTAACAGTCAAATTTAAAAGTTAACTTATATGTGAACTCCCATTGCCTCCTTTTGCCTGGAGGCATTTAACCAGAAAAACTAGGAAAAAACATTATAATAAATATAAACATATTTGTATTATAATTATAATAAATGTAACCATATCTCTAAATTATATGTATAAATATTTTATTAGATATTTTCTTTATTTACATTTCAAATGTTATCCCCTTTCTTAGTTTCCCCTCCAAAAATCTCCTATCCTGTCCCACCCTCCCCCTGCTTACCAACCTACCCACTCCTGCTTGCTGGCCCTGGCAGTCCCCTGTACTGGGACATAGAACCTTCACAGGACCAAGGGCCTCTACTCCCATTGATGACCAACTAGGCTATCTTCTGCTACATATGCAGCTAGAACCATGAGTCCCACCTTGTGTTTTCTTTGATTGGTAAATTAGACCTGGGAAGCTCTGGCAATACTGGTTAGTTCATATTGTTGTTCCTCCTATGAGCCTGCAAACTCCTCCAACTCCTTGGCTACTTCCTCTAGCTCCTACATTGGGGATCCTGTGCTGAGTCCAGTGTATGGCTGTGAACATCCAATTCTGTATTTGTCAGTCACTGGCAGAACCTCTTAGGAGATAGCTGTATCAGGATCCTGTCAGCAAACTCTTCTTGGCATCCAAAAATAGTATCTAGTTTTGGTGGTTGTTAATGGGATGGATCCACAGTTGGGGCAGTCTCTGGATGGTCATTCTTTCAGTCTCTTCTCAGAACTTGTCTCTGTCACTCCTTCCATGGGTATTCTATTCCCCCCTTCAAAGAAGAATCAAAGTATTACACTTTGGTCTTCCTTCTTGTGTTTCATGTGTTTTGCAAATTATATCTAGGGTATTCTGACCTCCTGGGCTAATATTCACTTATCAGTGAGTACATATCATGTGATTTCTTTTGTGATTGGTTTACCTCACTTAGAATGATATCCTCCAGATCCATCCATTTGCCTAAGAATTTCATAAATTCATTGTTTTTAATAGTGGCATAGTACTCCATTGTGTAAATGTACCATATTTTCTGTATCCATTCCTCTGTTGAGGGACATCTGGATTCTTTCACTTCTGGTTATTATAAATAAGGCTTCTATGAATATAGTGGAGCATGTGTCCTTATTACGTATTGAAGCATCTTCTCGATATATGCCTAGAAATGGTATTGCTGGATATTTCAGTATTACTATGTTCAACTTTCTGAGAACCTCCAAACTGACTTCCAGAGTGGTTGTACCAGCTTGCAATGGAGGAGTGTTCCCATTTCTCCACATCCTCTCCAGCATATTCAGCCACCTGAGTTTTTAATCTTAGTCATTCTGACTGGTGTGAGGTGGATCTCAGGGTTGCCTTGATTTGCATTTCCCTGATGGCATTTGCTGAACATTTGTTTGAGGTGCTTCTCAGCCATTCAGAATTCCTCAGTTGAGGATTCTTTGTTTAGCTCTGTGCCCCATTTTTAACAGGGCCATTTGGTTTTCTGGAGTCTTCCTTCTTGAGTTCTTTGTATATTTAGGATATTAGCCTTCTATTGGATTTGGGATCGGTAAATGTCTCTTCTCAATCTGTTCGTTGCCTTTTTGTCTCACTGACAGTATCCTTTGCCATACAGAAGTTTTCTATTCAATGAGGTCTCGTTTGTTAATTCTTGATCTTACAACAGCAGTCATTGCTGTTCTGTTCAGAAAATTTCCCCTAATAAATCCCTTAAAGAATTACAGGAGAACACAATAAAACAGGTGAAGGAATTGAACAAAACCATCCAGGATCTAAAAATGGAAGTATAAACAATAAAGAAATCATAAAGAGAAACAACTCTGGAGATAGAAAACTTAGGGAAGAAATCAGGAGCCAGAGATGCAAATATCACCAACAGAATACAAGAGATAGAAGAGAGAATCTCGGGTGCAGAAGATTCCATAGAAAACCATTGACACAACTATCACAGAAAATGCAGAATGCAAAAAGATCCTAACTCAAAACATCCAGGAAATCCAGAGTTGTTTCTCTTTATGATTTCTTTATTGTTTATACTTCCATGTTATTGTGTTCTCCTGTAATTCTTTAAGGGATTTATTAATGTCCTTCTTAAAACCCTCTATCAGCATCAGGAGATATAATTTTAAATCTGAATCTTGTTTTTCAGTTGTGTTGGGGTATCCAGGACTCGCTGTGGTGGGGTAATGATAGTGATTTCTGTTGGTAAGATTCTTGGGTTTGCCTTTTGCCATCTAGTAATCTCAAGTGTTATATGTTCTTGCTGTCTCTGACTGGAGCTTTGTTCCTCCTGAGTCTGTAAGCCTGTGTCAGCCCTTCTGGGAGACCAGCTCTCTCCTGGCAAGACCAGTGCATAGAGTGCTGAGGAACAGCCCCACCTCCTGTCGGCAGATTTAGGCCTGTAGAACCCTGTCTCAGCTGCTCTACTGCTTCTGCATCCTGTGCACTCCTGAGTGGATTTGCCTAAAAGAGTCACCAGACGAAAAGCAGCAGTCTCACCTAAGTCTCTGGGTCAGAAACTTACTGGAGAGGATGTCTCCTCTGGCAAGGAAGGTGCACAGAGTGCTGCGGATCAGCACTATCTCCTGGGTGCCAATGTAGGCCTGTAGGACCCTGTCCCAGAAGCTGTGCTACTTCTGAGGCCTGTGCTTTCTTGAGTCATTAGGCCTTAGAGAGTCACTGGAGAGAAAATGGTGATCTCCTCTGAGTCCTGGGGTCAGAACACATTCCCTGGAGGCAAGATTTCCAGGGCACAGAGGACTAGGGATGAGCTCCACCTCCTGGCTACAGATATAGGCAGATAGGACCCTGTCACTGAAGCTCGGCTGCTTCTGAGGCCTGTATTCTCCTGAATGGACCCACCTCAGAGAGTCACCTGGAAAAAAATAATGTATACATATTTTTTAAGATTCATTTCAACTTTAATAATTTTTTTCTCGCTGACTCAACCCCTTTCTGATACTGTCCTCACTTCTTTTCTTTGAACTACAATTTCGTTGTGGATGAAACTGCTACCTGTGCTTCTGTTTCCTTCTAAAATCATTTCTGTTTTCTTGTTAAGGTTCTTTATCAAAAATATATTTCAAATTTCTAATTTTATAAACTTCTATATTTAACGGATGGCTTCGTTGCAAATATATTTTTTTTAAACAGAATAACTGTATTCCAATGAAAACACAAGAATCTGTGTCTAAACGCAGGCAAAACATAATAGTCCTCAAAACATTTCAGGGTTGTTTGTTTGTTTGTTTTTTGCCAGAAATGTAATTTAATGGATTTGTCATAAATTCAAGACACTTCAAGAATGCTTTTGTCAAAAAGCACTTATTTTTTGAGTCCATAAGTTAATCCAAACCAAAATAAAATCTTTTTTTTTTCCAGTTTTTCTTAACTTCTTAGCTGTTACATGTGCCTGGGTATACAACAGTGTTAAAGCATGTATATCGAGATACTTTCTCAGTAACCCAGGAGCTGAAGGGGTCTGCAACCCTATAAGAGGAACAACAATATGAACAAACCAGAACCCCCAGAACTTGTGTCTCTAGCAGCATATGTAGCAGAAGATGGCCTAGTCGGCCATCATTGGGAAGAGAGGCCCCTTGGTATTGCAAACTTTATATGCCCCAGTATAGGAGAATGCCAGGGCCAAGAAATGGGAGTGGCTGGGTAGGGGAGCAGGTCAGGGGAAGGGTATAGGGTAGAGGGAACATTTGGAATATCATTTGAAATGTAAATTAAGAAAATATCTAATGATGATAATAATAATAATAATAATAATAATAATAATAATAATAATAATAATAATAAAACCACCACACACCCTTCAGAACAGCGGGGGCAGGGGCGGGGGTGGGAAGATACTTCCTCATTATTGGGCTCCAGAAGCAGAGCCTTTCAAGATGAGCAGTTATCTGTAAGAGATAGACTGTGTCCTTAAGTACAGTCATCTCCTGAGAGAACCAGTCACTTCTCTGAGACAGTAATGACTCTTTGTGTCAAAAATTAGAGAAGCAGAATCAAGAATTCAGTCGAGGAGTCCACATCTTGACTTTTTTTGAGAAAATTTAAAAAGTATTAAAAATCTCTCATAGCCAGGAACAAACTCTATTATTTTAACAAAGAACAAAAGTTTGTTCTTAAGTCATTCTTTTTTTTCTTTAAACACTTACAAGAGAAAAAACTATTAGAGCAAGCCATGCTTTCATGCTGTCTCAGTTATTGTCATTGGAAAACCCCTAAGGTGATATATATTTTAGAATATTTTATCATGAAAATTATTTTTATGGACCGAACACAAACTGATCACTTATATGATATTTGATCTCACATATGTAGGATTTATTTAACCAGAACTATAAACTGATAATTAAAAGATTTTGTCCTAAATGAAAACTTACTTATGATATAACCCTATTTAAAACGTAATGAAATGAATAGGAATCCAATTATTACATTTTCATGTTTTAAAGATAGCGCTATAATTTTAAACAAAATTAGATCTACATTTCGAGAATTTTTAATTTTGTTAACTATATAGTAATGTAATAAACATGATGTAACTAATTCCTTAGTTACAGTCACTCTGTTTTTTTTATACTGTTCATAAATTTATTTCTAAACTCAGACAAATTATAGAAGGCATTTATAATAATAGCCACTATATAGTCATTAGGACTATATCTAAAAGCCATAGATAATGATCAAAATTTCTAATAGCACTGAACTATGTTGTATCTATCATAGGCATTTGTAAAATAATGTTCTAATATGTAGTAACTATGTAATTACAATATGTAGTCACATTTGTAGTAATATATATGTTGCTATGTATATCCTGTGGTCCTATTTTGTTACAAATATTCACACTGAGTGTGGTCTAATGACTAGAGTATCTCCATTGAATATTGCTATTCGTGAGTGAGACCAGCTTTATCTTGGTAACTGTGAGAGTTTAGCCTTGATGTCAGTTTCACCAAAGTCGGAATCAATGATGATAAAAACCTCTGGGTTTACCTGTTAAGAAATTTCTTAAGTAGGTTTCCTGAGGTAGAAAAACTCAATAACTTGCAATCCCACTAACAAAGGAGGAGTGTCCTCTTTCTCCACATCCTTGCCAGCATATGCTGTCACCTGAGTTTTTGATCTTAGCAATTCTGACTGGTGAGAGATGGAATCATAGGGTTGTTTTGATTTGCATTTCCCTGTGGAAATCAGTCTGGTAGTTCCTCAGAAAATAGAACATAGTACTACCTGAGGACCCAGCTATTTCACTCCTGGGCACATACCCAGAAGATGCTCTAACATGTAACAAGGAAATATGCTCCATTATGTTCATAGCAGCCTTAGTTATAATAGCCAGAAGCTATTAATATAAGAATCCAGAAGTCATTCAACAAAGAAATGGGTACAGTAAATGTGGCACATTTACATAATAGAGTACAATACAACTCTTAAAATCAATGAATTTATGAAATTCTTAGGCAAACAGATGGAACTGGAAAATATTCTGAGTAAGGTAACCCAATTACAAAAGATAACACATACTATGCAATCACTGATAAGTGTATATTAGCCAAGAAGCTCAGAATACCCAAGATATATATCACATACAACAAAAATAGAATATTTACCACTTGTGTATTAAGAATTTTGGAAAACAAATTTATAACAGTCAAGATGTATTTATACAGTTTATATTATGTAGAGATATTTTGATTAACATAAAGTTATTTTAATAGGGATATAAACTTGGGTATTTTTGGAAAAATATAGAACTTTATAAGATAGTAATATATGATATTGAGTATTTTTCTACAATGAAAAAGATAATGGTAAAACTAGAAAGCCTAAACATGTCACAGTACCATAAATTATATAAAGTATATGAAAAATGATACTTAGAAATGTAATGGCATTATATTAAAAATTTTAAGCTTAAAGTTCAGTGTATACCTCTATTCAAATCAATGGAGAATTCTTTACATTTTTATAACCTCTTGATAGCATTTATAAAACTGAATTTAAGAAATATACTTTATTTATTAAAAATGTTTAGTTTTGTTAAACTGATTCATTAAAAACTCTTTAGTTCTTCTGTCTGAGATTTATCTAAATGCTCTAAGGGAATTACATTGCTCATTCCTCAACGTTTGTCTAACTGACCTTCTGGATATTCAGCATCTAGAAATAGAGCCTATATCAATATGAAGAGAGCAACAGAAAGGTGGTGAATATTGTTGAACTATTCCTTTGAGGTCAACAAGGCTTGAAGAGACTATCAGAAACCTCTCTGAACATCTTGCATGTCTGGAGAGTCATCTGTCTTCTTGATAAGAAGCTGAACTGTAACCAATATATATTTTACAGTGAGCAGTCTCAGCACAGAAGGAAATGCTTTAAGTGATTATAAAGAAAAGTATATGGTCCCAAGACTCTTAACTCATCACAAGAGAAGGAATAACTGGTAGGATGATGAGGGAGGCATTGCTTTCTGAGGGGAAGTAGCCTCAGAAAAACAACTTGGTGTCACCTTGGCAGATCTTGGCAGAATGACAGCCACTTTTTTTCCAATTTTTTTATTAGATATTTTCTTAATTTACATTTCAAATGCTATTCCGAAAGTCCCCTCCCCCCTCCCCCCTCCCCGCTCCCCTGTCCACCCACTCCCACTTCTTGGCCCTGGCATTCCCCTGTATTGGGGCATATAAAGATTGCAGTACCAAGGGGCCTCTCTTCCCAATGATGGCCGACTAGGCCATCTTCTGCTACATATGGAGCTAGAGACACGAGTTCTGGGGGTTCTGGTTAGTTCATATAGTTGATCCTCTGCCAGAAGGGAGCTCTAGTTTCTGCTCTCATTTCTTGCATTTTTTTTTTTCTTTGTTAGAACAGCTAAATTGATACAATGCTCATCTCAGTAATGATTTTAGTGTCTCAACCCTTAGAGGGTGTTATGGGGTGGCTGGACACAGATTACTGATTTTGGAAGTCATTGAGGGTACGTTCTACGTCTTTTTATTCTCTGGTAGCACTGTCAAGTGGAATATCACAACTGCCCCTCCTTACAGTGCAACACATCATATAAAAATGTGGAAGTTTCCCTGCTGTGTTGAAGCCAGTTAAGGAAAAGCTACCTTTGCTTGGTCAAAAATTGGCCCTTGTGCAGCCATAATATTTACTCCACATATAAGAAGGTCACATACTATTTAACTGGCTTAAGAGTTAATGAAGCAGGGTCAAGTCAATCCCCAAGGCAGGAGTTCATTCATAGGAAAGTTGATTTTCTTAAAGGCCCATGATGAAAGTATTCCTCCAAGAAGCCTTTTCTCTGATGCAGTTGCTTACAGAGCTTCCAGCATGCAGCATTATTAAGCTTATTCACTTCGAGTTCTAATTCAAAATGCAAAATGTTTTCTTTTTCCTTCCTTCTGTCCCTTTTTTCAGGTCCTAAGCATATGCAAGCTTTCCTTGACACTCTGGATTTTGTTCTACTGGAAGCTCCCCTTCCCTTACACCAATCAGCAGTTGGTTGACCTCTATTGAATTGAATATTCTTTTTTTTTAAATGTTTTATTAGATATTTTCATTACTTATATTTCAAATGTTATCCCCATTCCTGGTTTCACCACCAACCCCCTCCCCCATCCTATTCCCCTCCCCCTGCTCACCAACCCACTGACTCCCACCTCCCTGTCCTGGCATTCTCCTACACTGGGGCATAAAGCCTTCACAGTACCAAGGGCTTCTCCTGCCATTGATGTCCAACAAGGCCATCCTCTGCTACATATGCAGCTGGAGCCATGGGTCCCTCCATGTGTCCTCTTTGGTTGGTGGTTTAGTCTCTGGGAGCTCTAGGAGTACTGGTTGGTCCATATTGCTGTTCCTCCTATGGGGCAGCTGCAAACCTCTTCAGTTGCTTTCCATCAGCTAATGAAAGGTGCAGCTTTCCTGATTTGTTGTTATTTTCTCAGATCTAATGAAATGGTTCTTGAGATTCCTTTTCAATTTTATTCTTAAATTATTTCATGAAAAAGACTACGAACCCATAAAAGGGAGCCCTCATTTTCCTTGTGATGGATATTCTGGTAGTAAATCAATTGAAAAGTAATTTCAAACTGAAACTCTGAACACCCTGGCAAGAATCACGGATGCCAATCCTTTGGAGATCTGAATTAATGAGTAAAATTTTATTCTTTTGTCAGCCTGATCACTTAGTGTGTTGTCATGCTAATTACCCAAAGTAGTTTACATTTTGCACCCTGAAGGTTTTACTTCTTAAAATCACACTGTCAGTGTCTGCTTTGTCAATTAATTTATTTTTAAAACAATGATCTGAATATATTCAAGGAACTTAAGTCCTAAAAATGCCTCAGCAATTCTAGGCAAGTAAAAAAGCACAGTATACAACAACATGTAAAATTTTAATACAGAAACGCTTATTGATTAACAAAAAAGTTAAGTGCACACTATAAAATTATAACAGTAAATGGAATGTGAGTTATTATAATGTAAAATTAAACACATTATTTACCTACAAAAGCAAAAGTATGCCTTGTTATTTTTAATTTAATTTAATTTATTCTACTTATTCATTTTACATCGTGTTCACTGTCCCCTCTTGGTCACACCAATCCCACAATCCTTCTCTCATCCCCCCTTCTCCTCTGAGTTGGGGTGGTGGTCCCTGGTATTCCCTTACCCTGGCAATTCAAGTCTGTGTGAGACTAGACACTTCTCCCACTGAGGCCAGACAAGGCAGCCCAGCTAGAAAAACATATCCCACATACAGGCAACAGTTTTTGTGATAGCCCCCATTTTCATTGTTCGGAAACCACATGAAGACCAATCTGCACATCTTCTACATACATGCAGGGAGGCCTAGGTCCAGCACATGTATGTTGTTTGGTTGGTTGTTCAGACTATGAGAGCCCAAAAGGTCCAAGTTAGTTTACCCTGTTGGCCTTCCTGTGGAGTTACTATCCTCTTTGGGGACCACAATCCTTCATTCCATAGTGTCCCCAAGCTCCATCTACTGTTTGGCTATGGGTGTCTGCATCTGTGTGAGTCAGATTAAAAACACTTATTTTTTGTTTTTGTTTTTGTTTTTTATTTTTCATGTGGAGAAATATTCTTTTTAAAATTGAATATTTTATTTATTTACATTGCAAATGTTATTCCCTTTCCCAGTTTTCCCTCCATAAATACCCTATATCATCCTCCTTACCCTGCTTCTATGAGGGTACTCTCCCACTCACCTACCCACTCCTGCCTCACTGGCCTAGCATTCTTCTACACTGGGGAATCAAGCCTTCCCAGGACCCCATATCCTTCCCTCCAGTTGATGCCAGTTGATATGGCCCCTTCAGATCCTTCAGTCTTTCCCCTGACTCCTCCATATGGGACCCTATATCCAGTCCTATGGTTGGTTGTCTGCCAGCATTCATATCTGTATTGGTCAAGATCTGGCAGAGCCTCTCAGGAGACAGCTGTATCAGACTCCTGTCAATAAGATCTTCTTGGCATCCCCAGTAGTGTCTGGGTTTAATGTCAGCATGTGGGATAGATTCCCAAGTGGATCAGTATCTGGATGGTCTTTCCTTCAGTCTCTGCTCCACTCTTTGTCCCTTTATTTCTTTTAGACAGGAGCAATTCTGGGTTAAAATTTCGGAGACGAATGGTTGACCTCAACCCTCAACCAGAGGGCCATGGCTAAACTCTGGATATGGTTTAGACAGGTTCTCTCTCCTTTGTGGTTTATTTCAGTTAATGTCATCCCGGTGCGGTCCTCGGAGGCTCTTGCTTTCCTGGTATCTGGGACTTTCTGGTTGCTACCCCCAATTCCCAATCCCCCATTGCTACATTCAATTTCCTGACCTCTCCTCCATCTCCTCCCATACTTGATTCTTCCCCCCTTTCCCCCTCTCCTCTTCTTTTTCTCCTAAGTCTCTCCTGCTCCCCTTGATTATTTGTTCTCCATTCTAAGTAGGAATAAAGCATGCACTTTTTGGTCTTCCTTCCTCTTAAGCTTTATGTGGTTTATAAGTTGTCTCATGGGTATTTCATGTTCTTTGCCTTTTTTTTTTTTTTTTTTGCTTTTATTTTTTTATTTTATTTTATTTTTCCAATTTTTTTATTAGATATTTTCTTAATTTACATTTTAAATGCTATTCTGAAAGTCCCCTCCCCCCTCCCTGCTCCCCTGTCCACCCACTCCCACTTCTTGGCCCTGGAGTTCGTTCCCCTGTATTGGGGCATATAAAGATTGCAGTAACAAGGGGCCTCTCTTCCCAATGATGACCAACTAGGCCATCTTCTGCTACATATGGAGCTAGAGACACAAGTTCTGGGGGTTCTGGTTAATGAGCACATACCATGTGAAGTCTTTTGCGATTGGCTTACTTCACTCAGGATGATATTTTCCAGATCCATCCATTTGCCTGCAAATTTCATGAAGTCCTTGTTTTCAATAGCCTAGTAGTGTTTCATTGTGTAAATGTATGACATTTTCTGTATCCATTCCTCAGTTGTGGGACATCTGTGTTGTTTCCAGCTTCTGATCATTATAAATTTGGCTTCTATGAGCACAGCGGAGAGTGTGTCCTTATAACTTGTTGGAGCATCTTGTGGGTATATGCCCATGAATGGTATAGCTGGGTCCTCAGGTAGTACTATGTTCAATTTTCTGAGGAACCTCCAGACTGACTTCCAGAGTGGTTGTACTAGTTTGTAATCCCACCAGCAATGGGGGAGTGTTCTTCTTTCTCCACATTCTCACCAGCATTTGCTGTCACAAGACTTTTTGATCTTATCCATTCTGATTTGTGTAAGGTTGAATCTCAGGGTCATTTTGATTTGCATTTCCCTGATGGCTAAGGATGCTGAACATTTCTTTAGGTGCTTTTCAGCCATTAGAGCTTCTTCATTTCAGAATTCTCTCATTAGTACTGTTCCCCTTTTCTTAATATGATTATTTGTTTCTCTGGAGTGTAACTTGTTGAGATCTTTGTATATTTTGGATAATAGCCCTTTGTGGGACGTAGGGTTGTTAAAGATTGGTCGATTCTTGATCTTAGAGCATAAGTCATTGTATTCTGTTCAGGAACTTTTCCCCCATGCCCACCTGTTTGAGGTTTTTCACCGATTTCTCTTCTATTAGATTCCTTGTTCTGGTTTTATGTGGAGGTTCTTGATCCACTTGAGCCTGAGCTTTGCACAGGGAGATAAGAATGGATGAGTTTGTATTCTTCTACATGCTGACTTCCAGTAGAACCAGCATCATTTGTTGAAAATTCTGTCTTTCTTCCACTGGATGGTTTTAGTTTCTTTGTCAAAGATCATGTGACCATAGCTGTGTGGATTCATTTTTGGGCCTTTAAGTCTGTTCTATTGATCTCCCTGTCACCTTACCAAAACCCTGCATTTTTTTTTTGTTTTTTTTTTGTTGTTGTTGTTTTTTGTTTTTGTTTTTTCTTAATCACTATTTCTCTGTAGTACTGCTTGAGGACAGGGACAATGATTACCCCAGATGCTCTTTTATTGTTGAGAATAGTTTCCCCTAACCTGGATTTTTTTGTTGTTGTTGTTATTCCAAATGAATTTGAGAAGTTCTTTTTTTAACTATATGAAAAATTGAGTTGGAATTTTGATGGAAACTGCACTGAATCTGTAGACTGCTTTCAGCAAGATGTCCAGTTTTACTACATTAGTCCTGCCTATCCCTGAGTATGGGAGATCTTTCAATCTTCTGAAATCTACTTTGATTTATTTCTTCAGAGACTTGAAGTTACTGTCATATAGATATTGCACTTGTTTGGTTAGAATCACACCAAAGTATTTTATATTATTTGTGACTATTGTTAAAGGTATTGTTTCCATAATTTATTTCTCAAACAGAATACTCTTTGACAGAGGAAGGCTGCTGATTTGTTTGAGTTAATTTTATATCCAGCCACTTTGCTGAAGTTGTTTATCAGGTTTAGGAGCTCTTTGGTGGACTTCTTGGGGTCACTTAAGTATACGATCCTATCATCTGCAAATAGTGATATTTTGACTTCTTCTCCAATTTGTATCCCTTTCACTCCCTTGTGTTGTGTAATTGATCTAGCTAGAACTTCAAGTACTATATTGAAACAGTAGAGAGAGAGTGGGCAGCCTTGACTGTCCCAGATTTTAGTGGTATTGCTTCAAGTTTCTCTCTATTTAGTTTGATATTGGCTACTGGTTTGTTGTATATTGCTTTTATTATATTTAGGCATGGGCCTTGAATTCCTGATCTTTCCAAGACTTTTAACATGAAGGGATGTTGAATTTTGTCAAATATTTTTTCAGCATCTAATGAAATGATCATACTTTTTTTTTTCCTTCTTTGAGATTGTTTGTGTACTGGATTACACTAATGGATATCCTTATATTAATCTATCCTTGCATCCCTGGAATGAAGCCTACTTGATCATGGTGAATGATCATTTCGATGTGTTCCTGGATTCTATTTGAGATAATTTTATTGAGTATTTTTGCATCTATAAGGGAAATCAGTCTGAAGTTCTCTTTCTTTGTTGGGTCGTTGTGTGGTTTAGGTATAAGCATAACTGTGATTTCATATAAAGAATTATATAGTGTTCCTTCTGTTCCTATTTTATGGAATAGGTTAAAGAGTGTTGGTATTAGAGGTTCTGCACTAAATCCATCTGGTCCTAGGCTTTTTTTTTAAAGGAGACTTTTAATAACTACTTCTATCTTTTTAGGGATTATAGGACTGTGTAGATGGTTTATCTGATCCTGATTTAACTTTAGTACTTGGTATTTGTCTAGAAAATTGTCCATTTAATCCAGATTTTCCAATTTTGTTGAGTATAGGCTTTTGTAATAGGATCTGATGATTTTGTAAATTTCTTCAGTTTCTGTTATAATATCTCCTTTTTCATTTCTGGTTTTGTTAGTTTGGAAATTGTCTCTGTGTTCCCTGGTTTCTGTGGCTAAGTGTTTATCTATCTTGTTGATTTTCTCAAAGAATCAACTTCCGGTTTTGTTGATCCTTTGTATAGTTCTTTTTTGTTTCTACTTGGTTGATTTCAGCTCTGAGTTTATTTCCTGCCATTCTCTTCTCTTGGGTATATGTGCTTCTTTTGTTCTAGAGCTTCCAGGTGTGCTGTTAAGCTGCTAGTGTATGCTCTCTCTAGTTTCTTTTTGGAGGCAATCAGATTTATGAATTTTCCTCTTAGGACTGCTTTCATTGTGTCCAGTAAGTTTGGGTATGGTGTGCTTTCATCTTCATTAAATTCTAAAAAGTCTTTAATGCTTTTCTTTATTTTCTCCTTTACCAACTTATCATTGAGTATAGCCTTATCCAGCTTCCCTATGTATGTATGCTTTCTCGTTTTTTGTTGTTTGTTTGTTTTGTTATGTTTTTTGTTGTTGTTATTGTCATTGAATACCAGCCTTAGTCCTTGGTAATCTGATGGAAGCACAGGATTATTTTAGTGATCTTGTTTCTGTTAAGGCTGATTTTGTGACCAATTATATGATCAATTTTGGAGAAGGTACCATGAGGTGCTCTGAAGAAGGTATATGCTTTTGTTTTAGGATGAAATATCCTATTGATATCTTTTAAGTCCATTCAGTTCATAATTTCTGTATGTTTCAATGTGAATCTATTTAGTTTCTGTATCCATGATCTGTCCATTGATGAGAGTGGCATGTTGAAGTCTCCCACTATTATTGTGTGAGGTTCAATGTGTGCTTTGAGCTTTAGTAACATTTCTTTTATAAATGTGGGTACCCTTGCATTTGGAGCATAGATGTGCAGAATTGAGAGTTCTTCTTGGTGGATTGTTCCTTGGATGACTATGAAGTGTCCTTCCTTATCTTTTTTTTTTTTTGATAACTTTTGGTTGAATGTCAATTTTATTTGATATTATATTGGCTTCTGCAACTTGTTTCTTGGGACCATTTGCTTGGAATTTTTTTTTTTCCAGCATTCACTCTGAGGTAGTGTCTGTCTTTGTCACTGAGGTGTGTTTCCTGTATGCAGCAAAATGCTGAGTCCTGTTTACTATCCCGTTTACTGTCTCTTAGTCTATGTCTTTGGGAGGGGGGAATTGAGTCCATTGATGTTAAGAGATATTAAAGAATAGTGATTGTTGCTTCCTGTTTTTTTGTTGTTAGAGGTGGAATTATATTTGTGTGGCTGACTTCTTTGGGTTTGTTGAAAGTAGGTTACTTTCTTGCTTCTTCTAGGGTGTAATTTTCTACCTTTTGTTAGAGTTTTCCATCTATTATCCTTTGTATGCCTGGATTTGTGGAAAGATATTGAGTACATTTGGTTTTGTCCTGGAATATATTGATTTCTCCATCTATGTTAACTGAGTGTTTTGATGGGTATAGTAGCCTAGGCTGGCATTTGTGTTATCTTAGGGTCTTATGACATCTGCTCAGGATCTTCTAGTTTTCAGTCTCTAGTGAGAAGTCTGGTGTAATTCTGATAAGTCTGCCTTTATATTATTTTACTTGACATTTTTTCCATACAGCTTTTAGTATTTTTTTTCTTTTTATTTTGTGCATTTGGGGTTTTAACTATTATGTGATGGGAAAAATTTCTTTTCTGGTCCATTCTATTTGGAATTCTGTAGACTTCTTGTTTGTTTATGGGCATCTCTTTCTTTAGGTTAGGGAAATATTCTTCTATAATTTTGTTGAAGATATTTACTTTCCCTTTAAGTTAGGAATCTTAGCTCTCTTCTATACCTATTTTCCTCTCATTTAGTCTTCTCATATTGTCCTGGATTTCCTGTTATAGGTTAAGAGCTTTTTGCATTTTTCATTTCCTTTAACTGTTGTAGAATGATTTCAATGGCATCTTCTGCACCTCTGATCCTCTCTTCTATATCTTGTATTCTGTTGGCCATACTTGCATCTATGAGCCCTGATCTCTTTCCTAAGTTTTCTATCTCCAGGGTTGTCTCTCTTTGGGATTTCTTCATTGTTTCTATTTCCATGTTTAGATCCTAGATGGTTTTGTTCAATCCCTTCACCTGTTTGGCTGTGTTTTAATGTAATTCTTTAAAGGGTTTGTGTGTGTGTGTGTGTGTGTGTGTGTGTGTGTGTGTCCATCCTCTTTAAGGGCTTCTACCTGTTTGTATGTGTATTTCTTTAAGTGAGTTATTTATGTCCTTCTTAAAGTCCTCTATCATCATCATGGGATGTAATTTTAAGTGAGAGTCCTGCTTTTCAGGTATGTTGAGGTATCCAGAGCTTGCTGTGGTAAAAAAAAAAAAAAAAAAAAATCGGCTTCTGATGATTCCAAGTAGCCTTGGTTTCTGTTGCTTATGTGCTTGTCATTGCCTCTCACCATCTTCTTATCTTCTGTGGTCTTAGCTGGACTTGCTGTTTCTCTGCCTGTGGCTTGTCCCTCCTGTAATCCTGTGTGTCAGCACTCCTGGGAGACCTTTTTTTTTTTTTTTTCCTGGGGGAATTTGGGTATGAGGAGCACAGGGTCAGCTCTGGTGTACAGAAGGAAGCTGGAAGGATCCTTTCCCTGGTTTTTCCTTGGTTCCTGTGTCCTGATGGCTTTGGATGGGTGCCTCTTGGGCCAGGAATTTGAACAGAACAGGTAGTATCACCTGTGCTTTCAGGTGTGTCAGCATTCTTGTGAGACCAGCTCACTTCCAGTGGGACCTAAATATAGAGAGCTGTGGCACAGGGTCAGCTCCAGGCACAGATCCATATTAAAACTCTTGAAAGTTAAACCCACTATTTAATGAAAACCTGGATCAGTGGAGTAGTCAAGAAAAACATTTTTAAAATGTCTAGAACAGGATGAAGTGAAAATATGACACACACAAATGTATAGAACAAACTTGGGTGGTTTTTTTGATCTACTCGAAAGGTTTCTGGATCTTGAGATCTCAAAGGTGTTATCACTCAAATTAACTATACCTTCCAGAATTGCTCAGTTGACCTGAGGCTGCGATAGGGTTTATTTTTCCCCCTTAGTGCACCTTTCTTGTTCCAGTGCAGAGCAGGGGTGTTTATCATTGATGGTTCCTCTCTAAAAATTCAAACAGTTTTCTCACCTGCATTCTCCTTGTTCACAAATTTAAGCTTGCTCTCACACCTTTGTTACTCAAAGTTCACATTTTAATTTAATATTAATTTAGTTTATTTTTTTCTCTTTTTATGCTTACTGTAGTTCTGAATGAAAGCAGTAAGCAATATATATTGTTCAGCGATAATGTAGTCTTGATTTAAAATCTCCTCTGAAAAAATTAGATCATTACTTTAAAATGTAGCCTCATGTAAGTCTTCAGGACATGGGTAAAAATGCAGTTAGAACCTTTCAAAATTGGCCACTATTTGATGCACCAATAGAATCTTCGATCCCAGGGGAAACGTCATGAGGCAGCCCTTTATTTTCCACATTCTGTTCCTACTATCTTCTTCCAATTCCCCACCAGAATGGCACATACATCTCTGTTTATAGCTCTGAGGGGGTTTTCTTCCTAAAAGTTACACAGTCTTCTAGATTTCTCAAATTCCTACACAAAGCAGTTCCAAGGTCCTAAGAACAATAGGCCATTTTTACAACACAACACTCATCCTTCACAGCATCAATGTCAGGCTTGGTTGCTTTGTCATTAGTAGATAAAAGACCCTGACAAAACAACTTAAGAATGAAAGGGTTTATTTTGGCATAGTGTTTCAAAAGGATATGTTCTGTCTTGGTTAGGGAGATGTAAGAACTGGTATGGAAGGCCTGAAAGCAGGAACAGGATCCTGGCTGTTGACACTGCATCTACTTTCCAGAAATAGAGAGAGTAAACAAGAAGTCTTGCAATGCTGTAGAGAATGAAGATGTGCTTCTAGGGACTTCCTTCTTATAGCCAACTTCTACTTCCCAAAGTAATGGTGCCAAAACTTTCACAGATACCAAGAGTTGCAATGAGTCATCTTAGCTAGGGTTCAAAAGTCCACAGTATTTCCCTTACATAAGTACATTTAAAAAAAAATAAATGAATTTGTGAGTTTCCTATTCTATATTTTTATAGACATTTCAGGTGTTGTTATCTTTAGAAAGCAATTTGAATTTTTGAACTAAACTTGTTTCATGGCTAAAATATATTTCTCATCTTTTTGAATCAAGGATGTTTTTGAAATATAGATAACAGCTCTTGGCTCTATTGTTCTTATAAAGCACATACTCATACTTATTGATATACATTTGAATACACAGTATACAACCACATAGACACACTAAAACACATTGATTAACATGCACAAACATACATGATCTTGCACAAAATCCACAAATATATATAAAGTTTTGAATCTCACATTAGGATGCCAGGCTTCAAGAATTCTACTTGCTGTCTAGAGAAAAACTGGTCATATTCTTTTGTGAGTCATGACTTCGCTTTGGTGGTTGCTTGGCTTTTAAAAACTTTTCATGTATTATGATAATGCTTTATGGCTGCAACTTAAAACTCTTTGCTCTGTTCACATTCTGAAAGCAAATGGAAATCAATTGTTCATGTTCTATAAAATCAGAGTAATTTACTCTCTCAGTCTGTTTTACTATATGTTAGACCAATAAGATGATAAATTTTGGGATCATAATTTTTAAAGCAATTACATAGGCCTTGAAAATATGCATGAATAGTAGTGGAAACTATTACTTTTGCTTTTTCGCTATATACTATCCCAGAGAGTTCCCTATGTATATAATCCTAAAAATTTCTCATTTAGTATTTTCATCCCCAAGATATACATAAAAAATGTAAGAGTTTAAGATCTTTGAAAACAAAACAAAACAATTTTTTGTGAGAATTGTTCCTACCTTCTACCATTTGACTTAAGTTTGAATAAAGACATTTTCAATGGTGATCTATGGAGACATTGCCTGAACTTCCATTTTTGAAAAGTGTTCTTTAATTGAATATTAATTCAAGGAGGTTGCTTAAAGGAAAGTTGCAGTGGTAAGTTGTTGACTCATAGCAGTGTTTGGTGGTTGTTATCTGATTGATCACAGTGACTTAGCTAAAAATAAGTCTATTTTTGACTGCTATTTAAATGTGATTTTCATTTTTATTCCTGGGCCTAAATACCCTTTGTTTTAATTTCTTATCTATTGCTATGAAAGAAACTCCATGATTTAGGCCACTTGTGGAAGGAAGTGTTTATTTGGGTTTTATGTTCTAGAGAAATAAGATTCCAACACCATAACAGCAAGGTCCATGGAAGTAGGGAGACATGGTGGCTGGAGTAGCAAGCTGAGTGCTCACATCCTGAAGTACCGAAGAGATTCACAGAGACACTGCTTGTCATTATACTCTCAAAGCTCACTTCTAGTGACATTAACCTTAGTTGTCAATACATTCTCCCCTCTGAGTGTCTTTACTTTTTCTTAGTTTCCTTTCTCTTCCCTTCCAATCTTCTAAGACCACATGCTGCTTTTAAATTAATCTAACACTTGAAGAAGACAGTAAGAATTTGACACTGACATGGCCAAAGTGAACCACAATGCCCACTGGACTGAAATTCACAGAGACAGACATGTTCAGACATGATATGTGTACATAAACCCAGCTGGCTGAAACCTGGCTCATCAATATGCTAGCTTGATTTAAAAAAAAAATTCCCAAGCCTGAAATCTATACTGCCTTAGTTTCCTATAAATTTCAAATGGATTTTGTTTTAAAGTCCTGTTGTAGAATTTAAATGACCAGGATATATACTTATTTAATGTGAGAGGGTGTGTTAAAGAAGATGATACTCTAAAGAGTAGTTACCATATTCTGAAAGTGACAGGCATTGAAAGTAAGCCTCTACTTCAAACCATCTGTTATTGGCATCCTCCATTCCCTTTGAAATGCATCTAACCTCGTTTTCATAAGTGAGTGACCAGTATTTTAAGGGTTTCACAGGTTGAGTCCAAAATCACAGATCTAGTAAGTGGTTTCATTTTAGCTTAGATTTTCTATCCTAGTACTAAATTAAGCTGTAGTAGGACTTTTAAGAGTCCACTTGGTTTTCATACATCATAAGAACAAGCAAACAAAAATATTGTAGCCCTTGGGTAAAGAATGGCATGTAAAATCTTACACATAAAAAATTAAAGTCATCATTATATTATAAAATAATTACATTTGCAAATAGCAATAAAATACTAACTAGAATCTGTTGGCATAGTTCCTATGAATGGATCTATAATTTTCATATGTCCTCTGAATTTAGGTAAAGATTGAAACTGACACTTGCCTCTATGTTTTGTACAAGAACATTTGTATTTACTTGAAATTATTAAAAGAAAGATTCTGCAAAAAGTTCTATGGAACTGAAAAGAATGCCCTTTTAGAAATAAACTGACTAAACAAAATATATGTATACAGGGAAATAGTGACTAACTTCACATGACCGAGAGAGAATTAAAAATCTAAATTAGCAAATTATAAATATTATAAACATAAATGTGTATTGGGTACTGGTTCTCAGTTGACACTGATTCTTGAAACATTGCAGCCTTCTAGTTAAAGTGAGGGCTTATGGAGATCATATAACTAATGGAGTCTCACTGAAGTCCAACTCAAAGTTCCTCCAGTGAGTTCTGTAACTTATCCTACAGTTACTTCCCCAGACCCAGAAGGTATGATTGAGTTAGAAGTACTTAGATGTTGGCAGAAATCCCACATTGTTTTGCTAGCCTATTGAACAAGATATTTCATGATTAAAAAAGTCAAATGGAAGCCATTGGAATGGCATCTACCAGGGAAAATAATGAAACAAAACCAGAATCATAATTCTGGAGATATTTTTGTTGCTGTAATCCAAGCTTTAAAAATGGAGAGATGATATCCAAACAATGGATGTAACTTGGGGACTCTTATGGAAGAATAGTAAGGCTTACAGGCTGCAAAGAGGATAGAAACTTCACAGCAAGACAATTAACCTGGACCCTGAGGCTCTCAGAATCTGAAACACCAATAAAAGAACATAATCAGACTGGACATAAACTTCCCTGCTCATAGGTATCAGATGTGTACCTTGGTCTCCATATTGGTCCTGAACAATAGAGCATATCCCAAAAGCTGTTGCCTGTATGTGGGATATGTTCTAGGGAGCTGCCTTGTCTGGCATCAATGGGGAAAAAAGTGCCTAGCTTAGCAGAAACATGAGTTGAAACTTTGGTCAGAATCTGAAAGACTATGGAGACTTTTGAGGTCAAACTAAATGTATCATTTGACTGCAAGCCCATGAGGGTTAGGGAATGGGATGTGGCGGTTTGACTATGAATGGTGCCTATGCACTTATATATTTGAATGCTCGGTCTCCAGTTGGTAGAACTGTTTGGGAAGGCTTACTAGATTTTCTGCTCTGGGATGAGTTGTGTCCCTGGAAGCCTGTATTGAGGACTGAAAAGGACACATCATTCCCAGGTAAATCTCTCTTCCTTAAGCTTGTGGATTTGGTGAAAACTTGGCAACTACTGCTCCAGCACCATGCCTGCATGGCTGCTGCCAGATGGTCATTGACTTAATGCTCTAGAACCATGAGCTCCCAAATCAAATGCTTTCTAGGACAAACTACCTGGGTCAAGGTCTTTTGTCTTGGTAATAAAAAAAAGTAACTAAGAAACATGTTGACAATACTTTATATCCTGCTGTCAAATAACAAGATTTATTCATCTTGGAAAACTAAGCACATCCTGACCATGCACATACAAACATGCTTTCATCTTTTAATACCTTGTGATATTATATGCTTGCCAAAATTGCTTAAAATGAAATTAGTTTATTGTTGATCATCACTACATGTTTGGAATGAATACTACTTTGTGTACCTATCTACCAAGGTTTCTTACTAATTGCATCAACACATAGGGGTTGTTATTGGAAAATTAGAAAAGAACCTTGGTCTGAATTCCTTGAGCTTAACTGATGAATGAAATGAAAGATATCTAGTAGGATTTAGGAAGAATATATTCTAGTTGGGTTTTTACCTCCATGACACTATGAAACAGTCCAACATTTATTTTGTGATACTAAACTAAACAAGATTCAAGTTGTATTTCTCATCCTCTGTAAAACTGTTTTATACATTCTTTCCTTTTCTAAAATATGTGATCCAACAAATAAATAAAAATCACATTTTTTTTTTCGGTTGTCGGATATTTCATGAATCCTTTTTATCTGTTTGTTCACTCCTTTCTTCAGAATGATTTCATTGACAACTACTGTCAGAATCCCTTATAATCATGACCTTAGATGTGCTCTTTGAGCAAAATAGATCTTCTTTGTCCTTGTTTAAAATGGTAAGTGCATGTTTGAATACTATATTTAAGTAATATATTAGATTCTTCAAAGATAATACTCTCTTTCGTTCTCCACAAAGGAAAAAGTAATATGGCTCCTAGACCTATTAGTGTATTGATTTTTGTGCCTTCAATAAAGAAATCAAGTGTGACCTAAGCAGCAAAAGTGCAGCCCACTTTGGTTCAGGTTTCCTTCCTGAGTGACTCATGCCCTATGGATTGGGAAGGGAAAGAACAATGGAGATGTGCCAATTGATTATTCTCTGTGGAGTCTTAGGATAAAGGAGATGTGTAGCTAGCTGATAAAGGGCATTCTCATTTGTCTTCAGCTTTGCTGTGTAGAGGAGTAGTTGGGAGTTTAAGTGTCATCTATAATGGATATGTGGACTTTTTTGTATCCTTAATAGGTGTGGAGGTAAATTCTTTCTCTGGGATTCGGCTTGTACACTGGAAGAGCAAACCTGCTGGTGACGCCCACCTGCTACACCTCTAGGAGCCAAGTCACATGTGGAAGGCTTAGCACTATCTGTTGTGTAGGCTGAATGGACAACAAATATATTCCTACTTTAACAAACAACTTTCTGTATTTCACACAGTGTAACCTAACTTTACTCTTATTACTGGAAAAGCTATTTTTAGCCTAGTTCAGATTCTATTTCTAACCTCTCAGGAAATACCTCCTCACTGGCAATTAAGTGTGAGCAGGTTTTCTTCTCTTTGTTTCCTATAGTATCCACCTCAGGGCAGGATTAATGCCTGAAGCAAATTGTGTTGTTTGTAATTGTTTGTTGAAAGATTGAGCTATTGGCCTTTTTTTTTTTTTTTTTTTTTTTTTTTTTTTTTTTTCCCTCCAGTTTCTCTACAGCAACAGCATCCTTAAAATATAGTTCACAAAATGTTTCAGCAACCACCATGGAAATACTCTACTATGTGATAGCCCTAAATCAAAACTTGCATTTTTTTTTCTTTAATCTAGTTCATTCTGTTTCTAATGCACAACTGGGTTTCTATAAATTTCTTTAAAATCTCTTTGATATATCACTTAGCGTTTTGCAATTTGGACCATCTTTTTTAAAGCAAAAGAGCCCATCTCTGCTAAATCCTACCCAAGTTCCCATATCACAATAATGTGAAAATAAAAACAGCATTCACTATCTTTGAGGCGTTTGCTGTCTACTTCATGCTGAGGTTTTTACTTCGGAAACTTCAATCTCTTCCTGAAATCCTTGCAGACATGAAAGTAATCTAAAGAAAAACAAACCTGTGCCCCTTGCATTCATCAATACATCTTGTCTCATTGGCACAACTAGTGTACTTCACAGGCTTGTAGGAATGTGATCTAAAAACGGACCTACAAAGAAAATATATGAAATATTCATCCTTAATCATACTGAAATTAAATCCAGAGGATACCCTGTGAGTGGCAACTTTCAGATTTAGTAGCACTGCCTTCACCTGGTTATGCTTTTCCTTGTCAGTTCTTCTCATACTGTCACACAAAACACCTTATATATCCCTAGCTATCCTATCACACCAATACTCTGTGAAAATTACAACACAATAGGAATAGAGTTGTAAACAATTACTTTGGGAAAGAAATTCAAGAAACCTTCCCTAGAGCAGTTCAATTCAACAGGCTGGGAAGATGGAAAAGGGGGTGGTGAAAAGTGAAAATAAATCCATCAACTGAAAAGGGTCACCTGGATGGTCTCCAAATTAAACAAGGCAAGAATAAGAGCAGGGTCCTGAAATAACGCAGCTTAAGGGAAATAAGGATTCCTTGGCTCTGAGGACAATCCACATATTAGAGCAAACTAGCATAGAGTCTATTCACCTCTTTCAAGGATGGGTACTCATAACTGATCTCACTTACTCCAGTGCTCTGATTAACACTTTCAGACATTGACTGTAGCGCTCTGAGATCATCTAATGCATTGCTAATTAGACAAATCAACTTCATCTAAAGACAATCAATTCAGAACCATTAAAACCAGGTAAATGAGAAGAGATTTTCAGAAAATGTAAACTAATAATGAAGAAGTGAAAGGAAATTTGCAGATATTAGCTGTCTTATTTTGAGCCCTAGCTGTTTTACATGATTATAGAGGGTTACTTATGGAAATATACAAATATGCAGGGGTTGCATGTAACTCTTATTTTCTTCTTTCTTTTTTTCTTCTTTCTTTTTTCTTTTCTCTCTTTTTTATTAGTTGGGAGAGACTGAGAGAAATGACCTCTCTTTCCTATACATGCAGACTTATGGTTTGTGTCTAGTTTATGAATAAAATCTCTCAGTATAAAGAGTCAGGACTCCTTGGAGCAATAACTGATTCTAAGAATGAGAAAGGGCATATTTATTTTATGACACACAAAAGGAAGACCAAAAGCAAACTAAAATTGAAACACATGATTAAGTGTCATCGAAGAGTCGATGTGTGGGTGAGAAGAGGCCCTCATGCCACAGCAGAAACACTGAGGCAGTAAAACAAAGTACCCTTGGATTACGAGGGGAAGCAAAATCTATATAGATGAAAACACATGACTTACAAAATTCATAAGAGTTTGGGAGATAAATCTTCTGTACTGAATTCTGTACAACTTATTTGGATTTCTGCCTGAAGAAAGGGAAACAATTTCTTACTCCTCAATTGAGACATATTCACATGCTTTTCAAGAGAAAAAAAAAAGCAGAGGAAGAAATGAAGAGAAAGAATACAATTATAGTGGGGAAATTTAACGTCACTTCTTCCAGGTGTGATCAAGGTCAACAACAACAGACAGGGACCTCCTGAACTATGCTCACAGAGTATATTCTTGGAGTGTGATGAAAATGATGAGTTATTTCTGTGGTTTCCCTTAGCAACCATTTAACACCAACTTATTCATAATAGGACACCAGACAAATCTCAACAAATGGTCCTACTACCACATATCTTACAAACACTCTTCAGAATTCTCAAGGGAAAAAAATACATGAGAAAAGTTTTAATCAGTCAGAATGGCTAAGATCAAAAATTCAGGGGACAGCAGATGCTGGCAAGGATGTGGAGAAAGAGGAACAGTCCTCCATTGCTGGTGGCATTGCAAGCTTGTACAACCACTCTGGAAGTCAGTCTGGCATTTTCTCAGAAAATTGGACATAGTACTACCGAAAGATCCTGCAATACCTCTTCTGGGCATATACCCAGAAGATGTTCCAACTGGTAAAAAGAACACATGTTCCACTATGTTCATAGCAGCCTTATTTATAATAACCAGAAGCTGGAAAGAACCCAGATGTCCCTCAACAGAGGAAAGGATACAGAAAATGTGGTACATTTACACAATGGAGTACTATTCTGCTATTAAAAAATGAATTTATGAAATTCTTGGGCAAATAGATGTATCTGGAGGATATAATACTTAGTGAGGTAACCCAATCACAAAAGAAGTCATTGGATATGCACTCACTGATAAGTGGATATTAGCCCAGAAACTTAGAATACCCATGATAAAACTCCCAAAACACAAGAAAATCAAGAAGGAAGAACAAGCGCGTGGATACTTCATTCCTCCTGTGAATAGGAAACAAAATACCCATGAAAGGAGTTACAGAGACAAAGTTTAGAGCTAAGACAAAGGGATGGACCATACAGAGACTACCCCACCAGGGGGGATCAATCCCATAATCAGTCATTAAACTCAGATACTATTGCATAGGACAGCTAGTGCCTACTTAAGGGACCCTGATATAGCTGTCTCTTACGGAAGTGGATGCTCATAATCATCTATAAGGTGGAACACAGAGGGGGCTGGCAAGATGGCTCAGTGGTTAAGAGCGCCAACTGCTCTTCCAAAGGTCCCGAGTTCAAATCCCAGCAACCACATGGTGGCTCCGTAACGAAATCTGATGCCCTCTTCTAGAGTGTCTGAAGACAGCTACAATGTACTTACATATAATAAATAAATCTTAAAAAAAAAAAAAAAAAAAAAAAAGATGGAACACAGGGCCCACAATGAAAAAGCTAGAGATAGAACCTCAGGAGCTGAAGGGGTCTGCAACCCTAGAAGAGGAACAACAATATGAACTAACCAGAACCCCCAGAACAGGTGTCTCTAGCTCTACATGTAGCAGAAGATGGCCTAGTCAGACATCATTGGGAGGAGAGGCCCCTTGGTATTGTAATCTTTATATACCCCAATACAGGGGAACGCCAGGGCCAAGAAGTGGGAGTGGGTGGACAGGGGAACAGGGCGGGGGGGGGGGGGACTTTCGGGATAACATTTGAAATGTAAATTAAGAAAATATCTAAACAAACAAACAAACAAACAAACAAATGAAACATAAGAGACATGATACCCAAATGAACATGTTTCTCCCTAGAATCCTGGAACTGGTAATAGGAATTAGCAAAGAACTGAAGATCAATTCTTTTGAATTCCATCTCTGACTCATTACATTCAAAGTCTTCTCATACAACTTGTTGCCAAATATTTTTTTTATATTTTGTCAAATATTGTTTGGTTTTTGAAAAAGAGTTCTGTGATGTATCCTGGATTGATCTGAGATGTCATATCTCTGTGCACCAATTTTCCCAATAGTGAGATTACCTCAAGATTATCTGAAAACTTGTGTCTTTTAAACAGAAAGCATTCAGTGTGGAGTGGATTTCCTGTCCTAACACTGTTTTGGGGACTTGCAATAAGTCACTCTCTCTTGTCTAGATTTTAGTCCCCACTGTCAACTTTAGCTTGAGTTTTGCTTAACTGAATTAATGCAACAGGTCCACTGAAGGCTTATCAGCTCTTAATAAAAACTGCTTCAGTGAAGAAACTGTATCTTCCAGGGAATGGTTTATCAAAAACAAATGCAAATTCCCAATGCATGCAATAGATACCTAAAAACACATAGCAAGATCTGAGAGAGGAGATATTTGGATGTAACACTAAGCCATGAAATGTCAATTATTACAAGACTTTAGGCCAATATTTATGGATATGTTCTTATAAGAAACTATTTTCAATACAAATTTTAAAATTCAAAGGATTGTCTAGAACTTATGGTTGAACCTGGTTATGTACATGGGAAGGTGGTGTCTGTGTAGATTCTAACAGTTCTATGTACTGTCACATCAAAGTAATTTCTAAACAATAAACTCATAATTTATAAACATGCAATAAAGTGATTATTGCATGACTCATTGTGATTTAACATTTGCTAGGACTGCCATTTCAGGGATAACAGGGTCTTGGTGGCTTTAGTCCTTGAATCCCAGTGTCTTATCTGCTAAGAGAGATCAGGATAAAAGTAGCTATTTTGTTTATAAGTCTTAGGCAAATATGTAATTAGTATATCCTACTCTTATTCTTATGAATGCAAGCAGTGATAGAGTCTTTTCTTTTTAATTTTGTTTAAGCAACTGAAGCTGGGACACATATAAAGAGTTTTCCAGTAACCTATTACTGTATTCTATCTCATAAGACTTGAGATAGAATCTAATACCAAAATAACTGGAGTTATTCTTTTATTTCTTTTTACATTTCTGTGTGTGGGAGGGTGTTTATGTTTTGTATATATGTGAACTCAGATAGATAGGTGGACAGGAATGTAGTACACATATAAGTTGTTATCAAGAAACATCCTTGATTACTTTTCCACCCTCCTGATTGAGATGGGGTTGCTCATTTGAGGATGAAATTAAAGCTGGGCAGTCATGCTCATCCAACATTTATGAGTTGTCCTACTTTTCTTTCTATTGCTGTGAAAACATCACTATCAAAAGTAAATTGGGGAGGAAATGACTTCTTTCACCTTGTCCTTTCAGAACACAATCCATCATTGATTGTGGCAGAAGCTCAAGGGAGAAACATGGATGTGGGATCCAGGAGCAGAAGTCATGTAGGAACTCTACTTATTGGGTTGCTCAGTGGCTCATGACAAGCTAACAGTCCTATACAGTCCAAGCCTACCTGCTTAGGGACTGTGTTTTTCAAAGTAGCTGGTACATCAATTATAAATTAAAACAATCTCCTGCAAACTTGGCCAAAAGACAAATTAATTAAGGTAATTTTTCAATTTAGTGACTTCAGGTTAGGTCAAGTTAATATAAAAACCAGCCAGAACTTCTAGACTCAGAGTATCTGATCCAACTCTCAGTTCTTAGCTTTTCTCTGCTATCCTGAGAACATCCAAACATGTTGTCAATAAGTCATGCTGATTGTAATCTACTCAAATAAACTATTGCTTAATTTCAAATTAACTCTAAGCTTCTATCATGAGAGGGCTTATTAGGGGAATGCTGTTGCTGATTTACCAAATTATATTGGAAAAATTATAAGACAAAGAAAATACAGAGAGGCAGAGAAAATGAAGATCACCCTTCATTTCTATTCCTGAATCAATATTCTGAATTTTGTACCCCTTCCAAGATTCCATCTCAAAAATTTTCAAATTAATTATTTATGTCACATGAAAACCAATGCTTATGGGAAAATCTTTTAATTTATGAAAAATATTAGAAAGTAGAAGTAAAAGATTCTGGTACTGCAGGCAGTCTACTTCATGTGTGTGCAGAACACAACTTAGTCTTGGCTAAAGTGTGAAGAGAGACTATACTATTTAGTTCTGTCTTGGAATGAGATGTTAGTAGGACAAATTGTGGGAGGTAATGAGTATTATGTAACTAAGGGGCAGGCAGACCTAAGGTAGAAGGGATAAGACACTTAGAATATAAACACACCCGAAAAATCAATATAAAAATAAATAATGAATTGTTGGCGGCTATTTTCTACTACTCTTCTTCCCTTGACCACTTTTCTCTTCTGTTAAGCCGGACTACTTGCCAATCAAAAGTTCATGGAATAAGTACATAGAAAAGTAGACCTCCATGCTACTACTTAATTATGTCCATTACTTAATTTTTGGCAGAAAGTACTAACATGTTCTAAATTCACAGATTTCCAGAAGAAACTCAAAGCAATTAGAAAATATGTGAATAATATACATACTACTGAATATAAAAACAAGTCCTTCTCAGTGCTCTCTACCTGTCTTTTCTCTTTGTGCTCCTATTTCTACCCAGTGTTTAAAGTGAGTCTCATCTCATGTCTGATGCTTTGATTCTGGTTTCAGAGTTAGAAGACACAGTGTTCTTTAGTTGCACTTTCTTTTAATTATTTTTTAAAATGTTTTATTAGATATTTTCTTCATTTACATTTCAAATGCTATCCCCTTTCCTAGTTTTTTCTTTCTTCTCCAAAAGTCCCCTATACCCTACCCTTCCTCTGCTCCCCAACCCACTCACTCCTACTTCCTAGCCCTAGCATTCTCTTGTCCTGGGGCAGCCTCTCCTCGCATTGATGGCTGACTAGGCCATTGCATTTCAAAACCTTCAGTTTAGTGAAATATTCTTCTTAAAGGGAATTAGGTAACAAAGATAATTACTTCATCTAAGCATATAAAGAATTATCGATCTGTCTACTTCATAGTTTTAAATTGTACTCTGTTTTTAAAACGAGCCTATGTCCAGCACCTCAGCAAAGTTAATGTAGGCAAATTATCTGGCTCTTTTCATTTTACACTACTTAGCTATACATATGGCATTTTTGGAATCAGACAACTTATCCTATTCACCTAGATAATAAATGTTTCATGATGGAAATCTATATTTAAGTAACATTAAGTAAATAATATTATTTCTACATATAGGTTAATATAACATAATTTTATGACTGTAGGCATAATTTTTGGTATGTTCCAATAATACTTTTTACATAATTGCATTTTTAATTACTTTTATTCTGCCCAGAAAACATTCATGTTTTAAAGATTGCTCTCATTAAAGTTGAGGGAATATATTTATGAACTTATTTTGAGTCACATCACATGGTAGTAACTATATTAAGGGAAAAGATTTGCATTTTTCAAATTATAGAATTTATTTTATTTAATGAGGAAACAGGTTAATGACACAGTGCATTTATATAAATCATTCTCTTTTTTAATAAGAATATGAGTGCTAGAGACATGCTGAGGTCAGTAAGAAATGGTCAGATTTTATGGATGGAGGACGGCATCAGAAATAAGAGGCTCATTTAAGGAGTTCCATGCTTCAGGAAAGTGCTTTTGTGGCTCAGTTGGCTGAAGATTCTGGATTTGTATCCATTTTATTTCCTTGGCTTTTTCTCAGAGTATCAGAGGATGTCCATATTCTAATCTAGATGAAAGGGAAACAGGCACAGAGCCAGGGGGGCACATATCATTATAATAAATCAGATGCTATCTGAGAGACCGATCTCTTTCTATCCAGCCATATTATTGTACTAGACTAACCTACATGACACAGGTACACTACAACCTGAAAATGCTGTTGAAATATTTATTACACCTAATTTCATCATTTTATGGAAGATTTACGGCTGTTAGGTGTTTAACAATAGTGGTCATGTAACCTTATTTGTAAGTACGAAACATCCTCTCTGCTGGACATTAGCAACATTGTCAAGCATGGGTCTAAATACCTCTTTGGTTTGCTCTACTGGACTGTAAATTGTACTCATCATTTTATCAGATTTTAATAGAAGGCTGAGTTTAATAAGTACTTAAAAATAAACATTTGTTTATAGAATGGATTCTGAAATCACTAGCTGTATTCATGAATGCCCAAGGGGAAATACTGAAATATATTCAATGTCTAAGAAAAAGTGGGGATGAAGGATTGTCATAAAAATCAGAGTAGCAATAGAGTAAGGATGACTAAATAGTGGCAAGTGCAGTTGAAGCTGTGTTGTTACGTGTAGGAAAAATAGGTCCATGAAGAAAGGATGTATCAAAAACTATGGTAATAGTAAAAAGCAAAACAACAACATCAACAAAAACTTGAGAAATTCAACAGGTTTCCACCAGGACAGAAAGAAAAGGAGAAGAATGGGAGGAATAGCATGCCCTAGAATAAGGGAGAGCTAGCTATTCATGGTCTGATAATAAAGCTTGAGTTAATATTAGCAATCATCCTTTTTTCCTGTATTGAGAATATCACTAAACACAGAATCTTTGAGAACCCTGAGATTTCTTATTTTAGGTGAAACAAACAGTACCTGAGTTTTCTCCTTTCTTTTTAGTAATCATTTTATTTCTTATTCTATTTCTGCAATTATATCCACGTGGGCTGATCTCCTAAACAAAGAAACGTATGAGTGTGGTTGTGAGAGAGTTTTAATATTGGGACAATTGCAGTAGAAGACCTGATCTAAAATGTGCATGATAGGATTCTATGGGCTGGAGTCTTGGATTGGATAAAAGGGAGAAAGCAAGCTAAGTACCAGAATTATCCACTTCCTGCTTACTCTTTGAAGATTCAATGCGATCAGCTGATTTCTATACCTGCTGCCCTGCCATGTCCAACATGATGAGTCATACTCTCAAACTGTGTGCCCCCAAACCCATTCTTCCCTTAAATTGTCAGTTACAGAAAAATACCTTGCAGAGCCCTGGAGATAACACTGGGAAAACCCGTAAAGGTTAGTGTGATCCATCCTTAATACAATATAAGTCACTCTCTCTTACCAAGTCAGGAGAAGAATGACTTTCTGGTTTCAATTAACATTCTCAGAGAAAGTATCCTGTACATTCCAAATAACGCAAGCCCACTGATCACCCTGCCTTTTCTGCTCTCACTCACAGGTGTAAGGCAATGTGGATTTCCTGTGATGTGTTCTGGTTTTGCAGTAGTCTTTGCTATTTGTTTAGCTGTACTGATTTTCACATAGATTAACTTTGATATCTATCTAAATAGCTGTTCTATTTTACATAATCATTTGAAAAAATTTGAAATTGTGCTTCTCAATTATTCTTATTTTAATTTCCCAAACATTTTTTTCTTTCAAGTTATTAACTAAGCAATAATCTATTAGAAGTGTTCTTGACCACCCAAGGGAATAGTCATCTTAAAGAAAGCATGCAAGATTTACTTTTATTTCATTTGAAAGAACCCTGAAGAAACTGACTAATTTTTTCTTTTTTCCAGAACTGAGGACTGAAGTCAGGGCCTTGTGCTTGCAAGCACTTTACCACTAGCTAAATCCTCAACCCTAAATATTTTTATTAAGGAAAATGATGAAAATTGTTTTGCATAGTCATGAATTGATAGATTGTTTTATAGTAACATATTATTTGAATTTATATTAGATAGAAAGATAATGTAGTGCCATGTACTTGAATATTTAGTAGTCAATATTGCAAAGAAATATCACTTCTCTAGGTTTCATATAATACAGTGCTCATCTTTATTTCAATCAGAACCTGGAAGGCTTTTGCAGATAATAGCATTACATATAACAAGATCTGTGATAGTAGAAGTAATATTTTGATCCTGGAAAGATCTTTTCTCATATTTTATATTATTGTACATTGAGTTCTACTGAATAACCTAGCATTTCTTTCTTTTAATAATGTTCAGAACTCCAAATCTACAATTTTCCCTTTTTAAAAGATAATTAAATTTATTCCAAAGCACTGGAATTGGTGTAATATTCTGGGAAAACAATCAACTCAATATTTTCTTAGATTGGATTTCTGTTGTATAGGTAAACCAAATTCATCAATAAAGCAACATTGACTTTAATGGTACCTTGATGTCCCAAAAGTGCAGTTATGCTTATCAATACAGAGTGAATTTTTAAAAATTTTCCCCAGGAAGACCTGATAAATTGCACAATATTTTAACTGCTCTTATATAGTGCTAATTAAAGTGAAAGGCTATGCTATTGCCTGGCAAACACAGAAGTGGATGTTCACAGTCAGCTATTAGATGGAACACAGGGTTCCCAATGGAGGAGCTAGAGAAAGTACCCAAGGAGCTGAAGGGGTCGCCAACTCTATATATAGGTGGAAGAACAAAATGAACTAACCAGCACCCCCAGAGCTCGTGTCTCTAGCTGTGTATGTAGCAGAAGATAGCCTAGTTGGCCATCATTGGGAAGAGAGGCTCCTTGGTCTTGCAAACTTTATATTCCCCAGTACAGGGGAACTCCAGGGCCAAGAAGTGGGAATGGGTGGGTAGGGGATAAGAGTGGGGCATGGGGGAGGGTATAGGGGACTTTTGGGATAGCATTTGAAATGTAAATGAAGAAAATAATAAAAATTGGAAAAAAAGAAAGTGAAAGGCTTGGTGCTCCTGACAATTTTACACTCTTATGAATTATTTAATATGGAGTTGTCTGCTTAAAATAGCGGTTTAAATTTTTTTCCATTATTTGTGAGCAATTACAGTTTTAAAAATGTAAGGGGAAATTTTGACTGTTTAATGTGTAGGTTCATTTGTTTAATAATAGAACCTGATAAAGTATTCTCTGCATTGCAACTCTAGTATTCTTTAAAAAGAGAAAAGATCCATGATTTTTAGAGCACTGTTATCATATTATGAGATGTTGCATGAAATATTTCTACAATGCAACCAGATTTGGGGACAGATGGAGAAATACCCTCTGGTGCTTTTTTAAATATTTTATGTTGTAAAGAAAGAATTCTGTTCTAGAGGGAAGTGACAGGAAGCTCCAACATCTTCCTGCAGTTTCTACCATCTGGAATAGAGCATAAAATTCTCTTCTTTTCAATGAAAACAGCTGCTTTGTGTTTTCAGAGTTACAGTCCTGGCTTAAGGAAATATATGTGCATGAAGTGTTATGCACACAGATCTTGTCCATCTGTGAGATGCAGTAAGGAGTGTATGTGTTAGCATGACTTCTGCTCTC
>LR752089.1:69991-109557 GCA_902729485.2 Mus minutoides | reverse complement strand
GGGTTTGGGTGTCGCTGGACAGCAGCTACAGGTTCTCAGCTGTGCTTCATTAAGCAGCAACTCATTTTTCACATAGAGCTGAAAGTCTTAGCACAGAGTTGCTCATGCCCGCCCCATAAACTGCCTCTTATTGACACATGAATGGCTGTCAGACTCTTAGAACAGGTTGGGAATACTTTTATTAGGAAAGAAGTTAGAAAAGAAAAGAAAAAAAAAGAAAAGAAAAGAAAAGAAAAGAAAAGAAAAGAAAAGAAAAGAAAAGAAAAGAAAAGAAGTGTTTGTCGAAAAAAACTCAGTCTTCCTGTTTGGGACCTTGGTGATGTGACAGGAATTTGAAAAAAGTGTTATAGGTTTACGTGCAAGTTTCATTTACTGCCTCTGGAACCATTTGCACTTGCATCTCTGGGAGCCCGGTGGCCTGGTGCCAGTCCTGCCTGCACACCAGCGCCAGGTGGCAAGCCTCGTGCACACCTAGCCCCACCTGACCTTCTGCCCAGGCATAAGCAAGCAAAACTCTCTGCCAGCAGCCTTCCACGTGCTTCCACAAGCGCATGGAAGCAGAGTTTAAGAAAATACAGTGGACAAGGGGTTCGACAACAGGAGCGAGACATATGGAGCCCGGGGCTGTGAAGCAGCAGGCCTATGTGGTCTCGAAGCAGCGGCACCACCCCCAGGTGTCTCTCTGGAGCCAGCAGTGAAAATAATGGACAAGCATACTTTCCTCTCGCTTAGGTCTTTACACTTCCTCAAGCATTTTTTCCCTTTTGCTTTTTCCATTAGCACCATAGAATAAGCGCTAGTGACCCTAAGGCCCCTATTTTACAAATGTTGAAGCTAAGATCCAGAAAGACTTGTGGGTGCTCCCTTCCAGTCCCATTCAGTTAGTTAACATGGACCACCCAACAACACTGCACTAGGACTGGATAAAATTCACCCCCGAGTATTTTCCATTTGTCTTCTCTCCAACATCTTACTCCTTACTGTTGGCATCTCTGGTTTCCCAACCTCTCTAATTTCCCCTCCCCTCTGTTAGTTCCAGGAAATGGCTTATACATTTGCACACACAATGTAATGTATCATTCTATATGTAATTGTGTCTATTAGTAACAGTATACATTTCAGCTGGTAAAACATCTGAACACACAGGCCGTTTTCCCATAGATTCCTAGGTGGAGTTCCAAGCAACAGCCATCTAAGTATAGTCATGTGCGCCCTTGAAAGCAGTTTGAGGGCTGGGGTGATGGCTCGACAAGCATGAGAACTGGTGCTCAGATCCCTGGCACCCACATAAATGTTCAAGTTATCATAGTATCCTCCATGTAATCTCAGGATTTGGGAAGTGGAGACCAGATCACAGAACAAGCTGTCCAAACTAGCCAAGTTGGGAGCTCTGGTTTCAAGTTGAGATTTTGCCTCCATCTATAAGGTGGAGAAGAGCAATTAAAGGAAGCAGTAATGGAAGAGGTTATCTTCCATACACAGATGCATATAACTGCACATGCACCTGCACACACCCATGCTCCCTCACATGCAAACACGAACACACACCTGCATGCATGCCACACACACATACTCCAAAGAATTTTCTAAGTATATTTCTAAGTATTCTATGGAATATACCTTTAACTCCAGCACTCCAGAGGCAGAGGCATGCTGATCTCTGTGAGTTCAAGGCCAGTCTGTTCTACAGAGAGAGTTCCAGGACAGCCAAGTCTTCACAGAGAGACTGTAACTTGACAAGAGAGAGAGAGAGAGAGAGAGAGAGAGAGAGAGAGAGAGAGAGAGTTAAGGGGAGTGTCTGGGTGAGTCTGGTTTAAAACATATACATATTTTAATGTAAATATAGTTACATTATAAATATAAAATATATACATAGCTATACATAAGTACTTGCTATACATGAAAGTGATGTTGCTTATGTTCTCAAATGATTCTTCTTTCAAGAAAATTGTCATCTTGGTAGAATATTATATTTCTCTTAGTGGTGTTTCTATCACACCAAATATTTTTGTTAGTATTCTTATTATGGATAATAACTTGTTCTTAATTTTTCTAATTTTATTATATGAACACATGCATTATTTTATAATCAGAATAAACAGGCTGGGCAGTGGTGCTATTTCTCTTAGTTCTTAGGTGGAGCCTTAGGAAGTAGCTATGGTGTTGTAAAATGCACAGTGACACTTGTAGCTAGTCTCTAAGACGTCCAGAGCCAGCCTTGTCTCCAGTGACTCACCTTTTTGTATAGTTCTTGACACACTGAGCATGGCTGACCTGTATGAGTGACAGAATGTTCCAGAAATGCAGGATTCCCAGGGTCATATAACAAGAGCATGAGGTGTCTTCCTTGGTCTCTTTTGGACAGCTCACTGGAAGGGAAATCAGCGCCATGTTAGGAAGATACTCACAAAGCCCCAAAGACAGTGTGACATGGAGGAAAGCAAAGAGCACCATCTTCAGTGGAGACCCTCCAGCTCTTGTCCAGTCAGCAAAGGATCACAGCTCTCCTTTCCTGATTCACAGAAGCCAAATTAATACATATTAATTATTGGGTCTAGAGGCGGTTTAGTAGCTAAGACTGGCTGTTCTTCCAGAGGAACTGGGGTAAGTTCCTAGCACCCACATGATGGTTTACAATTGTTTGTAACTCCAGTTAGAGAGTTTTCGGACACTCTTTTATGGACTTCCAAGGGCAGTGTATGCCCACAGCACAAACATACATGTAGGCAAAGCACCTATCCACATATAAAAATAACTAAATACATCTTTAAGAAAAACATAAGTATTGGTCATTGATTTAAGCCACCAAGCTTTAAAATAATCAATATAACAATGAATAACTAATATATTGACTTTAAATCAAACAGCCAAACTTCAACCCAGACCTTTGGAAACATATCTGATCTCTTAATTTTTAATTTTTTAAAATAGAAATAATAGTGTCTACTTCAATGTGTCACTTCAGGAAATGTAATCATACAACACAGAAATGTGTGGGACATGGTCAGTGACTCTGGAATGGCTGATGGATTCCTCTTTACACAGAACTTTCTTACTTGTAGCATTGAAAGTCCAACATCTAGGGACTGTCCCCATCCCATGCAGACGATGACACTCATCATCATATTTGTTTAAAATTGGGTGAAAGTGATTAATATCAGCGGCATATAGAAAAACAAAAAATCTGAGTCCCAGGTGGACCTAACCTACATATGTACCTGACATTCAGAGATGCAGGCTGTAGGATATCTTTGCCATATCTCTAGAATCCAATTCCTAGATAGTTAACTTGTTTCCCAGACATCCTCCAAGACCTCAGAAACTTCCAGTCTGCTGGGGAGCTCTTCTGGCTCTACGACAGGACCACACAAGGCCACGCCAGGCCTTCCTGTGGCCTGTGGCCGTTTTTCCTAAAAAAAAACGGAACAGAGCCTGATCTAGAAGCTAGACCCATATAGGATATTCTACCCAACAATCAAGGATCTGGTGATATAGGGGAGGCAATACAACTCCATAAATGAGAAAATGTCTACACAAGGCCTCGTCTAACCTCAGAGACCTTCATCAGTCAGGGTTCTAACAATCCCTAGTGGATTCCCAGAGAAACCTAAATATATCTCAGTCTCCTCAAAGCCTACCACCATTATAGGACTGGATTCTTTCAGGTCTACCTAGAGTTCATGTCTCTACTCCATTCATCCCTGAGTATCTTTACAAATCCACACAAAAGCAACTTAAAGAAGGAAAGGTTCATTTTTGGCTCACAGTTGGAGGGAACACAGTCCACTGTGGTGGCTAGGAAGGTTCGTTTTTGGCAGTTCATCTTGTGATGCAATTTGTTCATATTTCAATGGGTCAGAGCCAAGTTATACTCTCCCCTAGTACCCTATATCTGGCCAGCTAGATCCTATGTCCAAAAGATACTACCATCTCCCCAAATGGCAACACCAACTGGGGACCACATATTCAAATATCTGAGCCTGTAGGGAATATTCCATATTCAAACCATAACAACCACACCACCAGCTCTTTCTCATCCTTGTCACTGCTATGCTCCTTTGTAGAAAGTTCTGAAGACTTCAGGACGCTGTTCTTGTGCCTGATGTTTACTCTGGCTTCCTCTCTGAGTGACCTACCAGTAAGCATCAAGGTGCATATGCTCATAACTGTTCTTACTCAACCATCTCTCCATAGTGCCCATGATGGTACCTATCATATAATATATACTCAGTACCCATTGGTCATATGAACACACAGGCAGATAAATGTCTATCCTATACTCCAACTTCTCCAAAGCTGGACATTTAGAAAGCAAAGCAAAATGTGTGCGTGGCCTAGTATGCTCAACTAATGAGCCAGTGCTGGGGGAAGACAGGGCTAGGACTGCTCAGGGATGCACAAGCTCTAGGAATGTCACTGAGAGTAGCTGACAATCAATGCTCTGTAGCATTTGAGACGTCTGGCCTTTGCAAAGTCCAGGGCCAGCAATAGCTCATAAAGAACATGATCAAAGCACCAAGTCTTGAACTTACTTGCTTTCTTTTGGAAACAATATGACAGACTGGGACAGGACTGGGGGCTGACAAACTCCAGGACCAACAGATTCTCCTCAGCAAAGCCGCTGCTCTCAGCTACTGCATGACCCACCTGCAGACACAGGGTAGTCAGGAAGGCTGGGTAACGCACCCGAGAATGATTAGCAGGCAGATGCTGAAGCAGCTGGCCCTCTGGATAGTGATTGGAGGCTTGAGTGAGTACACATGCTGTAGCAGGGGCCTGTGGCTGGATGCCAGGGGCTCCTACTTCATGTATCACGTGTCTGGTTGAACACAAGGGGAGGAATGTCTTCCAGAAATCTCAGTCACCCGACATCTGGTTTAGTGTTCTTTCCTGCAGCCCAAATAAAGTGACTCGCTACTTTTAAATCAGGTCAAAGTAAGTAGAAGGGAAAGATGTTGTAATAAGAAGACTTCATTCCATCTGGTAAACCAGAAAAAGGGCAAGGAAATGAGGAAGCCTTAGAAACAGGAGCTGGGCTTGAATGGGCAGCCCACAGTCCATTCAGGGGGAGTACATAGCGAGACAACCTCTGAGACAGTTGGTCTGCAGCAGTGCTAAGCAGAGTGGGAAACAACGCCATGCTCTTAAGTTTGTTGCCCTGGGAATTTGCTCTTAAGTTTGTTGCCCTGGGAATTTGCTGTTATTTGGAAGCAAAGCAAGAGGCTGTCTGTGGTTCTCTAATATAAGCTCGTTACCAAAGCACGTAGTGTCAGACCAATTGGCAGCAGCTGTTCCTGGATAAGCAAAAGGCTCTAACATTAGTTAAATGTATACATACACACACACACATACATATATATATATATATATATATATATATATATATATATATATATATATATATATATATATATATATATACACACACACACACACACACACACACATATATATATATATATATATATATATATATATATATATATATATATATTCATTAATGTGATCTTTGTGACAGAGTTCTAAGGAGCTATTGTCATGTCAACTTCATGCATTGAGATTAAGTCCTAGCTGTGTAGGGAGTACATTTCAAAGCCATGGACCAAACCTGTGGCCCCACCCTCTCCTCTATAGCTCCACATTGCCTTCTGGTTCCACCAACACTTCGCCATCTTGCGCCACTTTCACACAGGGCTGAGTGACTTTGGTTTCTAGCTCCAACTGCGATTCCACTGGGCCCACTGGATGCCAGTCTCAGCAGGATTGGATCATTCCCAGCACAAGTAAACCTCCTGCTTAACTGTGCTTGAGTTCGCCATCCTGCTTTCTGTGCTGTTGGGATTTAGTACATTTTCCACGAGATGGAGCATCAAGGTAACTACATAAAACTCACACTCACTTATCCCTTTTTATTTTTTTTTTTTTCAAATTTGAAAAATCCAATTCCCCATCTACTCACAGAGCCTTGTCTGGAATTAACCAGACAGTGATCTCCTTACATTATAGAGTGGGTGCGGAGTTAAGGACGTGAATTGAATTTACAGTGGTAGCCTTTTCTTGCCAGGAAACTCATCCAACCGAGGTTGGAAAACCAATCCTCAATCTTGGGTATTAATTGGACCCTTGGCCAAAGCAATCATTCTATCAGCCAATTAAGGTCCTTGGAGCAAGACTATACTGTCATCCAGAGCCAGCCCCAAGCCTTCGACTTTACCCCTGTGTCTCCAATGACTTGAGTTTCCTCTCTTCAGTCCGTTGGCAAAAATTAAAGAGTTGTTGAAGCTACCCAGAACCCAGCTACCCAAGAATATCGTTTAAAAGAAACCATGCCTAGTTCATTGAAAGTTGTGAAATGTTTGTGACTTTTTCAACAAGGCTCCTAAAAGAGGTTGTGTTCTTCTGGAGTAGGACAAAGAAAAGTGGGGAGACAGAGGGGAAGGAATTTAAGAAGTCAGTTGATAGATTGAAATAAGATAGACCTGACAGCCTTTCAGATCCCCACCACCGGCCAGGGAAGAATTCAAGTCTTCCTGTATGCTAAGCAAGTTCTCTACTACTGAGCAACACTTTTCCTTCCTTCTTTCCAGTACAGAGAGTAGGTCTCAGGACTGCAGCCTTGCCGTTTCCAGCCTCTTATGGCTGGCATGCTCTAATGACATATTTTCAGTAATGTTGATCATCACTTATTGAAAAGACACCAAGGAATGCTCTAGCATCCTCTAGCTACAGATTAAAACTCAGACTCCATCATGTTCTGGTTATAAAACTCGGAGCAAGGAAATTAAATTCTCCAAACTCCCATGCTATGGATGTTAGGTTGCCAAGAGGTTTAAATGAAAATGACTTGACACATTTAATATATATCTTATATTTGCAATAAAGTTAGTAGCTATTATTCTCTGACAGCTATTTTTCCAAATCCTCCAAAATTTGAACTTCTCTCTATTAAAAACAAGTCATGACGTAGGCATTTTTGTGAGCTCCACCTTGGGGGTAATTGCTTTCTAACTTAGAACAGTAGAGTTTCAAGTTTGCATGAAGAAGAGCAAGAAAAACTGCCATGGGTGAGACTCTGGAGGCTTCATAGTGTGAACCTCAAATTCCAGCTACTCCCCACAATGTTTCCCCTGAGAACTGTGTATGACCCCATGATAGACCGGTATATAAAATAAGTGATTATATAAATCAAACATTTACTAGCAATAAATCACTAAAGAAACTAATAATAAGAAGAAATAAAATGATAAATAAGAAACTAAAATAATTTTGCTATACATGTGATTTTACCACTTATTAAAGATGAAAGCAATTTTTCATATGTAGGAGATAGGTGGAGTTATTTCTTTTATATAAAAAAATTAACTGTTGCTTTGATATGATAATGTAGGATTCATAGTATCTCTAACAAGTTTTCATAACTGATCAAATTTGGATTTTATAACCATCAGTGCTAAGAAAATGCTATTTCACTTAAATATTTAATATTAAATAAATATGAAGTATGCTTAGGGCCATTTCAGAAATTGCCAGAATTCTGTCTTAATCCCAAGCCAAAATTAATTTATCAGTTTTTTTTAAATACACTTAAGCTAGCAAATCAAACAATTTTAAAATCAAATTTCCAACCCAGTACAACCCAAAAAAGATATAGTAATTTTATACATACGTGTCGAGAAATGATTTTAGAAAAAGTTAAAGGCCTTGTTTTCAGAAACTAAGCTGCTGTGTGTCTCTAAGAGCAGGAAACTTTGTATGTATTATAAAAACACTGCAACTCATAATATAGAATTGAAAAATCTGAGCCCAAGTGTTCCAAGCCATGTTCTTTGGAGTTGTGTGGTGTGACAGTGTGTGCAAAACAAAATGTGTGTGCTGTCTGTCCTGAACCATGGCTTCAGGGAAGTCATACACGGCAACATGGCACTGCCAGAAACACCTCGGATTCCTTTCAGATGGTTGCATGACCAGAGCCTTTTACTGTTGCCAGATTTCTTGCAACCCCCACATTTGGTTGCAAGCCCATGTCAGGTCACAACCTACAATGTAAAAAACTTCAATGTCGACAGCCACCTCCATGTACATGAACCAGAAAGTCTCTTTTGATATATGACCAGAGAAGGAGAGACACAGTGCAATCATAATGGTTTTGGCCAAAGAGACCAGGCTCACTTGGAGCACTCCAATCATTGAGGGGAAAAAAATGAAAGCTTTTCATGGATTTAATTATCTGAGAAATGACTCCAGGCTCCCAGACCATCTGAAACATTCAAATGATTTCCCAATAGCACACAATCCATATGGCAGCCACAGATGCAATATTCACCAGTAGATAATAAGCCTGACCTGACATGAAACTAGGGGAGTAGTCTCCAAATGATGATTATCAACACAAGGCTCACTGGAGCAAGGAGTCATGATCTGGCTAAAGGTTGGCACCGCTGGGCACTGTGTCAATATGTCAGTGTGGTCTGGATATCTGGAATAACCCAGGGCACATGAAAAAGCTCATAAACATTTTGTTTAGACTTTTCTGTCATTGCTCCTGATAGTTATCCAAATTTTTGGATGGTTGACTTTGCTCAAGAATAACTGAGTAGTTACCACCATGAAAATTCATGAAATAACCTTGGAGTTTTTCACTTCTGAATCAAACATGAAGATTCCCATGAAGAAAAATTATCTCTGACCAATTGATCTATGTTCTCATCCTTGAATTTCACCCTGGTGGGCCAATCAATATTGAAAACATAATTCATTTACTATGACCTCAAGGTTGAGTGCCAAAACCTTCAGAAAAGAGAATGTTTTTTTTCTTGAAGGCCAAGAGACCTAACAATGCAGAGTGAAAATTATAAACTTGGTTGATAGGGACTTCACAGGCATGGCCCTGACCTAGTGCTTTAACTCTCTGCCTGCCGGGTGCAGCTTCTCACAACTATTTGACAGTTCTGCAGCTAAACTAGGATCCTCCTAGTACCAGATTCACAACTAAGGGCACTTCCAAGGGACTCTGAAGCCCTGTCACATCCACTTCACCCCAGTCCTGGGACTAGTCCACAGAGTATCAGCAGCCTCAATACACACCCAGGGCAGGATTTTATTCCAGGAGACATTCATTCAGAGTGTCAAAAATTTAGAACCATAACTGTTATGCTTAAAACCTACTGCATTTACAAGTTGACAATTCATTAGTTCCTTCAGTAGAAGAGAAATAATACTATTAATAAAATAATAAAAGGGAGCTGTGACTCACCTCTACCCACTGCGTCAAGGTCTTTGAGTGAGCACCTTGGGTTTGCCTTCTATTGCTATGATAAATACCACAACCAAAAGCACCTTGGAGAGGAAAGGGTTCATTTGGCTTCCACATCTATGTCACAAAGTCCATCACTGAATAAAGTTAAGGCAAGAACTAGAGGAGAAGCAGAGGCAGAAACCATGAAGAATGGCAGCTCACTGGCCTGGCTTCTATGGCTTGCTTGATTTTCTTCTTGCATATAACCCAGGACGGCTTACCTAAAATGGCACTGCTCACTGTGGGCTCGGTCCTCCTGTCAATCAATCAAAAAAATACCTCCATGGACTTGCCCAGCCTGATAGAGACATCTCTCAATTAAGATTCCCTCTTCTGAGAGGGCTTCCGTTTGTGTCGAGTTGACAAGCTACTAACCTGCACTGAGTGAGACAGTCAGAAAAACACAAAGTCATGGCGTCTGCTTGGTGCTGTCTATTCTCTTCTCCAGTGTTGCCTGCACTTCTCACATCTTTCCTATTAGGAACAGGGCCTGGGCTTAAGTGCCAGGACTGAGAAGAATAACAAAAGGGAAGTGGTTATCATCTCTACCGCTACTGGCCAACAATGGGTTCATAGTTATCTTTGATCTTTCCTGAATCTCTTCAGAAGTCTGCCTCAGCAGACTGACCTGATTTTCCATTAAAACACGAAAACAAAATTTAAAAATCCAATATAAATGAATTTAAAAAGCAAAACAAAAAACCAGCCCTCTTCGTGCCCCCATCCCCCCTACCAAATAAGAAGAGGCCAACTTCCTTGCCCCAGTACAAAAGCATGTAATATCTTGCCATTATACGCTGTGGATGAGAGAAAGCTGCCTCTAAAGATATCTGAAGGTCACTCCAGGCCATCTAAGCCCAAAATGGGCTTTTTGGCTCAAGACTCTTCTTTGGGAGTGGTGCTCATTCCTCAGTCTGTGGTGCTTCCTCCCTTCTGGGACCGTTTGAGGACACTGCATGGAAGATAAGTTTCCTTTTCACTGGGAGTATCCCACGTGGTTCTTGAGAGTAAGGGCAGAACAAGGAAGGACTCTGCGGAGATGGCCCTGGTACACAGAGCTCCAGCCCCTCAAACCACCTCCTACCACAGAATCAGATGTAATTCAGAAACACAAAAGTGTGCCTGGGCCTGGCCAGACACAAACACAGCCCTTCCTGGCATCTCTTCTTGCTTTTAGCTCCCTTCTCCCTTATGGGCATCCTCTTTTCCAATCCAAAGCAAAGGACTGGGCAGCGCCCTCATCGTTGACATGAGCTCATCCCTCCTGGAGAACAGACACACTGGAGTAACCACGCTAAAAGTGTGTGGCAAGGATTGGGTAAAAGTCCCGATGCTGTCATCCTGGCTTCCCTCAGTCTGTGGCTGGAAATTCTAGAGAATGATTATTCCGTGAAACCATGCATTATCGTAAGGGCCACAATAACACTCAACAGCTAGAGGGAGCAAGAGAGAAATGTGTCTGCTTTCTTTGATCACCTACTATGTGTCTTGTCCTTCATGAATTCCTTCAAAGACTTGTCATCTTAGTCACATCACAAAGCATACGCTAGACAAGAATGATGGCTCTGTATAAACTACACCCAGGAGGACATTTGAGGTATCAAATTGAGGAAGAAGAGGACAAAGAGCTCAGGTGAGAGATGACCAGTAGTACCCCAGGGTGCTGCCTTAGGGGACTTCAGGTGTGTCTTAGTCAGGGTTTCTATTCCTGCACAAACATCATGACCAAGAAGCAAGTTGGGGAGGAAAGGGTTTATTCAGCTTACACTTCCATACAGCTGTTCATCACCAAGGAAGTCAGGACTGGAACTCAAGCAGGTCAAGGAAGCAGGAGCTGATGCAGAGGCCATGGAGGGATGTTCTTTACTGGCTTGCTTCCCCTGACTTGCTCATCCTGCTCTCTTATAGAACCCAGCGTCTACCAGCCCAGAGATGGTCCCACCCACAAGGGGCCCTTGATCACTAATTGAGAAAATGCCTCATAGCTAGATCTCATGGAGGCATTTCCCCAACTGAAGCTCCTTTCTCTGTGATAACTCTAGCTGTGTCAAGTTGACATAAACCTAGCCAGTACAAGGTGGCTTCTTAATCTTCATTGAAATAAGAAGTAATAAAATAGAAGCAGATTGCATTGTGAAGCTTTTGCTTTTCTGATTTTGTTACTACTGTCTTGTTTACTTTTAGGTCACAAGGACACTGATCAATAAACAGTGTCATCAGAGGAGCAATAAATGGACATGACTGTCACCAGTACCTCTTCTTTGAGGAGACACAGATTTCAGTGCGGACACAGACAGCATTGAAGAGAACTGAGAGATTATGCACACACACAGCAAGGCTTATTTTTAATATGTGTCTATCTGTACAAATGAGATACCTCACATTGAGATTGGCTAGAATTTACTGAGGTTGTCTTTTCTTTCTTTATTTTGTTTTTCAGTTCGTAAAGTTTTTCAGAGTAAGTAGCATAAATATGCTTTTTTTTTCTTTCTTTCTTAAAACACGGTCTCACTATATATCACTGGCTGTCCTGGAACTCACTATCTAGAATGGACTGGCATTAGACTCACAGAGAAGTGCCTGTTTCTGCCTCCTGAGTGTTGGGGTTACAAGTGTGAGCCACCATGACTAGCAAATACCTATAATTAAAGAAATAAGATGGGTTTTAAAGAGCAGAACTACAGTGAAAGTATCATCAATGAAGATATTAAGATAGACTATAGAAATGGGTCAATAGATCAAAGAGAGATGATAGAAAGGTTGATAGATAGAGGAAAGATAAAGATGATAAATATATATATACATATACATATATAAGACATACATATAGATGATAGGTAGATAAGCTTCCTATAGGTGACTATGATAGTATGAATATAAAGCATCCCTTATAGGCTCACAATTTAAATACTTGTTCCCCAGGTGATAGGACAGTTTCAGGAGGCTGAGGAAACTTTAGTAGGTGGGGCCTAGCTGCAGGAAGTAGGTCACTGGTACCAAGTCCTTAGGGGCTATTTTCCTTGGCTTCTCTGTGCAGTTCACTGTGCTTTCTGTCATAGTGAAACAATTATCTATCCTCTTCCGCATGTTCCACCACGTAACATCCTTCCCAGGCACATGGAACCACACAACACAGACTGAGCCCTTTAAAGCTAGAAACCAAAGTGAATTCTTCTTCCCTTTAATAGTCAGGAATTGTCACAATGCAGTGAGGTTAACACCACCACCATAACAGATACCCGTTTCACACAGCAGAAACCTTTGTTTCCGAGCTCAGGAGTCAGAAATCCACTCACCAGCAGAACCGAAGCGGTAGGGGAAAGCCGTCCTTTCCCACTTTGGGTGTTTTGAGCTCCAGGTGTTTCTTGGCTTGGGGCTACACCACTCCCACCTGCCTGTGGTGGTCATGTGGCCTCCTCTGTTTCAGTCTGTCCCTTCTCTGCATAGCTCCTACAAGGACATTTGTCATTAGATTTAAGATTTATCCACTTCATCCAGAATGATCTCATCTCCAGACGTGGCTCTTGATTATATCTGCAAAGACTCTTTGGTCACATTTACAGGCTCCAGGGATCAAGGACTTATCTTTTTTTTTTTTTTCAGCGGTGGGGATGGGGGGAATCATCATTCAGCCCATTCCAGATAGACAAACAATAATAGATAGGCCTTCTGTATATATATTATATTTTATTAAATGTCACCTAGTGTCCAGTTTTACTTTTCTTTCCCCTTACTTTTGTCACCATTGCAACTTAAGCACCTGTGAGTCACTTGTGTTCATTTTACCATATCATGTCGGGTCACAAGCTTACGAAAGACTACATTTGTAAAAAGATAATTGCCAAACCAGATGCCAGAACTTCAGTAAGACACCCTATAATTCACATCATGAGCCCCCCGGGCCGCATTTTAAGAAGGCCAGTCCTATAATAACCGTATTGTATGCAGCTCCCCATGGCTTTCCATGGGCGTAGGTACACAAAGGCCCCATCACCTGAAAGCAGCTGGTGCTCCAGAACCCGCTCACGTGGACGTGCAGAGAGTGCTTGCTTAAAAAAAATTTTTTTTTTCTTCCAAGAAATAGTCAGTCACTGTGCCCACATCCTCAAGTGCACGTGGCTCCTGACACAAGGTATGCCTGTGGAAAAGGAGATATTTTGAACAAATATCCACTTTTATTTAATCTTTCATCCCTCATTGTTGAGAGAGTTCCATAAAGGAAAACTGCTTGCACCAGGAAAGAGGGAAAACTGAAGATTCCTTTCCTGCTTAATTTCCCAAACGCAAATATCTAAGCTAGTGTTTTTGGCTCTCTTTGCCTTCCATATCGGTCAGGGTGGGCAGTAGCATCTAGATTAAATAGTAGCCCACTTGGCACACACTGTATCTTGCCCCGAAGAGAGAGGAGAATGTGAAATGGTGGAAAGTGAGAGAGGAAAATTATTGTTTTTTTTTTTTAAGTTTGTAACAGGAAGATATTTAAATCTTCAGTAGTTAGGTCTAGCAAGCATGTTCCTCATTTTAATCAGTTGATTATTTAATCAGTTCCTCATTTTAATCATTTGTAAGATCACATTTTTCTTCCTTTTGGCAAAAATTCTGTGATCCAGCCTATAAGACAGCAAATGGTCCCTGTTCATATATTGCCACCAGCCAGCCACATTCCCGCCAGTGTGCCAAAATTCAAGAGAGAAACTACCATTTTTATTTTTACAAGGAATTAATTCAGCCACTGTACAACATCTGTTTAGCCACGTTGCATGGAACATGCTTGGCCCTTCGACAGAAGCCAACCTTCCACAGCCCGCATCTAGTGTCTACGGGATAGTTTTGGCATCAGGCTTGTGTCTGCTTGGTAGGAAGCGTTTTCGTTTTATTTTATTTTTCATGTTATACAAATGCTTTGGGTTTTCCTAAAATGTATTATGCAAATTTTTTTATTCAATACTCACATCCACATCTCTGTGTCTATGTGTGTAAGTGTGTGCTTGTGTTTGTGTGGGGAGTGGGGGGGAGCAAGCATGCATGAGTATGCTTAAGGCCTCACATAAGTTCCACATTAAAATGCAAGAAAATGTCCCGTATCCCAAGTGAAGCACCTTTACCTCTCTGAGTAGTTCCTAACTATGATACAAAGAAAAGATTTTTACCATTAGAACCTGTTTAGCATCTCAACACTTCTCTTTATTCTTCTTCTTTTGTGTTTCTGCTGAAATATTCCTTGCTTAAAAAAATACCGTAATAAAACATTCCTGTGACTAAAAATTCTATTAAAAGGACAGAATTGTGCAGGAAATAAAGTGAGCTAAGACTACTGTCATTCACTTATACTTACAGTTTAATAACATATTATTAAATTTTCAGTTCCTATTAGTAAAATAGCATTTATATCCTTTTCAACTGCCTGGAAAAAAAAAAAAAAAACTCCATCCCACAAAATCATGATGCCCAAATGCAAAATAAACCATAATGCTAAATTGCTTCTATTACTGAGCAAAAATATAAAGCATAATATAAATAGTAAAATTTTCTGAAAACAGCTGGAAAATATTGTTCTCTTGACAGAAGTTACTTTAATTGTGAAATAATTCCCATGCCAAGATATCAGCATTTAAATTGTTTGTCTGTCCCCTGGGCACTACTTTTATGATTTTATGTTTAGCTAATAAGGGTTACTTCGGCTGTTTATTTACAGTTATGGCTGTCAGTTGTCGAGCCAATAAAATATATGAACTCTACTACTTATCACAAGAAAACAGTGTGGCTTTATGGACATATATGGTACTTTCCTGTGCACTTTATAGGTTTTGTAACTGATACTACATCTCTAACTTTCTGAAGCAGTATCTGCCCTGAAGGCACTATTTCTCAGATGTCATATTAACCTTAATTACTACTTATTGCATAAGATGGTTTCATTTAATAAGTTTTATGGCTGTACATTTAACTAGTACTCTACTCGGTCACTAATTAGGTACTTACTGCGTGCTGGGTACTAAGTGAGGCCTTCCCAGTTAAGGAAGGTCTTAGACTTTCTGGTCTTGCCTGGTATTGACTTTGTAATATTCCAGATGCTTTCTGATACTGAAATCTGAGTAGGGATAATGACTATTGTTCAGAAGAACTAAGTTTGGCCTAAGGCTGCCTACATATACGATGAACTGAAAGCTAACCTGATATGTAAATAGAACTGTAACTCACTCTGGGAATAAGCAGCTGAGTCTCCACTGCAAACAACTGTTTTAATTATGTTCAGACAAGGTTTGCGTGAGCTTTAAGTACTTTGGCTCCCTGCGTCTCACTTCCACTTTCTCTGGCTATAAAGAGGTGCTCATGTGGTGAAAGGCAGCTTTCGGATCCACTTTTGGTTTAGATTTTTTATCTGCTTCTAGAACTCATAACAAAGTCAACTGAGAAACTCAACCAGGGTTTGCTGTAATGTTTGCATAACACTTGTGCCTTCCTAGTGATCATTTTAAACAGAATCTCTTTACCATGGAGAATACAAATGCCAAGCACCAGAAGAACAATGAGATTTGGAGAACATCGTAAACAGTAATGCCGTTTGGTTTTTATTGGATTGGAATTATATTCGAGTGAGCAGAAGCACTGTTTTGCAGCTGAGCTCACGTGCTGTGTCCAAGTATCATCAAAACTGCCCTAGTGCTACATAGATTCGGATGAGACATATTTATATGCAATTTATTATGGTTCTTATTATTCAAGGTACATTGAATTTTTTGAGCCATTTCCCCCTAGAGGGAAAATGACCTGCATCCCTGGCTCGTATGAAAATCTGAAGCTCAAGTCTTGTCTATAAAATGACATGGCCCTTGGTTGTAACCTATACACAGCTTTCCTTGGGTTTTAGACATCTCTAGAAGGTTTAAAATACCTAATACAATAGAAGCACTGTGTAAATGGTTTCTATGTTACATTGTTCATGGAATAATGACAAGATAAAGAAATTTCCACATTTCAGCATATTTTTTTTCCAATTCCACCGATGCTTGGTTAGATACACAAATGTGGAATCTTCAGATACAAGGTTGAATTCCTACATTCCTCTGGCCACATGTTTTTAAAGCTAACACACTGCCTTGTTTACTATTTAAAGATGCCTTCTTTCATATGTGCTGGCATGTTAACATTGAATTCACAACCAGTAGCATCTCAACTCATGTCTGAGCAGAGATTCTCTAGCACACAGCACTCCTCCATCAGGGACGACACTAACTCTAACATTGAGAAACAAGATCACGTGTCAGCATGATGTTCATGGGCCACGTTGAGAGAGAGAAAGAGAGAGAGGGGTGCGGAGGAAGGGAGGGAGGGAGGGAAGGAAGGAAGGAAGGAAGGAAGGAAGGAAGGAAGGAAGGAAGGAAGGAAGGGTGGGTTCTGGCCAACCTCCTTTATTCTATGCATGGTAAGGTGCTGTTACAGATATTGACTTGATATTCCTTCTTTTTATAAAGAGAGAGAGAGAGAGAGAGAGAGAGAAAAGAAAAGAAAAATCAAGTGAGCAACTTTGCAACATGAAGCACAATGAAAATCCATTGTATGAGTTCATGAGATATAAATGCATTTCAAGCCTTTTATCCTTAAACTGTAAAAAGAATATTGGTGCATTCTTCTATCTATCTATCTATCTATCTATCTATCTATCTATCTATCTATCTCCTCTACTAGAACTGGAACTCAGATCCTCACAAGCTAGCAAGAGACCAACCTCTGAGCTATATACTCCATTCCTGGGTCTCTTTACATTGCTTCTATGACCAGTATATTACAGAGGACACTCCTGAAGACTGTCTACAGATAAATATGAAGATTACCACACAGCCTACCTGGTCCATACACCACCTATAACCTAGTATTTGTCCATTCTGTTTATTTGAGCATCAATAATAAACAAAACCATAATAACAAACTTATAATAAACAGGAAACATAATAAAAAGTTAGTTTATTTGATGATATTCCCATAAAAGATAAGTCTTGGGGCTATAAGGATGGACCAGTGATTAAGAGTACTTGCTGCTCTTCCAGAGGACCTGAGTTCAGTTTCCAGTAACTATACTGAGTGATTTTCAATCTTCTATAACTCCAGTTCCAGGGGTTCTAATACTCTCTTCAGATATCTACACACAAATAAAATAAAATAAATCTTTAAAAGGATAAACCCTTTATGTTGGAAAAATAAATGAATTAATAAATTAAAAAGTCAAGTTCAATGGTAGATAACTTGCTTAACAAGCAAGAGGAAGAGAGAGAAATGTGTGTGTGTGAGAGAGAGAGAGAGAGAGAAAGAGGGAGAGAGAATTATCAAGAATATGTACATTTTATTTCATATAATTAAAGTGTTGCATGAGCTCAGAGCAACACCAGCAGCCAAATGACTTTGAAAGGTCTTTGGTGATCCCAGATAAGCCAATACCTATAGACACTGATCAGAAAAGTCTGGATAGGGAAGTACCCTGGCTAGAAACATCAGGAGTGAATTCAAACAAAATCTAGGTGGTATGGAAAAAGTGCTCTTAAGAAGTTTTATAATTTTAAGCAAAATCCTCTTTAGCCTAGAATCCACAATGCCATCTGTCCACACTAAAAGCAAATTTAATAATGATTAAAAACAAAATTACTAAGAAATAAAAGGAAATCCTTCCTTCTGGACACAGAAGTCAAATTCTCTGTGCAAAGGTTGTTTTCGTCGATCATCTTTTCTTCCCCCGAAGTCTCACAGCACAGAAACTACTCCAACCACAAATTGTACAAAGTAATTTTTATGCAGCTTTCTTTTCAAGCCTGTGTCCCTGAAATAAGTACAGAAATTACAACACCAGTCACCGTGCGTGGATTCCGATGAGCACGTACCTGAGTAGACCCGCAGAAGCAGGGCTTCGTGCCCCACCCCCACAGCCAGAAAACGCCTCAAGTGTTGCCGACCAATTTTCCCCATTTCGTGGTCATCGTCTGCCTCATTCCTGGAACAGGACAGTCTTGCAAAGCTTGCCCACGGTCATTCAGACGTGGCAGCTAGTCACTCCCTACTTCAGCATTGCCTGGACCTTTGGTTTGCCAAAGACCAAAGAGGAAAAGTATGAAGGAGACGGGAGTTCGTGAGCAGCGATTGTCTGTCCCTGATGCCTGCGGAGTGATGGTGGTGATTAGGATGTGTTAGGAGAACCTAAACCAGAGGGTGACCTCAGGCTAAGCACATCTCTCAAGGCAACAAAGTCAGAAGCATGGTAGAAAAAAGTAAACGCACCATATGAGAGCCTCTAACTTTGTCCCGCATCAGTCTGCTGTTGGCTGGCTTCCTGAACCACACATACCATTTATCCTAATTTCTGACAGCTGACATTTGTCTGAAACGAGGCATTCCTAAAAATCGATATGTTCCCAGAATGCTTTTTGTTTGCCCGATGATATTCAACACAGCCCCTTGTCACTTACTTCATGTTAGCAAAGGTACACATCAAAGGTTTCTCCTTTTAACACAAAGCAATATCCTTGCATTCGGAACCGTCCTTTTGCCTGGCTAATTTCAGTGTTATGCACTCATTTGGTGGATATGTGGTTTCATTTCTAAAAGAAAGAATTATATGGGAGAAACCAGGCAGTGAGCCGAGGACTTGAATGGGCCAGGCTGTCAAGCTTAAGATCGTCATCTAAAGATTAATGTTCCCCTAACCGTTACTGTTAAATAGGAGGTAGCGACCACTTTATTCATCCTATTGGGTTACTTTCCTTAGTGATGTTTACATCCTGCTCTTAGAAACCACAACACCCAAACCATGGTCATTTTGTTAAAAAAAAAAAAAAGTAAACTACTTTATTTCAAACCAAGGAAACTTTTCCTACCAAATCAGACCGGCATCGATTCATGGATAATTACTATTAATGGCACTGTACAAAGCAGTGGGGTTTGGGTCTTTTCTAACTCACAGAGGATCATCTGTGTTTCCCTCCAGTACTCATTTCTTTCACATGCCATATACATCACCTCTCCAGTAGGACTGGGTGTGTGCATCTTACATCTCATTTCCTACCACCTTCCTGGCCATGCGTGTATGCCTTCCTTTATCATCTGTGCCCTTAACAAAGTTTTTAATGTGGTTCAAGCACGCTCTCTATACACATAGGTGCATGGTATGCACGTCTACATGTACACATGTGATTTCACAGTGTATGCATAATCTGAGTTCTAATGCATTTGCTTATCCTGAAGGCTCACCAGCCTGAAGCTGCATCACGTTCTTCCTTCTTTCTGCTGGTTACCGCTACTGGGAAAGCCATTCACACCAGCTCTGTGTTTGGAGAGGGGAATAAGATACTATGATTCCATTTCATCAGAGCATGGCCAGAACAGGCACAAATTACCCAGAGTGCAGAATGGCACCTGGCCAGGGAGGTGCCTGCACAAATAGGGACCGTGCTCTAACTGCCTGGGTTCTTTCCTGGGCCTCCTCCTCTGTTACTTTGATTGTAGTTAGCTTTTTCATGATGCTGTCTGCCTGTCTACCTGCCTGCCTGCCTTGCACTAGTACTGAGGTATAGTTTAATGGAGTTCCCTCTCCTAGCATGGGCAACCCCTACTGATACCAAAAAGAGGAGGAAGAGGAGGAAGAGGAGGAGGAGGAGGAGGAGGAGGAAGATGATTGGCTCATCTCTGGACGATCTATTCCTTTATTCAAGTAGCACGGAGTGCAGAGTACTTATGATGCAGCAGTCTAGTCATAGCAAGGGAATAAGATGAGCGTGGCCTCTGCCTTCATGACACCAACAGTTCAGTATGGGAGGCAGGCACTAAAAAGTATAACCATCACCTAACTGGTAAGTTAGCATTCTGACCCACAGAGAACACTAGGAGAATTACATACTGTGTTTCTCAAAGCTCTTACCAGGTGAAATATCCTGACCCCCACTCCCACCCCCACCCCACCCCCAGCAATTGAGATTCAAAATACTCTAAGTTACTGAAGTACTTAAGAAGTTCAGCACTTAAGAATCATCACTTCTGGTTCTAAAGGTATTAAACTCTGGCGGTATTTAGAAGTCAGTCCTTTTGCTGACATAATTAGTAATAATGCTTAAGACACAGTATCTTAAGGCTTCAAAGCAAAGCAGTCTCTTTATACAGTTTTATACAGTTTATAAGGAGGCAGTCTCTTTATACAGTTTGTTTCATTTCTTTGAAACAAAGCAGGACACTAACTATTGGGATCTTCACAGTATCGCATGAGATGGACATACTTGGGTTATTTTCTTTTTTTTAATTTATTCTCTATCTATCTCTCTCTGTGTGCATGTGTTACACACACAAATGGAGGTCAGAGGACAAGTGGTGGAATTCTGTTGTCTCTACTCACCAGGTAAGACCTGGGATCTGAATGAAGGTCATCGTGATTGGCAGCAAAGCACCCTTATCCATTGAGCCGTCTCAACACCTCCCCTGAATGTGCTATTTTCTACGTAAGGAAATGGTCATTTCAAAGTGGGGTGAAAGGTTCAGATCTATATAGCCAGGAGCTGGTGGCTGACAACGTTTCCTCTCCTCTAATGCTGTTTGCATTGCTTGCTGCATTGTATTAGAATGACTTTCTTTTTCTTTTTTCAAGACAAGGTTTCTCTGTGTAGCCCTGGCTCTCCTGGAACTCACTCTGTAGACCAGGCTGGCCTCGAACTCAGAAATCTGCCCGCTTCTGCCTCCCGCATGCTGGTATTAAAGGCCTGCACCACCATGCCTGGCAGAATGACTTTCCTTTTGTATCCTTGTTTAAATTGATGCTTAAAAACTAAACACATTAAGGGTTGTCATGTGAGGTCGCAATGCGAGTGTACATTGTGAAATGCCCGAATCACTGTACATATCTAGGGTCTCAGATGCTTATTTTTTGATGTGTTCAAATATACATTACCATCTGTCACTACTCTGCTCTTTAGTGAAATGTCAGGTCTATTTCTCCTCTATAACTCAGTACCCTTGGTCAACATCTCCCTGTCCCCCTCCCTCCTGTCCCCCCACCTCTGGTAGTCACCATTCTACCCTTAGCTGTGAGATCCACTGTTTTATGAATAAGATCATGTGATGCTTGCCTTTATGTGCCCAACTTACTTCTTGTAACAGAAGCTCTCTAGTTCCATCCACATTGCCACAAATGGCAGAGATCCATCCCTTTTTTGGGCTGAATAGTATTCCACTGTGCATGTGTACATTTCCTACTCTAGTAAGATGAACTTGAACAAGCTAAAGTTGAACACACATGTTAAAGTGTGGGCATTGAAATGTAAATTTGAAGTTTATATTGCTGATCTTGTGCCCTCCAGGGTGTTCATACTTCCTATCTGTCTATACCATTACAGGTGAGTTCATAGCTACCCATTTACCTTCGCCTCTCTCTATTTGGTTTTGTTTCTCACAGTGCCTTCACGTGGTTTTGAATTGAACCTAGGGCCTGGTATGCACCAAACTCATTATACCCCCAGCCTTACACACTTAATTTAATGTGTATACATAGTTCTACAATCTTATCCATGGATAGTGTGTTATCTGCATCTACATAACAGATCTGACTCAATCATAGCCATAAAACAGTTATTCTATAAGATGAACAAACCACAACTTAACCAATCTCCTAGTTTGTAAATTTTGTTTTGTTCTTTTAATTATTTGTATTTGCATGCATAGGGAGGGCTTACGAGTAACACTGTACATGTGTGCACTGTACATGTATGCACTGTACATGTGTGCACTGTACATGTGTGCACTGTACATGTGTGGAGGTCCGAAGGGGGTTTGTAGCAAGGAGCTCTCTCCTTCTACCATGTTGGTATTTGGAACAGAACCCAAGTTCATTAGATCTCTATCAAGCTTTCCTGCTGAGCCATTTCTCTTTCATCTCTAACAGTCAGGACATTAAAATACTACACCAAGTATCATTGTACATCCACTGGTATACTGGGGTCCTACATAACATAGTTGTGCTGACCAGTTTTTATGTCAACCTGACACAAGCTACAGTCATCTGGGAATAAGGAACATTAATCATAAAAATGATTTTCCAAAGAATTGGCCTGTAGGCCAGTCTTTTTTTTTTTTTTTTCCTCTATTGATGACTGAGGAGGGGCAGAGCAGATCACTGTGGGCAGTGCCATCCTGGGAAAATGATCCTATGTGGTATAAGAAAGCAGGCTGAGCAAACTGTGAGGAGCAAGCCAGTAAGCAGCACTGTCCCACAGCCTCTGCTTCAGTTCCTGCTCCCGGTTCCTCCTTTGAGTTCCTGCCCTGACTTCCTAGATGACAGACTGTAACCTGGAATCTGAAGTAAACCTTTCCCTCCCCTAGTTGCTGTTGGCCATAGTGTTTTACACAGCAATAGTAAACATCGAGCTGAGCCTAGACACATGCCTGCAATCCCAGTGCTAAGGAGGCTGAGAAGAAAAGAGAATTCCAGGCTACGCAGTGAGAGGCCTGAGGAGGCAGCTGCACAAAGTGCTACTCCCCTTGACTTCCTCTCTTCAGCAGCCTCCCCCCACCCCCTCACTCCATCCCTCCCCAGCTCACTCCACCCCTCCCATGCTCACTCCATCCCTCCCCAGCTCACTCCATCCCCCCACCCCCACCTCACTCCATCCTTACTTAGCTTGGTACCTGAGACCTGCATCATTCTATCCTCATGGTCTTAATTTCTTGGTTAAAAGCTTGTAACATGAAAATGCCTTTTGTTTTGTGAAGTGAGTATTTAAGTCACCATGACATCTGGCTGCCCTGTCGGTTATTCTGTTGTTTGTTTGTTTGTTTGTTTGTTTCTGAAAACCACTCCCAAATGTGTAGGTGGAGCTGAGAGTTATATTAAATTCTAACACTGAAGTGAAGGACCCAGTTCAACCAAAGTCAAGAAAGAGGGACAGCAAAGGCATGACCGTAAAGCCTTTCACCCAGTTGGCATATGCAGATGAACACTGCACTAAAAATGGCCATGTTAGCATGGGGGATGCTAGGACTCTCACAGGCCAGCAGGGTGAACAAATGGAGTTCCTGTGCACCGATTCCACGCTGTATTCTGAGAATTCTTACCATAAATAACTTTGAGGAGGGTTTTTTTGTTTGTTTGGTTTTTTTTTTTTTTTTTTTTTTTTTTTAGTTTCCTAATATTTTTTCCAACTTTTATTAGATATTTTCTTCATTTACATTTCAAGTGTTATCCAGAAAGTTCCCTATACCCTCCCCCCTCCCAGCCCTGCTCCCCTACCCACCCGCTCCCACTTCTTGGCTCTGGTGTTCCCCTGTATTGGGGCATATAAAGTCTGCATGACCAAGGGGCCTCTCTTCCCAATGATGGCCAACTAGGCCATCCTCTTCTATATATGCAGCTAGAGACATGAGCTTAGGGGGTACTAGTTAGTTCATGGTTATTCTTCCACCTATAGGGTTGAAGACCCCTTCAAAATGTGGACACGTCACTGGATTATTATTATTGTTATTGTTGTTGTTGTTAATTGCTCAAGTTAACCATTTGAGGCCTATTCGAAACACTGACTAGGGTATGTGTTCAGAACAACTCTTCTTGGTGGCCAATATTTTTTGAATCAACAAATGAACTGGCTGCCCCTGGGGCATGCTATTTTTACTGTTTTTAAAAATGGCCTTGCACACTGTTCTGTGGGTGGGTGGGCAGCTGTTTGCAATTACAGCCATACATGTGGTCTTCAGGTACGCCAGGGTCGGGGAGTCTGGCTTCAAGCAGCTCACTGCTGCATCCTGCTACAGGCCAAACCACACCAAATGGAAATGTACTAAAAGAGATGGGCAGAGTGAAAGGTTCTCTGAAAAACAGAAAAGTGAGTCATGCTCATAAAAGACTGTTGCCGTGGAAACTCTTTACACACACTGGCCCTTGGGGTGGGGGAAGATTTCCGTGAACTAGTTTTTGGCCTTTGTCACAAAGGTCGGTATTCTCACAATGGCTTCTCACTTCTTTACTGGTGGGACCAGAAGACTATTTGGTGGTGAAAGACCTTATCCATCCAGAGGTTGCATGAAGAAACCCTCCTTGTTTGATGGTTGTAAACTCTGAAGCATATGCCTGTGTCTAGCAGTCCGGTGGCCAGCAGCCATTGCTGAATGTAGGGGTGGGTTAGGTTTCCATTTTCTTTATTTTAGGATCGTGAGGCATAGGAATTACACAAAAGATTTCAGGCATTCTTTTTGTCAGTGCAAAAGTCTCCAGGGCCTGGAACCTGGCTGTCCTCGTGTGTGTGTGTGTGTGTGTGTGTGTGTGTGTGTGTGTGTGTGTGTGTGTATGTGTGTATGTGTGTGTGTAGTGTATGTATGGATTGGGTATTATATTGTGGCTTGTGATGTATGTGGCTGTATTTGTGTGCAGAGGGATAGGAGTGTTGGGTATATGTGTCATGACATGTATGTACATTTGTTGTATACGAGTTGGGTGTATCTGTCTTGAGTGTATGTGCTTGGCTTATAGTGAGACTGAAGAGCAGTGTGTGTGTGTGTGTGTGTGTGTGTGTGTGTGTGTGTGTGTGTGTTGTCTCTTCACAGCAATGAAACACAAAACAAGACAGTAACTTACCTATTTAATAGTTGTTTTATGTCTGTGTGTGTGTGTCCAAGATCCTAGCTAGATGAGAAGAATTGCTATCCCCAACCAGCAAATCATTCTATTACCTTCTACAATCAACGGTCTGAATCAAAATGTTATACTTATACATATCTCAGAGAAGGCCATCCACCCAGCTAATGGCCCATATCTGAAGGACAATAATATCCATATGTCAACTAGATGTTGCCAACTATGGTGCCTGAGCTTTCCATGACTGTGACTGTAACATACTAAGACAGTACATCTTCATGTTTCTACTACTCCTTTCCATCTTGTCCATGTTCATCACCTAAGGTCCCAGGAGGAAATGTCCAGAAAAGGAGGCAAGTACGGAAATGTTAGGGTTTGTATCTGAAATGTCCTCCCTGGGCTTCTGTTCATCTTTTTTTCTAGAAAGAGGTGTTGTTTTGGGAGAGTGGAGCCTTTTGGAAGTTGGGCTTATGTGTGAGTCCTTAAAGGTTTATAACTTAGCCAGAGTCCAGCCACTCTCTTTCCCCCATAATGTGAATAGACACAGCTCCATGCTCCCATGCCTGCTGTTCCCAAAGCGTGAACTCCACTATGTCCTCCCCACCGTGATGGACTGAATAGGCTGAAGACCCGAGCAATTGTCAAACCTCCCTACCTGACATCTTTCCTGACAGGTACTTTTGTCGCCATGATGCAAGGGGAACCCCGAGAGGAAGCGAGGGATGTTGGGTAGAAAGGTGAGCAGCGATGAGGCGAGGAGAGGGCTGAGCAGGCATTTCTTGGCTGCCACTGTGCATCTGCCACGTGCTGCCAAGGACCCACACCCTCCAGCCTCCCGGAACCGAGAACAATTGCCCGAGTGTACTTCAGGATACGTGAATGAACCGTTCCAGGACTGTCACCGCCCCCTCACTCACGCGTTCTCACCTGTGACATGCTGGCTGGCTCAGGTTTTCAAGTTCAAAGCCAGCTTTGTATACCTATTCCCTGGTGGGGCGTGTTGAATGTTCCCCACATGCACACTTCTACATAATTGTTGCATGTTCTTACGCTTAATGAGAATAACATAATATTCATGGAAGGAAACTCCAGGTGTTCTGGAACAGTGGTCTCTCAGATATGCATGCGGAGGAGGCAGGAACACAATCACCAGACGCAGTCCTCCAGACCTGCACCCAAACCCTCCTCTAACCTATTTAAAACCTCCCCGTAACCTATTTTCCTTGGGATGAGCCAAATCAAGTGATTATTATTGCCAACCAGTCAGATGGTGTAAATAACAGTAGCAGGCAACTGGGAGACTTTAGCAGTTCAGCTGCTTTCCCCATAAAAAGCCGCACTAAATAAACTTCTAACCTGTGTTCCATTTGTCTAAGGGTTGTGAACGCGTTCAAAAGACTCATTCACAAATTGCTTCAAGTACAGGGATCTTAGTAATTGTCTGCTGCAAACACCTCAGGCCCCAGTTCATGAAGTGACCTGTCTGGGGCCTCGGTATGTTACAGAGAACTGACTTGAAACAGAATTGTGTCTTCTGCACCCAGCTTCCCCAGAACCTATCCAGAGTGAGAATACCGAGGGGCTAAATGCCAGCTGGCTCAGGATTGTCTTTTTGTAGGAAGGTGTTTAACACAGACTAATGAGCGAATTCGAAGTGGACCAGTTTGCAAACACCTACTCCCAACACATCCTTGTGCCAATTCTGGGAAAGAGGCTTCTCGGTTTGTCTCAAACAAAGATGCCCAAGGCTGCTAACCAATGTTTGCCCAAGAGGGACTTATTCATAATGCATTGCCTTGAAAATAAACCCTCTTCAGAATAGCATACTCTTTTCCACATTCATCAGCGTCTAACTGGGATTGAAGCATAAGAGACAGGAAGCATCATTAGGGAACATTCTGGAATCTGAAGTTAGGTGGTTTGAAACTCCTGTGGAATCCATATGTGTGAGTTTGTTTTGCTCAGAAATGAGAGCAAAGGGTCCTTCTTTGGGGGTAAGGTGAAACAGGCCAATATATCACACACTTGCAGCATAAGAACGTTTGGCTGGTGCAGACTGCCTTGTCTACTCTGTTACTTTTTGAGATTGTATGGGAACAAACTGGATGGGAAAATGACTTCTTCCTATCCTCACTGAAAAGGTGTCATAGAATTGAGTGTCACTGTACCACAAACAAGGACGACCCAGAGATGATATCCAGACAATTCAACCTGAACCCAAGGCTGAAATGAAGTTTGCAGGTCACTCACATGTTTATGGCCAAAATATCTGTAGTCTTTCTTTTTTTTCTCAACACCAGAGGTTTTGGTAATGTGCTTGAACACTGGATCTTGCCTGGAAATTCCTCTCACCCTCATGCTAACAGTCACAACTCAGATTCAATGAGCAACTTGAAACACGAAAGAATTATTCTGGCTGACATTCTGAGGAGCACAGTCAATCATGGCCGGGAAGCCACAGAGGCAGAGGTGTGGGGCTCTTGGTGTCATCTTCGTGGATCAAGAAGCAGAGAGAGTACTGGTTCTATGGCAGCTTTCTCCTTTCCCTCTTCCATCCTATCTGGGCCTCCAGCCCATTGGATAATGCCACCCACAGACAGGGCGTGTCTCTCCTGCTCTGTAAATCCTTTCTGGAAACACTCTCCTAGACACTGTCAAGGGTGTGTCTAACTATTTTCTAGGTGATTTTCTGTCAAATTAACATTAATGTTAACCATTACACTTTCTAAATATGGACCCTTTCTGGGAAAGCCCTAGGTTCCCTGTAAGGATGCTCTCATGGTGTCCCTGATAGCCCAGCACACTGTGGAAAGCTATTCACCCTGCTGCACTTACAGGAAGGTGGGAAGCAGATCTGTCCTGTTCACAACTGTCCCCACCACACCCATGCGCATGGTGCAAGGCTCAACACATGGAAAATATTCAGCCTGTATTTGTTGGAGAGATAGGGATGGGCATGTCCATTTCGGGTCAGAGGGCACATCCAAACTCCAGTTTAAATATCTCATCTCTGAAGCAGAAGACTAGAGGCTGCAAATTTGGGGATTAGGGGGCTTTGGGAATATTCACAAGGACTTTTCACTTAAGAATTCCTCATCAAGCCAGGCAGTGGTGGTGCACGCCTTTAATACCAGCACTTGGGAGGCAGAGGCAGGCAGATTTCTGAGTTTGAGGCAGCCTGGTCTACAGAGTGAGTTCCAGGACAGCTAGGGCTACTTAGAGAAACCTTGTTTCAAAAAAAAAAATTCCTCATCAAGAATTTCAAACCCAAGATTTTTGGAACCTCATCTTAATAATCAAGAGATTTCGATTATTAGAGAAATATTTTCTGCTTTTATTTTATTTCTTTTATGTGTTTAAGTTTCTTCCTTTCCTTTTCCACTAAAAACTCTTCTGTATACCCTTCTTTGCTTGCTTTCAAATCCATGACCTCTTTTTTCATTGTTATTACATCCACATATGAATACATATATATATAGTCTTCAATATAGCATGCTCAGTTATTGAATGTTACTTACATGTATGTTTTTTAGGGCTGACCATTTGTATTGGATAAACAACCAGCTGGAGTGCTCTTCCCTGGGGAGGACTACTTCTCCTGCACTCAGCATTCCTTGTCTTTGTGTTAAGTTAAGACCTCATGGGCTTCTTGCCATCCCCTTTGGCTAGTGAAGTCATGGATGCTGGAGGAGAACTTACTAACGCTTCTTTACTAAACCATCATCATGCCTAAACATTTGTCCTTATACCCACAGGTAAGTGTGGTCCTCAGCACTCATCAAAGAAACTTCTCTTTGCAACAGATAGAGACCACAACAGAAAACCATAACCCATCAAAATACAGAGTGGTAGAACCCAGTCCCAGTGGATATATCTACAAAAACACTCCTGCACCCGAGGCTCGGGGGACATCATGGAAGAGAGGGTGGAGAGATTTTAAGAGCTTTGACCAGGAAGTTTGCTATGAGACTGTCTCATAGTAACGTCAGAAGCTGTACCCATCAAGTCTTACCAACATAGCTGCCAAAACATAATATTTTCTTCCTAAAAGAGTTTATTTAGAAATATTTCCACAAAACCCTTATGCATCCTATGAACCCGTTTTTACTCAAGAGGCTCCACTGAAATTGAAAACCAGGTCTCAGCTGGAGAACTTCAAATGCACCCTGGGCTACCTAGTGGGTACCCTAGTCCTGTTACCCAGGACTCCAGAGTCTGAGGTCAGAGGAGCATGGGTTAGCCTGCCTGGCCTACATAGCAAAACCCTGTATCAAAAGTAAAAAGAGAGGGGTTGGAGAGATGGTTCAAACATTGAATTGTTTAAGAGACCACTTGTTGATCTTGCAGTGAATTTCCCAGCACCTATAGAATAGCTCATAAGAGTCTAAACTCCAATTCCAGGAGATCTAATGCTTTCTTCTGACACACACAGTATACATACATACATACATACATACATATACTCATACACATAAAATATTTAAAATTAAAAAGTGGACTTGTGAACACAGCCTAATGCTAATGATTGCCTGATATAACCAAAGCTATGATTCAACTCCAGTACTTCCCACCATCAAAACCAGACATCCAAGTTCTTCTCCTCCTCCTCCTCCTCCTCCTCCTCCTCCTCCTCCTCTTCCTCCTCCTCCTCCTCCTTCTCCTTCTCCTTCTCCTTCTCCTTCTCCTTCTCCTTCTCCTTCTCCTTCTCCTTCTCCTTCTCCTCCTCCTCCTCCTCTTCTTCTTCTAATATTGTTTCACCAATTTCCGTATTTTAATTGACACACACTGTCTCGAGGGATGTCTTAGAGAGAAAAGCATTATAGAGTTCTGAGCTAGAGTATATATGCATGCACCACAAGTAAACTAGCCTTTGTGATATGTTTGGAATATAGTTGTTGAAAACCTCAACTTCCCCTTAGACTTATCAGTGTCTTGGAGATGTGATACTTGGTACTGTAGCATCTTTAAGATATTCATTGTCAAAGGAAGAAAGTTTTTCTGTGGTGATAGGAATGGAACTCAGTGCCTCAATCATGACTGGCATGTGCCCCACCACTGAGCAATACTCCAAATAACTGTTTTTACTTTTCTTGTAGTCTGTTCTCCAACTCTGGAGGCTGTCAATATTGAAGAAAAATTACCAGTGGATTCCAGTCTAGGAATGGACTGCTGAGTCCTCCATCTGAGGCTAGCAAGTCTGGATGGCTATTTGCTGAGACTTTAGGAGGGAAATACTCCCTGATTTCTGAAAGAATTCCTTTCTCCCTTCGTCAGATATGTGGCCCATAATGTCATTTACATCAGCATCTCGAAGTCAGTTCTGCTGATACTCAGATCATTATTATGCATGTTCCTTCACTCTGCAGGATATTGAAAGATACTCAAGCCTCTACTCACAGACACCTGCAGTATCTTCTCATCAGCTATGACAACCAAAAATGTCTCTAAACATTGTCAAATGCCCTCTGGAAAGCCCAAGTTGATAACTGCTTTATCTTAATAGACACCAGTGCATGCATGATGCCCTTTATCTCATAGAACATCTTCAATTAAAATTGTTTTACCATACTATTTAAAAAGTATTAAATTGTACATGTGTGTGTTCCTGTGTGACGGTTTGACACATGTTTGCATTGTATAGAGTTTAACCCTGGTTCAAAACAGTTTTAAATGCACTGCACTTCTGAATATACTTTAGAAAACACCCCATATCAACAATTACACCCAATTTGTCATAGCTACAAAATAGTAACATATAAGATATGTCCAGTCATTGGCTATTACAAACTTTGTAAATATGCTTACACATGTATGAACTTAGCCATGTTAAACATCCCTGAGATGGAATTTATGGGTCAAAGAGCTTATAATATTGATGGATAAGAAACAATTGTCCTCTCTGGTGACTATAACTGATTTATATCCCCTCCAACAATATAAGAGATTCCCTGTGTTTTTACTTCTTCTCCAGAAAACTATGTCCAGTTGTGTGTGCCAGTCGGAGGTTGCTATTAAGTGTTTTCTATTGTCCTTTTCTTTCCTCTTTTAAAAAATTTACTGATTTAATTTTATTTATGTTTGTGTGCCAGAATGTGTGTGTGTGTGTGTGTGTGTGTGTGTGTGTGTGTGTGTGTGTATTTCATGTACATGCAGGAGCTCATGGAGGTTCTCTTAGAACTGGAATCACAGATGACTGTGAGCTACCATGTGGGTGCTAGAAATGGAACCCCAGTCCTCTGCAAAAGCAGTAACAGATCTTAACTGATGAGCCATCTCTCCAGACTCTGACTTTGTTCTGACAACATGGTCTCTCACTGAATGTAGCACTCATGATGTCAGCAGGTTGGCTGAGCAGTGAGCAGACAGGACCTGGCCATCTTCATCTTCGTCCTAGTGCCACTGGGTCAGTGTTTTTTTGTGTACTCTAGAGAGCTGAACTCTGCTCACACTTTACTGCTGAGCCATCTTCACACCTTATAATCCTTTGTTTCTGTGAGCATGGAACAGATGCTTCTGGGGGAAATATAAAGGGAAGCAGAATGGATAAAACAAGATCAGTCATGAGTTGAAACTGTTGAAGCAGTTTGATGGGTACAGACCAGGAAGTTCATTGTGACCGTCTATTTTTAGCTTTAAAGTTTTCTAAGGGAAGATGCTTGGTCTTTTATTTGATTTTTACCTTTCTGGATCCGGTGTAGTTAGCCTCTCTCCGTTTTTTACTTAGTTGTTGAAACTTTTCTTTTGGTTCCAAAGGATGCGTTTATATGCTAGAGAGATTAGACATTTGCTTATGAAAGAATTTCTAAGTAGTTTCTTAGTTGGCCATTTGCCTTTTGAGTTTTCTGAATCACTTTTATGTTGTACTTTGATAAGTTTTTATCATAACTAGAAAGACATTTCCTACTCTAAATTATTTTTAGATTTTTTTAAAAGACATTCTCCTACTGTACATGTATGTGTCTTTTGCTTAAATGTCTGTCTGTGTGCCATGTATGTAGAAGTTCAAACACCCTAGAACTAGAGTTTTGGATGGTTGTGAGCAGCAATATGTGTGCTGAGACTTGAACCCTGGTCCTCTGCAAGAACAAGTACTCTTAACAACTGAGCCATCTCTCCACCCTCCCCAATAATATTTTTGAACTCTTCTCTGTTCTCATACAGTATTGATTTCTGCTTTTGTCATTTACATTAAATATTTATTTTGATTTACAAGCTAAATGTAGCCAATATTTGAGGCAAGAACCCAGTTTTATTTGACTTTTTAAGATATATATATATATATATATATATATATATATATATATATACACACACTGTAACTGTACTGATGGTTGTGAGCCATCATGTGGTTGCTGGGAATGAAGGTTGCTTGCTCCAGCCTAAAGATTTATTGATTATTGTATCTAAGAACACTGTAGCTGTCTTCAGATGCACCAGAAGAGGGAATCAGATCTCATTACAGATGGTTGTGAACCACCATGTGGTTGCTGGGATTTGAACTCAGGGCTTTCAGAAGAACAGTCAGTGCTCTTAACCGCTGAGCCATCTCTCCAGCCCTTACTAGGTTTTAATATGGAGTTGAAGGGGTTTGCAACCCCATAGGAAGGACAACAATATCAACCAACCAGACTCCTCCCAGAGCTCCCAGGGACTAAGCCATCAACCAAAGAGTACACATGGCTCCAGCCACATATGTAGCAAAGAATGGCCTTGTCAGGCATCAATGAAGGAGAGGTCCTTGGTCTTATGAAGGCTCCATAGATGCCCCAGTGCAGGGGAATTGAGGGCAGGAAGGTGGGAGTGGGTGGGTGGATGGAGGAACAGCCTCATAGAAGCAGGAGAGGGTGGATGGGATAGGGGTTTCCTGGGAGGGGGAAACAGGGAAAGGGGATAACATTTGAAATGTAAATAAAGAAAATAGCCAATAAAAAAAGTATGGCCTTACTGTGTACAACTGCTTGAGAAGGTGAACCAATTTGTTTCCCATCCAATCATTGTTCAAGAATGCTTGCTATTCAGTAATCAGTGTGAAACCCGAGTCAGAAGTGCAGTTTGAGACTCATGATTTTCCAAAGTTTGTAAAGTATACACACTATTGTTGCAGAATAATTATCTATGATCATTCAGATATGCCCCAGAATTTGTATCCTTAGTAAGATGTTTGGATCCGATGACCTGAGGAGTTTGCTTTTGGAGGGTGAAGGAGGGGTTCCCATTGGAGTACAGACATTGTTCCCCTCTGCCTCTTTCTAACTTCACAAACCCTCTGTGCCTTCCCCTGTTGGCACTGTCTGCCAATGTTTACTAAGAACAGCCAGTATACCAGACCCTTTGCCAGGTCACAGCCATCCAAAGCAGCCACAAACCTGGGCCCTGTTTTGGAAGGAGTCACACTGCGGTGAAGAAATGGATGAGACAACGAACACAGCAGGCAAGAACTGCTTCAGTTTCCAGATGGAATCAGCCCTTGCTCAAGCCTTCACCTGCAGACTGGCAGGAATTCCAGATCATAAACATGCACCTTCTTGTCCTCCTAAATTATCTAGGGGTCCTGGAGCCTTCATTCCCAGGGAGGGACAGCCTTGTGGTCTCTTCCCAGGGAGGAACAGACAGCCTTGTGGTCTTCTGGTCTGATCTGGTTTCAGTTAATCCATGCTGAAGCAGGCAGGGAGTCCTTGTCAGCTGGTCTCCACTGCAGGTTTCTATGCTCCTCTGTCCCTTGCCACATGAGTCCCCATTCATCACCAGCCTCCCTGAGCTGTGGCTTAACAAACTCAGTCCTTCCAGACTCCCTTCCCGCGTGCTCTTCCAGTGTTTCACTTCCTCCAGGCACAGCCTTGGCGCCTTCATGGAATCACAATGACCCGTCCTCCTTCCAGACCCGAGGGCTTCTCAAGTGGAATACTTATTTTTCCTTTTTAGCCCCTGACATACAAAGGCTTTATGTTTTCTGTTTTCCATGAACTGCTGCCGTGACAAACCCTGGTCTGTGAACTACCTGGCAGCAGAAGGTCCTCTTCCCAGATGTTCCAGCAGCTCATTTTGTGGTCTTGAACCTGGGCCACCGCTTGCTGTTGTGAAAGCTGTACATTGCACAACTTCTAGACAAGGAATCCTGGGTCAGAAGACAGATGCACACACACATTGCACAAAGAAACGGATGAGTTACCAGAATGACTGCCAGGGTTCAGACCCATGAGCAGTCCCCTGTCTCTACACATCTTTGCCACCTCTTGAGTCAGCTGTCCCTCTAAATGTTGCTATTCAGATGGGCAGGAAGTGGAATCCATGACTATAATCCCCAGAAAACTGGTGACACTGAGATCATGTCATCTATAATCTGTCTTGGTCACAAATTGTCCTATCATAGCTCCTGTAGTGCAATCACAACCAAAACAATGGTCCTAGAGGATGATAGGTCTTCAGGGGGCAATCAGCCATGAGGGAGATCCCATGATGAAAGGTACTGGATTTATTTACTTAACAAGATGTACTCCCGCTGTGAGGGCACAAGAGAACTATCTGTAAACCAAGAAGACAACCCATGCCAGAATCCAACCATGTTGGAGCTCTGTTCCCTACTTCCCCCAAATCATGGAAAATAGCCATGTGCTGTTTTTGAACTTACTAGTGTATAATAACTAGAGAGTTCTAAGCTTTGGTGAACCCTCCAGCTATAATTCCTATATGGAACATGCTAAGGATAATAAAAGATAAATTATTCACCCCCCCAACTATCATTTCTTTTAAAACTCTTAAAATGCTTCTTCATCCACTTGGCCCTAATAGCCTCATTGTGGGAACCATGGCAAGTCTTGTTTCCCCCTGTGAGTTAGGGGAAGTACACAATGAACTATGTGCTGCAGATGGGCAGGATTGGGGACAACAACATGAGCATGAACTTGCACGGAATTCAGGCACAATCTCACTTGAACTAATTGTTTAAATGATCCATATTCTATACCTTTTCCATCCCACAGTTATGTTATCATTTATGGAGTATCAGGCCTTATTCTACATGCATAAGGACAAGGTCTCTAGAAACAAAATGAACAAAACTTTAAAATGCTATCATGTTATAGACATGCCCAGAGGTCAAGGTGTTGGCACCATGTTCTATTTTCTGATAACCAAGGACAAAGATTCCCCATCCCAATGTGCAGCAGCCCTTTGCCATGTTGAAGGAGGGATATGGATAGCAGCTTCATAGACTAGAGTTTATAGAGTCATGGGCAGCCAAACAGAGCTACCCAGCCTCATCTAGTAGTTGCACCTTAGGGACATAATGGTACTCACTGTTTGTTACCCTGAGCTTCTACCCATCCTCCAAGCTCCAAGTTCATTAATGGGAAACATGGCAGAGACTTGTAACTCTCCCNTAATAATGCCATTTAGAAGCACATCTTAAAAGTCAAGAAAACAAATCAGTAAAAATGCATGTGTTTATCTTCCAAAACTCAACAACAGCAAATGATCCAGAAGTGGCACAGACTTGAGTGGACAGTTCTCCAAAAGCACAGAATTAGCTATTAAGTGCATGCCACAAAGCTTACCATAAGTATCACTAGAAAATTTCAAGCCAAAGTCTCAATGGCATACCTCTTCATGGCCACTAGGATGGCATTATTCAAAAGGATGTATGTGGTTATCAGATGGCTATTCTTGGCTACATCTGGAGTTAACCCAAGGAGCTGTGTATATCTACGAAGGATTTTCCTTAATTAAATCATTTGAAGTAGCCTCCTTTAATCTGGATTGTTTGAGATTGAGAGATTCACTCTTAAATTTGGCCCACACCTGACAACAGCCTATACATAGAACAACGAAGAAGGCAGGTTTCTTTCTTTGCTGCTTGCCCTTATTCTTACTGTCAAGTTCATCCCTTCACTGGCACTTGAGTCTCCTCCATGGGAATTCTAGTATATACTGAAGACCAGAGACATCTAGCTTCCTGGACTGAACAACTACTAGATTCTTGGTCCTTCCATTGATAGACAGCCATTTTAATACTAGCAGGACTACAACCTATAAGCCACTCTAATAAATTTTCTTTCAATGGATAGATAGATAGATAGATAGATAGATAGATATTCATCTTATCAGTTATGTTCTTTGAAAGAACCCTGATTAATACAGGCTGGGAAGGTAACTTCATGGTTGAATATGGCCTTAGCACAAAGCCCTAGGCATATCTCCCTGGACAATATGCACACACACACACACACACACACACACACACACACACACACACACTGGGTAGGATATACTAGCATATGTTATAGGGATGTGGAGAGATGAAGAGCTTGGGCAATGCTGGTACCAGCATGAGATGTTGCAGTTGCCACTACAGGGCATGGGTATAATTTGGTGATTTCCCCAAAAGGCTACCCACAGAATAACTGCACGATCTGGCAAATAATTGAAAGCAGACATTCAAGCAGACAAGTGTACACCCACAGCCACAGCACTATTAGTCATAACAGGCAAAGAAGTGAAATAAAATCCTGTCCATCCACAGATGAGCAAGCAGAATGTGACACCTGTGGAATATTACTCAGCCACCCTTAGAAATGATGCTCTGCCTCACTCGGCAACACGGGCTTTGGTCTTTGCAGTTATTATGCTAAAGGAAAGAAGCTAACCACAGGAGACACATACTGTCCTATTCTACCACTGTGAGGTACATACAGTAGGAAACTTTTGCTGACTGAAAACGGTACAGTGGTTTCTGCAGATTGAGGAAGGGGACTGGGCAGTTTGAGTACCGGAGGTGTGAAGTTTTGACGTGGAAAAAAATAAAAGCCCTAAAATGGGGTTTATGTGACTCACACAGCAATGTGATTGTGCTCGATGTACACTGAAAAGGTTGGGTTAGAAACACAGCTGGCTACCTATCAGTTCATCCACGTGAACTTACTACGGAAATATTGCAGCCCAAATTCTCTGAGATTGCCTTAGGATAACCCCGGAATCCTTATAACAAAGCACGGTATTTCTCCACACCAAAAGAAGCCCTGGGCAGTGACCCCCAAAGAAAGCAAAGGTGAGGAAACTTCAGTCTGTTCTCTAAAGAGGGTCCAAAATATTACAAGAAGCTGAATGCATAGCTGTATTCCAGCACTAGGGAGAAAAAGGCAAGATATAGATATACACCCATACATCAAGTTCTAGAATAGCCTGGGTGTGTGTGTGTGTGTGTGTGTGTGTGTGTGTGTGTGTGTATCTCAAGACTCTATCTCAGAATATTTAAAAAAAAAAAGCAAACAAAAAGAGAAAAAAATACATCAGCTCTTTCTTCTATTTCCACATATTTAACATATTTTTGCCATAATAAAGATTTGTGACAAGCACATAAGATACAGAATAGTGAGCCACTGAATAAGTCAGTGGTTGAATGACTGATTGAGTCAAAAACTAAACATGTAAGAGGACTCACCATGGGGTCATTCTGCAAAGGGTTGTCAACAGAGGGTAAAGTGGTTATCATAGCAGGCTTTACATGCGTGAGGTCCTTGCTCCCCTTGGCAACATCAGTAAGGAAATTGTTGAAAACACGAGGCATTATTCGGGAGCCTGAGCTTTTACTAATTTGCCTACTCTCCCTCTCCCATCAGCAGCTGCACAGCCCTCGACCACCTTTAGATCTAGCAGCTATATGCAGCGTTCATATCTAAGCACAAATTCAACCTTGGATGAAGACCCTATTTTGAAATCACACATATTGTTGAATCATTTTGTACATTTTATGTATGAGCATGCAATATAAAATTTTACTATGGCAGCAGTATAATTTTTAAAGAGTATACACCTAAAGGTTTGTTTTACAATACTATTTGGATGCTTAGGAAGTACACACACCTGAGTTCCTCGCTACTCACAAACCTGAAACAGAAGGAACTCAGGAGTGGCCAGCCTGGGCTATATAGCGAACCTCCATCACAACAGCTAAGTGAAGGACGGACTGAAAACAGGTGAAGAAAATGAACTATAAAAGGTGATATAATGGTAATTGTTTTTCTAGTTCTAACTCTGTTGTGACTTTATTTTTTAACTTCGATGGTGACTATGTTATAAAAATACATTCAAAAGAGAAAGTCCAGTGTGAAGCTCCAGAGCTTCTGTTTCAAATAGTTACTCTAATTGTACAGAAGTTCACTGAGTTGTCGAGTCTTGGGTCTGGCTAACTGTGTGGTTTGTTTGTTTGTTGTAACATTCTTATAATAAAGTTCACAATAGATTTTAAAAACATGGTAGCATGCCTGTCAAATACAAGACCTGGAGGACCTAAGTAAGGAGCCTTTCCTTTGAGACAACCTTCATAGTACCTTGAAAGGTATGCAAGCTATCCAAACTGCCAAGAGAGAAAAGCAACCAACAGTCCTACCCAGCTCCAACACAACACAGCTAAACCACAGCAAGGATTAGTATGCCACAATAACCCTGAAGGTCTAAGTGGGATGGTTTGTATATGCTTGGCCCAGGGAAGGTCTAAGTGTGATGGTTTGTATATGCTTGGCCCAGGGAGTGGCACGATTAGAAGGTGTGGACCTGTTGAAGTAGGTGTGTCACTGTGAGTGTGGGCTTAAGACGCTCACCCTAGCTACCTGGAAGTCAGTATTCTGCTAGTAGCCTTCAAATGAAGATGTAGAATTCTTAGCTCCTCCTGCGCCATGCCTGCCTGGATGCTGCCACGTTCCTACCTTGATGATAATAGATTGAACCTCTGAACCTATTTGCTAGCCCCAATTAAATATTGCCCTTACAAGAGTTGCCTTGGTCATGGTGTCTGTTCACAGCAGTAAAACACTAACTAAGACAGTAAGAAAGACAATCAGATCTTAGTGGTAACCAATGACTCCCTAGTTACACTTGACCCTCAACAGGAGGGGAATCACACTTGGCGCTGGGAATCCAGCCAACTACCTCAGGCTGGTGAGGTCGTACATCTTGGAGCTGAATCTACTACATCCCTTACTAAGCCAGCGTAATTCCTAACGTACCATAATTCTAAATACCTATCCTTATACACGCTGATAAGTGTAGCTCTTAGCACTCATCAAAGAAACCTCTCTTTGCAGCAGAAAATCACAACCAGTCAAACGGTGATCATGCAGTGCCCAGCCTCAACTGATAATAATGTACAGCACCACAAGTCCTACACCTGAGGCTCAGAAAACCTCAAGGAAGCGGGAGATGGAAGGAAGGCTGTACATGCCAGAGGACCAGAAAATATGCTGAGACTGTGCCCTCTTTTTTTTATTGTTTTTTTTCTCTTTATTAGATATTTTCTTCATTTACATTTCTCATAATATCCAGAAATTTTCCCTTACCCTCCTGTGTCCCCGCCCTGCTCCCCTACCCACCCCCTCCCACGTAATGGCCCTGGCATTCCCCTGTACTGGGGGATATAGAGTCTGTATGACCAAGGGGCCTCTCCTCCCAATGATGGCCAACTAGGCCATCTTCTTCCATATATGCAGCTAGAGACATGAGCGCAGGGGGAACTAGTTGGTTCATGTTATTCTTCCACCTAGAGGGTTGAAGACCCCTTCCGCTCCTTGGGTACTTTCTCTAGCTCCTACCTTGGGAGTCCTGTGTTCCAACTAATAGCTGACTGTGAGCATCCACTTCTGTGTTTACCAGGCACTGGTATAGCCTCCCACAAGACAGCTATATCAG
>LR752089.1:0-68304 GCA_902729485.2 Mus minutoides | reverse complement strand
ATACACACACCATATACATACACTATACATACACAAATATGCACACATACACACACACACACACACACACACACGCACCCCACATACATACACATACACACACGATATACATACACAAACATACATGCACACACACACATACCCCACATACATATACATACTCACACCATATACATACACAAATATGCACACACACACATGCACCCCACATACATACACACACCATATACATACACAAACATACATGCACATACACATGCACCCCACATACATACACATACACACACCATATACATACACTATACATACACAAACATGCACACACACACACACACACACACACACACTCCCTTGTTAGATGTTGACTTTCAATAGATTGCAGCAGAGGAGCATCCCTGCTACAAACAAATCACTCCCAACTCCCAACAGTGAAGCCCTGTATTGCAGCAGACCTAAAACTCTTCCCATCTAAAACGCTTCCCATTCAAGACATTTCCTGATTCAAGCTGCAGAGCACAACCAGCAAGAGGACTCAGTGGGCAAACATACTTCTTGCCCCCAGGCCTGGTGATCTAAATCTGACCTTAAGAATCTCCGTGGGAGAAGGAGAGAACTGACCCCTGGAAATTGTCCTCTGACCTCCGCATGTGCACACAGACACATGTGTGAAGAAGTGTTAAAAAATACTTGACAGGAAATAAAGTTACATAGCAGAATTTGATACTGATCTTTGTGCTGGGGATTAAACTCAGGGCCTCATTCATGCTAAACACATGATCCAGATGGGTGTATGTTGGTCAATCAAGCTCCTGTATTTTCATTAAGGAACACAAAGTCAAAGTTCTTTTGTAAAAGCTGTGCACAGTGATGTGCGTCTACGATCCCAGCACCAGGACTGGCAAGTCCCTGGATTTCACTAGCCAGACAGTCTAGTGGAGTCAGCGAACTCCAGGTTCTATGAGATACCTGGTCTCAGAAAGCTGGGTGGAAAATGACTGAGGAAGACACTCATGTTGACCTCTGACCTCCACACACACACATGTGCACATATACAGAAACAAGTAAGAAGGCACCAGGGAAAATGTCATATGATATGTCCTATATGTGCAACTTCTGAAGGGGTTGATTTCACAGAAGTTGGTCAGAATGGAGGGGAAAGGGAAAAGGCAGAAGGATGTGGAGAGATGGAACCTGTAGTTAAAGAAAGGAAGTAAACTCTGGGTGCTATCAGAGGTGGAAGAAAAGAATTTCAATGTTTTTTACCTAAAGAAACGATCAGCTTTTGAGGAGATGGAGTTGCTTATCTGATTTAATATTATACAAAATATACATGTATCAAAACGTGGTATTCTGAAAGTACATACATTTTATGTGAGAACTTAAAATAAATTTTATTTTAAATTTTAGTGAATTTAAAACAATTTAAAATGAAAGTTTTAAAATTTTAAATAAAAATGTTAATTGCTTTAAAATAAACAGAATTCCTAGACTCTAAATCAGACTGATCGATCCATGTTATACCTGGTAGTTAACAGGTGGGGGACAGGAATGACTGGAAAAGTGAGAGCCAGAAACACACCTGGGAAGAAAGCCCAGCAGATATCTTCACTAAATGCCTCACAACATTTTTGTTCGTTTGTTTTTGTTTTCCAAGATGCGGTTTCTCTGTGGATCCTTGGCTGTCCTGGAACACGCACTCTGTAAACCAGGCTGGCCTCGAACTCAGAGATCTGCCTGTGCCTGTTCCTCCCAAGAAGCTGGGACTAAAAGCCACCACTGCCTGACTGTCTCACAATATCTTTTTAAAGCTTAGTGTTAATGACCCAAGCCTTTGTTTATGCAGACACCTTTTCTCTTTTGTGTTGCGAGCACGGTGGGCTCCCAGAAGAGGCCTCACAATCTTGCAGAACTGGGCTGTATGAACTGTGCGAAGCTCCGATACAGGAGCACTGGGCCCACTGGGCTGCTGTCCCTTGCCCCTGATAACTGGAGAGAGGGAGGAACCTTTGCTAAACCAGACCACAGTGTACACTGATTGAGGTCTCATGGTTCCTTCCTTCATGCCAGCAGCAGCAGCAGCAGAGAGGAATCAGGAAAGAATATTCTCATATGCTTGCTGTTAAGCAATGAGAACGGGCAGAGGAGTGGGGAGGAGTTTGACGAAGACACCCCAGTTAGGACTGAGCACTCTAAAGTTTCTCACTATTTGCAAACTGACCGGTTGTGGGTCCTGTGCTAAAGACCTCCATTATTTTGCACGCAGAAAATAGCACTGCACAGATTTTGGGAAAAGGTCCTTTAAGCCATGTGACCAAACCAGAGGCAGAGCCAATCAGATCCTGTACAGCAAAGTCTTTAGCTGTCTCCTTTTGGCCATAAGTTTTTTTTTAAGAAGCAGAGTTAAATGTTCTAAATGGCTCTGCCCCGAGATGGAGGGTGTGTAGAACAGGACAGACAGGTAGGGACCGTGCGGAGACAAGAGAACCCATGAGGACCATGTAAATTAGTGCAACCACTGTGGAAACCAGCACAGGAGCCCCTAAAAAAAATGGATCTGGAGGCCATCATCCTGAGTGAAATAACCCATTCACAAAAGAACTCACATAACATGTACTCACTGATATGTGGATATTAGCCCAGAAACCTAGACTACCCAAGATACAATTTACTAAACACATGATACTCAAGAAGAAGGAAGATCAAAATGTGGGCACGTCACCCCTTCCTAGAATTAAGAACAATGCACNCCTGGGCTCGTGTCTCTAGCTGCATATATAGAAGAGGATGGCCTAGTTGGCCATCAGTGGGAAGAGAGGCCCCTTGGTTATGCAGACTTTATTTGCCCCAATACAGGGGAACACCGGGGCCAGGGGGTGGGAGCGGGTGGGTAGGGTAGCAGGGCCGGGAGGGGGGAGGATATAGGGAACTTTCTGGATAACACTTGAAGAAAATATCTAATAAAAGTTGAAAAAAAAAAAAATCTAACTACAGCTTGAGAGTACACACATGACGGAATCTAAGTCAGCACATGCAAAGATTCTGCACTTGCATACACAGTCTGGACGCTCATCAGCAGGTAAATGGTTGAAATTATGTCCTTTTCAGGAAAATGAACAGAATTAGAGATCATTATGTTTAAGAAAAATAAGCCAGGTTAAGAAACCCAAATATCTTATGTCTTCTTTTATACACAGATTTTAAACTTGATCTTAAATCATTATTTATCTACTTATTTCACACACACACACACACACACACACACACACACACACACTGCTTGGTGTAGCGGCTCACATCTATAATCATTCTGGGTTGGTTGAGGCAAAAGAATTATTGCAAGCTCAAAGCTAGTATGGGCTATGTAGAAAGTTTCAACCCATTGTAGGGTACAGTGTGAAACCTTGTTTCACAAACAAAACAAAATAAAGAAGACATGCAGGTAGATAGGGAACTACGCATGGCAAAGATGGGGACCAAAAGGAGAAGATGGGAGCACAACAGAGGATGATGGGTGAATGGTAGCAAAGCACAGGATAGGCACTCCTGAAAACGTCACAAAGGAAGTCAGTATTTTCTGCAAAGAGTATATGCTCTTAAAGAAAACTGTATGGCAGGTAGTGGGGTCTTTTACCTCCCCTTGAAGCCTTCAATCATCTTTATTTTTATTTTATTTTTACCCCATCACATATATGCATGCATATGTATGTATGTGAAGCATATGTGTGTATGTACGTGCATGCATGCGATTGTGTGCGTGAGTGTGTGTTTCCGATGTCGGGGCAGTCTCACTTCCAGTTTAAGATATCTACTAGCATTTTCGTCCATAGGTGTGGGCTGGGGACTAGGCCTTAGCAGTTTGTCGGCAGCTCCACAGTTTACTTTGGATCCAGACTTATTTTTGTTCGAAAGCTCTTTCAACATGCCACTGCCTCAGCCAGGGTTAGAGTTAAGCTAACAGGGCCTGCTCCACTTCCACTTTCTGTTTGCAAATTAGGTCTCAGGTGTCCAAGTTTGACTCCATTGACAAAACGAGATGTAAGGGCTGCTGCCACACCTTTAATTGGCTACATTGTCCAGAGAAATCTCAGTACTCACCAGAGACTTCCTCTCATCTGTTTGTTTGTTTGTTCGTTTGTTTTTCTAATCAATCGTAGAAAAGTTTTGACTTCCCTTTGCAGGGTTTGATTTACCCTTAGGTCTACTGTGGAAAAAGAGATACTCTGGGCTTCTTTCCATGTCTGTCCATTTGGATCCCACTTTTGCTAGTTTTATATCACACTGAGTCATCTGAGAGAAGGGAACCCTAACTGAGAAAATAGAAACCATGAGATTAAGCTATAGACAAACTTGTAAGGCATTTTCTTAATTAGTGATTGATGGAGGAGAGCCCCAGCCCGTTGTAGGTGGTGCCATCCCTAGGCTGGTGTCCTGGGCTCTATAATGAAGCAGCTGAACAAGCCAGGGAGAGCAATCCAGTAAGCAACACCCCTCCATGGCCTCTGCCTCAGCTCCTGCCTCCGGGTTCCCACCCTGTCTGAGTTCCTGACCTGACTTCCTTCATTGATGAAATGGAACAGTAAGTCAAATAAATCCTCTCCTCCCCCAACTTGCTTTTGGTCATGGTGTTTTACCGCAGAAATAGTAGCCCTGACAGCCTCTATCATCACAACTTCATACCTGAGATTCCAACTAACGTGTGTTCAATACATGCATGAGTTAGTTAACCCTGGATTCTATGCCTCTAAAGAATTTTAAATCCACCTACACTATGTACTAGTCATTTGGGGGGGTAAGTAAATTATAGCTTTTAAGTCAGCTCAGGTCCCAGATTTTCATTTTTGTGGGGAACAAATATAGCCTACCATGTGGTAGGTAAACACTCTACAGAGCAACACTCCCAGCCAGACCCAACATTTAAACGTTATAGTTGCCTGCATCCTGGCTCATGAGAAGGATGGAGCTTTAGGAAATTGGTACTTTGAGGCTAGGGGATGATGAGAGGGAATGCATACAAGGATATGAGGGACAAGGAGCGGGATATGGAAGGCACCTGGAGAAGGTGCTGGGGACTGACTTCCTTTAGGAAAGTATCTAGTTTGTTTGTTTGTTTGTTTGTTTTTCATGCTAGCATTTGTCAAATTGCTCATTTCTTTCAGCCAAATAATTTTTTTATTATAGTGATTTTTGTATTAGGATTTTGTTTTGAGGTCTAAGCATGCTAATCAAAAAGTACTGCCCACTGGGCCCATACCATCTGCTTCTTCTCAGATGAACAACTCTCTTCTAATAAAATATCCCTCAGGATAGCTACTGAATGTCCAAGTTAGTGGTGAAACCAAGCCACTTAAAATGATAGGCAGGGGCTGATGTGTTGGATCAGTGACTAAAGGTACTTGCTGTCTAGCCCAATGATCCAAATATATATATATATATATATATATATATATATATATATATATATATATATATATATATATATATATATATATATATATATATATATATATATATATATATATATGAATGAAGCAGAAGCAGGATGTTTTTGAGGTAGAGGAGAGAATTTGACACTTCAAGGATTCCCATAAAAGCTGGCAGTGTTTGGCAGGAAGGCAATGGTTGAACACCTGTGTCATAGACCCCAAACCTGATTACTGGCTACCTCTAAAAGCAGATTTGACAATCTGTAACCATAGGTGCAAGGGTTGGGAGATCTCTCTCTCTCTCTCTCTCTCTCACACACACACACACACACACACACACAGTGAGAGAGAGAGAGATAGACAGACACACACAGAGACACAGACACACAGACACGGAGAATGCTTTTTGGGAGATATCAAATCTAAGCTTTTGAAATACGAAATCAAGATGAACAGGAAACCTGGTGTCTTAGTCACTGTTCTATAGCTGTGAAGAAACGCCATGACTGAGGCAACTCTTATAAAGGAAAGCGTTCAACTGAGGGCTTGGTTACAGATTCAGAGGGTTAGTCCATTATCATGGCAGGGAGCATGGCAGCACACAGGCAGGCATAGTGCTAGAGAAGTAGTGGGGAACTACATCCTGATACACAAGCAGCAGGGAGAGACAGGCAGACAGGCAGACAGACAGACAGACAGACAGACTGTGTCTGGTACACTTTTAAACCTCAAAACCTACCCCGAAAACATACCCCCCAACAAAGACACACCTTTTATTTTACCATGAATTTATTCACCTTACATCCTGATCAACCCCCTCCCTCCTTCCTGTCTCCTCCTCACACAGCCCCTCCCACCATACCTCCCCCTTGCTTCACCTCTGAGAAGGCCAGGTCCCTCCCAAGTAACCAACCCTCCCTAGCACTTCAAGTCATTGTAGGAGTAGGTATAGTCTCTCCTACTGAGGCCAGACAAGGCAGCCCAGTTAGGGGAGCAGGATCCATAGGCAGGAAACAGAGTCAGAGTAAACCCCCTCGCCCCTGCTCCAGTTGTTGGCAGACCCTAATGAAGACCAAATTGCACATCTGCTACATATGTGTGGGGAGGCCTAGGTCCAGCCCTTGTATGCTCTTTGGTTGGTGCCTTAGCCTTTGGGAGTTCCTAACGGTCTAGGTTAATTGACTCTTATACACTCCCTACCTTCTCCAGTTTCTTCAACCCTTTCTGCAACTCTTGCACAAGACTTCCTGAGAGCTCTAATGCTTGGATGTGGATCTCTGCATCTGCTTTGGTCAATTGCTGGGTAGAGCCTTTCAGAGGACAGTTATGTCTTCTGTCTGTGAATCCAGGCTGGCAGAAACACCGCCTAAGTCTCCAATGTAATGGAAGGAGAAAGGCAGGCCAGCAATGTGACCATATAGATCTTCTGAGGACAGCTCAGCACCTCCATTCCCTCACATTGACCGGTGTTGCTACTGTATTCATTTATATCCATCTCACACAGGCCACATACTTGATTATTGTATACGTAAAGGTTCTCACAGACCCTGAGCCAATGGTTCTTAAGTCAGCTGTTCAACTGTGCCAGAAACATTAAAAACACCACCCCACAAACATCATGACTGTGTAGGATGTCTTAGTTAGGGTTTTACTGCTATGAACAGACACCATGACCAAGGCAACTCTTATAATGACAACATTTAATTCAGGCTGACTTACAGATTCAGAGATTCAGTTCATTATCATCACGGCAGGAGCATGGCAGCATTCAGGCAGGCATGGTGCAGGAGAAGCTGAGAGTTCTACATCTTCATCTGAAGGTAGCTATAAGTCTGGCTTCCAGGAAGCTAAGAAGAGGGTATTAAAGCCACACCCATAGTGACACACCTAATCCAACAAGGCCACAATTACTCCAACAAGACCACAATTACTCCAACAAGGCCATACCTCTTAATAGTGCTACTCCCTAGGCCAAGCATATACAAACCATCACATAGGCCTTCTTGATAAAATGGAAATAATAAAAGGTCACTTTAGATCCTTTGACTATCATCTACTTCTGGTTAACCCTCACCATCCCATAGTATAGACCCCATGGCAGCCATTGCTTTTATTCCTTTCAATGGGATGGGATGATAAAGGCTATATGACCTTGTTTACAGTTGGACTGCATATATCTTTATATCTAATATCTACATTTCTAAGTGACTAGTGCATAACAGAAGCCAGAGGTAGGGAAAATTCTCTTGGCACCCAGTGCTCAGCACTAGCAACAAAATAGCCATTTTAGAATATCCCCATAAATCCAATCCAAGTAATATAATACCTCCCTCTTGTTTTTTCTCTCTGCCCCCTTTCTCTGTCTCAAAATTTTATTAAGAATATCATTGTGGCTTTTATATAATCATTTTTAATAAATGTTACATGTACATTTTTAATGAAAAATCTCCAAAGATTCCACACAAAGAAAGCCAGTGTGATAGCTGAGTTTATAAAGGTGTTTGCTGGCAAGCCTGACAGCAGGAGCTTGATGCCAGAGTCCACGTGGTGGAAAGAGAGGACTGACTGCTGCATGCTGTCTGCTGACCTCCACATGCATGCCACAGTTTGTCAATGTCCCAAAGCATATGTGTATACACACACAAACACACACACAAACACACATACATACACACATACACATACACATACACATAAGTGCATAGGAGTGCAGTAGATATAAAATTTGCTATAAAATAATTCTAAGAGAATAAATGAATTAAGCCAAGGTACAGAATAAACACATCAAAATATGCTGCATTTAGGAAAATCCACAGTGAACAATCTGAAAAGGAAATCAAGAAAACAACTCTGTTTATAACAGCATCTAAAAGAATTAAAGAGTTGGAAATTAGTCACAGAAGTAGGAAACTACTGTACTAAAACCTACAGAACACTACAGAATAAAAGAAGTCAAAATACACAGAAGGACCTCCCTGTTCGTAGACAGAAAGATTTAATGTTGTCAGAACCGCAGAAGTAACCAGCATTGTAAATCTGCTCAATTCTACTGAATTACACATTTTAAATTGCTTAACTGGCATACTTTTATTGTGTACATTTTACCACAGCAATAGCAGTAGAGAAGAGTCGCTGTGCTCACCACAGATCAGAAAGCTGACATTGGTCTGTGAAAACGTATGAGAAAAATGCATAGCCAAGGGCCTGACCAAGCTACTGGACTGAAGTAAGGAGTGTTTTGCCATGTTGATTAGGTGTGCAGGGGTGGGGGTGCGCAAGGGTGGGGGGAGGTAATGACACTTTGTATCACAACAAGTAGAAACATATTTTATCTCACAATGAATGAAAATTAATTTATCCTATAAAACCAAGGTACACTACATAAGAAATTATTTAATGACAAAATTTGTTTTATTCTAAATTCTTTTGGGAAAAAAAAAAAATGCCTGAGTGATCACGCACCAGACAGAGTGTTCACTATCCACATCCCCTGCGTCCTTGTTTATTTTGCCTATTGAATCTATGAAAATACAAGAACCCAAATATTTGCTCTATTTTTAAAAAAATACTATTAAGTAAAAATTAGGTAGAGATTCATAAGGCTCAGATATATAAAAGATTATCTTTAAAATTAGTTATTTTAGGGCTGGAGAGATGGCTCAGGGGTTAAGAGCACTGACTGCTCTTCCAGTCCTGAGCTCAATTCCAAACAACCACATGGGTTCACAACCATCTGTAATAGGATCTGATGCCCTCTTCTGGTGTGTATGAAGACATTGACAGTGTACTTGTATACATAAAATAAATAAATCTTTTAAAATTTTAGTTATGTTAACCCAATTCCTTATTTAACAGTATTTACTCTTATCTCTGCTTTTACTTTTGAATATAACCCTTGGGAGGTGTATATTTGTGTGTGTGTGTGTGTGTGTGTGTGTGTGTGTGTGTGTGTGTGTGTGTATGTATGTATGTATGTGTGTTTTCTGTGTCAAATGTGTCTGACATGTTCCATCATTTTCATCTTCCTCACTCCAGTAGCCTTGGCAGGCCCTCAGCTGTGCAGCTCACTTTCCATTTACTGCTATCCTGACAAACTTTGAAGCCATCTAAGGCCTGGACATACCTAGACATAAACTCTTTAAATAACAGCGTGTTTAAATTGTGTTTTAAGGAAAGCCTGAAACAGACTTTTCATGAACAGACACATACAGAGCCTTTACCCTGTCTTACCAAGCTCTGAATCCTCCCATCCATAACATGATAACTTCCTCCAAAAAAATAAGCAGCCTGGGACTGTAAGATGACATGGTGTTGACACCAAGACAAGGTCGGTTAGAGTCTGCAGGGAATCATTTTGAGAAAGCTGAATAAATAGATCTCAGAAAAGAAACAGACACTTGGAACAGCTGGGGGGAAAGGCCATACCCAGGGCGGCAGCAGCAATAGCAGAAAGAGAAACCACAAATATTCTGCTCCCACCCCATGCTCTCCTTGGCACTCGGTGCACAGCACTGGCAACTGACAGAGCAGACACAAGACATCATTTCAAAAAGACCTCTCACTGAAGCTCAGAAGCCCAAGACCATCTGTGTACCTCATTTTTGGGAAACTCAGACAAAGTGGAATGCAGATACATGATAAACAAAACCTTGTGAGACTGTAGAAGAGAAACTAAATTATACCTAAATAGCATTCTGCATGCCAAAAATCTGATGGATCTAAAGTACACACTGTATTTTCACGTAGACTCCAAGTAGCACAGAGGACATTGGCAAGAGCTGCACAGGGGCAAAGGCAGTATGCACAGCTGGAGCCCTAAAACAATTTGAAGAGGAGTGACCAGATCTAGATTTGTCTAGACTCTACCTGAGAAGCAGAGTCACAGGACTGGACAAAAAATCTGTAATCCAAATGTCCAAAGAAAGACTCGGGGGGAAAGAACAGAATTGCCATGCTCAGAAGACTTCTTCAGGGGATAGAGAAGGAACACAAGAGAATCTCGCCCATTTTAAAGCCAACAAATAGGCCTGTTTGTTTTCATAGCTTATATCTCCCACGATCCCCCAACCCTCAGCCCATTTCTTTTTCTGTCTGTATCTATCCTATCCATATTTAATGCCCAAGGTCACTTTAGCAGATCATCTTGCCTTATTTTGCTAAACTTCCTGAAGTAGAAATTTCTGAGGATTTTTTTTTTTTGAGATCCAATTATGTCATGTGACATTTTTTGGAAGCTGTCTCATGAGAGGATATTTTGCTGTGGCAGACACTTGAGAGGATGTGTAATGTTTGGAAAGAGTATAAGTAGAATCCAACAGACAGTGAACTTTGCTCTTCATTGGTTCACCTTGCAGTGTTTTGCTGGTCTTCAATGATAATGCTCTTGCATTGCTATGGTGGGCTAGAAGGGAGGTTGAAGCATTCTAGAACCATAAATAAAGTAGGTTTAACAAAAATCTAAGCATACAACTTCCCTCCCAGGGGGAAATATAATTAATATCTACCCCTTCTCCTAAGGTTTCAATAACAAGCCAGGGCACAATTCCACTGAAGTTCACTCTGAAGAACCAAGTGGTTTTTTGGACTCCCATACAAGCCACAAATAAAGTGCTATGTACAGGGATGTAGATTCTACTACCACTGCACACACGCCAATGGATCCCACCAAAAAATCCTTTACCAAACAGGGATCAGGGCGTGTAGAGGCATAGATGTTGCCTCTAGCTTTTAGTTATCACCAACCCCACCAATAAATTTAACCCCTCCCTAAGGTTCAAACAAATAAGGCAGAGTTGAGTTGCTTATAACAGGTGGTAGGTAGGGAGAGACCAGTTGCTTTGGTAAAGATCTGCCATTCCTCCGTGACTGGATGGTAACCATTAACAATCCCAAATAGGATAATCATTTTGCAAAGGATGCAGCAGAAATCCACAACATGGCAGTTGTTTCGCTAAGAGGACCATCACCCACAACACTCTATGTTGTAGCCCCAAACCCTCATTCTTCTTTTGTTTTGTTTTGTTTTTTTCCTCCAAAAGAACAGTCTGGCCTGATTGGCAGGGCACCTGTGCCTCAGTCTCCCAGGAAATGGGACTGCCCTCTGTTGTACAGTAGTCCTCCCTCTAGTCTACTCATTTCTGCTGTTCCTAATATTTCTCCTATTAATATCATCAAGCACTTTCTCCTGTCACCCAACTGCTAGTCAATTGTCTTTTATTAATATTTTTTAAAAGTATGTGTATGGGTGTTTTGCATTATGTATATCTGTGCACTACATGCACACTTGACATCTCTTGTTCTATTTTGGTGCTTCTTGTAATGTTTACTTGGTCACTTTTTATGGGTTTCACTTCTCTGCATTGGTAATTCTCCTTTTAAAAGCCTATGCCTGAGCCAGGTGGGAGGCAGGCAGATTTCTGAGTTCGAGACCAGCCTGGTCTACAAAGTGAGTTCCAGGACAGCCAGGGCTATACAGAGAAACCCTGTCTCGAATAAAAAGAAAAAGTAAAAACAAAAAAGCCTATGCCTGGGGGCTGTAGAGATGACAAGAGCACTGGCTGCTCTTCCAAAGGACCCAGGTTCAGGTTCTAGCACCCACATGGCAGCCTACAACTGTCTGTAACTTCTGTTCCAGGGGATATGACACCCTCATACAGACATACAAGTAGTCAAATCATCAGTGTGCATAAAATGAAAATAAATAAATTATTTAAAAAATAAAATAAAAACTAAAAATAAAGACCTGTGCCTATGGTTATTATACAGTCTATACCTGATTATTTTCCCATTTAAAAGTTTTACATGTCCTTTTTTTTTGTCCCATTTCTGCAAATGACACACTCACTGTTTTAGTCAGGGTTCTCTAAAGTAACGAAATTTATAGGGAGATTCCTCTCTTTCTCTCTACGTGTGTGTGTGTGTATGTGTGTGTTTGACTACATCTAACTCAGGTCTTTGAGATGGGAAAACACACACACATACACACACTCACATGGGATTTATTAGAATGACTTACAGGCTTCAGTCTAGCTGTAACAATGGTTGTTTATGAAAAAAAATCTAAGAATCTAGTAGTTGCTCAGTCCACAAGGCTGGATGTCTCAGCTGGTCTTCAGTATTTACTGGAACTCTGAAGATGTAGGCGCTAATGATAGTGAAGGAAAGAACTTGTTAGCAAGATGAGAGCAAGCAGGTGAAGCGCAAAATTTTCCTTCTTACAGGTCCTTATATAGGATGTCAGCAGAAGGTTTGGCCAGGTTAGATCTGGATTAAAGATTTCCAACAAAGGTGTATCTTCTCTCCTCAAGATCCGGATTACAGGTGCATCTTTTTCCATCTCAAAAGATCTGGATTTAAACTGTGTTTCCCTACCTCAATGATCTAAGTTAGATGCAGTGAAGTTGACAACCAAGAATAGCCCTCACTCATACTGTATGCATGATTTTGTTTTTTGTTTGTTTGTTTGTTTGTTTGTGGCATTTTTCACTCTGATTTCCAGGATAGTCTCAAAGCCCTGAGCAACAATCACCCTATCATACCCTTCCCATAAGGTAGCATACATTGCCATGGCTGACAATTTTTAAGGGATGTGCTAAAATCATTCATGAAAATAATGTGTGGAGGCCTTTTAAGAGCTAAAACAAAGCCGGGTGGTGGTGGCGCACGCCTTTAATCCCAGCACTTGGGAGGCAGAGGCAGGTGGATTTCTGAGTTCTAGGCCAGCCTGTTCTACAAAGTGAGTTTCAGGATAGCCAGGGCTATACAGAGAAACCCTGTCTCGAAAAAAAAAGAAAAAAAAAAAAAAAAAAAAAAAAAAAAAAAAAAAAAAAAAAAAGAGCTAAAACAAAGAGATCTACACCCAGTGCCAGATCCCCAGTGGCTCTAAAGTCTAAGGCGCTCATAAAAGAATATTATCAAATTGTAACTTCCATGCAATGAAATGTATATGCTCTCGTTATGTAGATCAGTGACTTTTGGCAAATGCTCACCAGTGTGGAACCACCACTGTCTCATACACAACATTTTTCTCTTAGAAATCTCTTCTGTGTTTTTTCCTCAGCCTTCAGTCACAAACAAACAAACAAACAAACAAACAAAAAAACAAGCCTGGCCTGGAGAGATAGCTCAGTGGTTAAGAGCATTGACTGTTCTTCCAGAGGTCCTGAGTTCAATTCCCAGTAATCACAGGGTGGTCACAACCATCTGTAATGAGATCTGATTCCCTCTTCTAGTGTGTCTGAAGAAAGCAATGATATATATATATATATATATATATATATATATATATATATATATGTGTGTGTGTGTGTGTGTGTGTGTGTGTGTGTGTGTGTGTGTGTGTAATCTTTAAAAAACAAAACAAATATCCTAGCATGCTTTCTGACATCATGGATGAATTTAGAATGGTCTTGAATTGCAAAAGTAGAATTATGTGACTTGTGCTCTCTATGTCTGCTTACACACACTTGATATATTTTATGAGATACAGCTAAGTTCTTATATATAACAGTGAATTGTTCATCTTCTTCCTGAGAAGTAATTCACAATATAAACATACAAGAATTTTTCCATCCATTCACCAGTTCACAAATACTTGATTTCTAGTGATTGGTAATTATGAATGAGCCTGCTATTTGTGAACATTATTCATATAAATGGCAGTAACAAATATGCTTTGAAAACATATCTTGAGGTCCCTCAGAGACTAGTCTGCACAGGTGAGAGTATGGACTACAGAAGCGACACAGCTTCTGGGACAGGCTGAAGTGACAACTTCTGGGACAGACCCTGTTTTGGGCTCCAGACATCCCGCACTTTCCCCACCAGAGGAGAGGTGTCTGCCCGAGAGGGCTCTGACCACCAGAGCAGGTGAGAGAGCCATCTTGTGCCCTGCCTCCCTCAGAGACCAGTCTGTGCAGGTGAGCATGCAGACTGCAGAGGCAACACATCATCTGGGACAGGCCCTGTTTCAGGCCTTCATCTTCAGTCAAGAGGCAGGTCTGAAAAGCAGATATCTGTGCACCTTCCCTGAAAGAGGAGAGCTTGCCTGCAGAGAGTACTCCAACCACTGAGTCTCAGGAGAGAACTGGACTCACAGATCTGCTGACAGAGGCTAACAGAATCACAGGAGGAATAAGCCCAACCAGAGAAAACTATAACAACTAATTCCAGAAATTACCAAATGGCGAAAGGCAAACATAAGAATCTTACTAACAGAAACCAAGACCACTCACCATCATCAGAACCCAGCAATCCCACCTCAGTCAGTCCTGGATACCCCAACACACCCGAAAAGCAAGACTCAGAACTAAAATCATATCTCATGATGCTGATAGAGGACTTTAAAAAGGACATTAATAACTAACTTAAAGAAATACAGGAGAACACTACTAAAGAGGTAGAAGCCCTTAAAAAGGAAGTACAAAAATCCCTCAAGGAATTACAGGAGAATACAGCTAAATAAGAAGCTCTTAAAGAGGAAACACAAAAATACCTCAAGGAATCACAGGAGAACACTGCTACACAGGTAGAAGCCCTTAAAGAACTACAGGAAAACACTGCGAAACAGGTAGAATAAACACAAAAATCCCTTAAAGAACTACAGGAAATCACAACCAAACAGGCGATGGCATTTAACAAAACCATCCAAGATCTAACAATGGAAATAGAAACAATGAAGAAAATCCAAAGAGAAATAACTCTGGAGATAGAAACCCTAGGAAAGAAATCAGGAACCATAGATGTGAGCATCAGCAACAGAATTCAAGAGATGGAAGAGAGACTCTCAGGTGCTGAAGATTCCATAGGAAACATGGACACAATAATCAAAGAAAATGCAAAATGCAAAAAGATCCTAACTCAAAACATCCAAGAAATCCAGGACACAATGAGAAGACCAAACCTACAGATAATAGGAGTAGATGAGAATGAAGATTTTCAACTTAAAGGGCCAGAAAATATCTTCAACAAAATTATAGAAGAAAACGTCACATACCTAAAAAAAGAGATGCCCATGAACATACAAGAAGCCTACAGAACTCCAAATAGACTGGCCCAGAAAAGAAATTCCTCCTGACACATAATAATCAGAACAACAAATGCACTAAATAAAGACAAAATATTAAAAGCAGTAAGGGAAAAGGGTCAAGTAACGTATAAAGGCAGGCCTATTGGAATTATACCAACTTCTCACCAGAGACTATGAAAGCCAGAAGATCCTGGACAGACGTTATGCAGACCCTAAGAGAACACAAATGCCAGCCCAGGCTACTATACTGAGCAAAACTCTCAATTACCATAGATGGAGAAACCAAAGTATTCCATGATAAAACCAAATTCACACAATATCTTTCCACGAATCCAGCCCTTCAAAGGATAATAAAGGGAAACCACCAAAACAAGGACTGAAACTACATCCTAGAAAAAGTACGTAAGTAATCCTTCAACAAACCTAAAAGAAGACAGCCACAAGAACAGAATTGTAACTTTATCAACAAAAATACCAGGAAGCAACAATTACTATTCTTTAATTTCTCTTAACATCAATGGAATCAATTCCCCAATAAAAAGACATAGACTAACAGACTGGCTACACAAACAGGACCCAATATTTTGTTGCTTACAGTAAACACACTTCAGGGATAGGACAGACTCTACCTCAGAGTGAAAGGCTGGAAAACAATTTTCCAAGCAAATGGTCCAGAGAAACAAAATGGAATAGCCATTCTAATATTGAATAAAATTGACTTCCAACAAAAAGTTATCAAAAAAGACAAGGAGGGGCACTTCATACTCACAAAATGTAAAATCTAACAAGATGAACTCTCAATTCTGAATATCTATGCTCCAAATGCAAGGGCAGCCACATTCATTAAAGAAACTTTAGTAAAGCTCAAAGCACACATTGCACCTCACACAATAATACTGGGAGATTACAACACCACACTCTCACCAGTGGACAAATCCTGGAAACAGAAATTAAACAGAGACACATGGACACTAACAGAAGTTATGAAACAAATGGCTTTAATAGATATCTACACAACATTTTATCCTAAAACAAATGGATATACCTTCCTCTCAGCACCACATGGTACCTCTTTCAAAATTGACCATATAATCAGTCACAAAACAGGCCTCCACAGATACAAAAATATTGAAATTATCCCATGCATCCTATCTGATCATCATGGACTAAGGCTGATGATCTTCAATAACAACATAAATAATAGAAAGCCAACATTCACGTGGAAACTGAACAACACTCTACTCAATGATTCCTTGGTCAAGGATGAAATAAAGAAAGAAATTAAAGACTTTCTAGAGTTTAATGAAAATGAAGCCACAACATACCCAAACTTATGGGACACAAAGAAGGCAGGCCTAAGAGAAAAACTCATAGCCCTGAGTGCCTTCAAAAATAAACTCTAAAGAGCATACGCTAGCAGCCTGACAGCACACCTAGAAGTTCTAGAACTAAAGGAAGCAAATTCACCCAAGAGTAGTAGACGGCAGGAAATAACCACACTCAGAGCTGAAATCAACCAAGTGGAAACAAAAAGAACTATTCAAAGAATCAACCAAACCAGGAGCTGGTTCTTTGAGAAAATCAACAAGATAGATAAACCCTTAGCCAGACTCACTAGAGGGCACAGGGTCAGCATCCTAACTAACAAAATGAAAAATGAAAAAGGAGACATAACAACAGAACCTGAGGAAATCCAAAACATCATCAGATCCTACTACAAAAGGCTATACCCAACAAAACTAGAAAACCTGGATGAAAGGACAACTTCCTAGACAGATACCAGATACCAAAGTTAAATCAGGATCAGATTAATGATCTAAACAGTCCCATTTGCCCTAAAGAAATAGAAGCAGTCATCAATAGTCTCCCAACCAAAACAAACAAACAAAAAAAGTCCAGGACCAGATGGGTTTAGTGCAGAGTTCTATCAGACCTTCAAAGAAGACCTAATTCCAACTCTCCTCAAACTATTCCACAAAATAGAAACAGGAAAACATCAGGTACTCTACCCAATTCATTCTATGAAGCCACAATTACTCTGATACCTAAACCACACAAAGATCCAACAAAGAAAGAGAACTTCAGACCAATTTCCCTTATGAATATCGATGCAAAAAGATTCAATAAAATCCTCGCAAACCAAATCCAAGAACACATCAAAATGATCATCCATCATGACCAAGTAGGCTTCATCCCAGGGATGCAGGGATGGTTTAATATACTGAAATCCATCAACATAATTCACTATATAAACAAATTCAAAGACAAAAACAACACCATCATCTCATTAGATGCTGAGAAAGCATTTGACAAAAATCCAACACCCCTTCATGATAAAAGTCTTGGAAAGATCAGGAATTCAAGGCCCATACCTAAACATAATAAAAGCAATATACAGTAAACCAGTAGCCAACATCAAACTAAATGGAGAGAATCTCAAAGCAATCCCACTAAAATGAGGGACCAGACAAGGCTGCCCACTTTCTCCCTACCTATTCAATATAGTACTTGAAGTTCTAGCCAGAGCAATTCAACAACAAAAGGAGATCAAGGGGATACAAATTGGAAAGGAAGAAGTCAAAATATCACTATTTGCAGATGATATGATAGTATATATAAGTGACCCCAAAAATTCAACCAGAGAACTCCTAAACCTTATAAACAGCTTCAGTGCAGTAGCTGGATATAAAATTAACTCAAACAAATCAGTGGTCTTTCTCTACAGAAAGGTAAATGGACTGAGAAAGAAATTAGGGAAACAACACCCTTCACAATAGTCACAAATAATATAAAATACCTTAGTGTGAATCTAACTAAGAGGTGAAAGATATGTATGATAAGAACTTCAAGTCTCTGAAGAAAGAAATTGAAGAAGATCTAAGAAAATGGAAAAATCTCCCATGCTCATGGATTGGCAGGATTAATATAGTCAAAACGGCTATCCTGCCGAAAGCAATCTACAGATTCAATTCAATCCCCATCAAAATTCCAACTCAATTCTTCACTGAGTTAGAAAGGGCAATTTGCAAATTCATCTGGCATAATAAAAAACCTAGGATAGCAAAAACTATTCTCAACAATAAAAGAACCTCTGGTGGAATCACTATGCCTGACATTAAGCTGTACTACAGAGCAATTGTGATTAAAAACTGCGTGGTATTGGTATAGTGACAGACAGGTAGATCAATGGAGTAGAATTGAAGACCCAGAAATGAATCCACAAACCTCTGGTCACTTGATCTTTAACAAGGGAGCTAAAACCATCCAGTGGAAAAAGGACAGCATTTTCAACAAACAGTGCTGGCACAACTAGTGGTTATCATGTAGAAGAATGCAAATTGATCCATTCTCATCTCCTTGTACAAAGCTCAAGTCTAAGTGAATCAAAGAACTCTACATAAAACCAGAGGCACTGAAATTAATAGAGGAGAAACTGGGGAAAAGCCTCAAATATATGGGCACAGGGGGAAAATTCCTAATTAAACAGCAATGGCTTGTGCTATAAGATCAAGAATTGACAAATGGGTCCTCATAAAATTGCAAAGCTTCTGTAAGGCAAAAGACACTGTCAATAAAACAAAAAGGCCACCAATAGATTGGAAAAGGATTTTTACCAATCCTAAATCTGATAGGGGCCTAATATCCAATATATACAAAGAGCTCAAAAAGTTTGACTCCAGAAATTCAAATAACCCCATTAAAAATGGGGTACAGAGCTAAACAAAGAATTCTCAACTGAGGAATACTGAATGGCTGAGAAGCACCTGAAAAAGTGTTCAACATCCTTAATCATCAGGGAAATGCAAATCAAAACAACCTTGAGATTGCACCTCACACCAGTCAGAATGGCTAAGATCAAAAATTCAGGTGGCAGCAAATGCTGGTGAGGATGTGGTGAAAGAGGAACACTCCTCCATTGTTGGTAGGATTGTAAGCTTGTACAACTACTCTGGAAGTCAGTCTGGCGGTTCCTCAGATAATTGGACATAGTACTACTGGAGGTTCCCACAATACCTTTCCTGGGCATATATCCAGAAGATGTTCCAACTGGTAATAACACATGCTCCACTATGTTCATAGCAATCTTATTTATAATAGCCAGAAGCTGGAAAGAAACAAGATGTCCCTCAACAGAGGAATGTATACAGAAAATGTGGTACATTTATACAATGAATTACTACTCAGCTATTAAAAACAATGAATTTATGAAATTCTTGGACAAATAGATGTATCTGGAAAATATCATCCTTAGTGTGGTAACCCAATCACAAAGGATGTCATTAAATATGCACTCACTGATAAGTGGATATTAGCCCAGAAACTTAGAATATCCGAGATACAATTTGCAAAACACAAAAAATCAAGAAAAGGGAAGACCAACGTGTGGATACTAAATTCCTCCTTAGAATAGGGAACAAAATACCCATGAAAGGAGTTACAGAGACAAAGTTTGGAGCTAAGAGGAAAGGATGGACCATTCAGAGACTACCCCACCTGAGGATCCATCCCATAATCAGCCTCCAAACTCAGACACTATTCCATATGCCAGCAAGATTTTGCTGGAGGGACCCTGGTATAGCTGTCTCTTGTGCGGCTATGCCAGTGCCTGGAAAATACAGAAGTGGATGCTCACAGTCATTTATAAGATGGAATACAGGGCCCCCAATGGAGAAGCTAGAGAGAGAATCCCAGGAGCTGAAGGGGCCTGCAACCCTATAAGTGGAACAACAATATGAACTAACCAGTATCCCCCGAGCTCATCTCTCTAGCTACATATGTAGCAAAAGATGGCCTATTCAGCCATCACTGGGAAGAGAGGCCCCTTGGTATTGCAAACTTTATATGACAAAGTATAGGGGATAGCTGGGGCCAAGAAGTGGGAGTGGGTCAGTAGGGGACCATGGCGGGGGGTTGGGGAAGGTATAGGGAACTTTTGGATAGCATTTGAAATGTAAACAAAGAAAATATCCAATTAAAAAAGAAAAGAAAAGATATCTTTTTTCTTTCTGTCTGCCTGCCTCTTTTCTTTCCATGCTGAGAATCAAACCCAGAGACTTGCACAGATGCTAAGCAAATGTCTACCACTAAGCTATACCCCAACCCTACTTTTGTTTCTCCCAGGCATAGAATTGCTATGCCAGTATTAACTTTTTAGTATTATAGGTACAATATTAGCTTTATAAGAAACAACCAGAGTTTCTTCCAAGTAATTATACCAAGATTACTGTTTGGGGGATGGGGTTGTTGTTGAATTATTTTGTTGGTGTATGTGGAGAGTTTGTTTGTGTATGTGGAGTGTTTGTTTGTTTGTTTGTTTGTTGAGAATTATGATCCCACAGTGTTTGGTCAGGCTGACTTCAAATGCCAGGGCTCAATGAATCTTCCTACCTCAGCCTCCCAAGTAGATAATATCAAACACAGAACTAGACACCTAATCTCAAGATAGTATATGCTAATCAACTCTACACTGCTGGTACACTTGAGATGTATGCTGCAGGTCTGAGAACAAGGAGTGGTAGTTTTTTGTTCATACTGCCCTCTCTGACACAGGACATGTATTCTACTTCAGGACAGATTTTCATACAGAGTCCTGGTAAGAATCTGCTGCAGGTTGACTTTTCCCTTACTGGTGGGTCTTGTCTTAATCACAGTTCTATTACTATGAAGAGACACCAAGACAAAGGAAACTCTTATAAAGAAAAACACTTAATTGAAGTTTGCTTGCAGTTTCAGAGGTTTACTCCATAATCAGCATGCCGGGAAACATGGCGGGACTCAGGTAGACATGAGAACCGGGAGTTCTACATTCAGATCCACAGGCAGCAGAAAGAGCCAGAGCATTGGGACTGACTCTCCAAAGCCCACCCTCCAGTGACACATTTCTTCCAACAAGTCCATAACTAGGTGTACTGGCTAGTTTTGTGTCAACTTGACACAGCTGGAGTTATCTCAAGAAAGGAGCTTCAGTTGAGGAAATGCCTTCATGAGATTCAACTGTAAGGCATTTTCTCAATTAGTGATCAAGGGGGAAAGGCCCCTTGTGGGTGGGACCATCTCTGGGCTGGTAGTCTTGGGTTCTATAAGAGAGCAGGCTGAGCAAGCCAGGGGAAGCAAGTCAGTAAAGAGCATCCCTCCATGGCTTCTGCATCAGCTCCTGCTTTCTGACCTGCTTGAGTTCCAGTCCTGACTTCCTTTGGTGGTGAACAGCAGTATGGAAGTGTAAGCTGAATAAACCCTTTATTCCCCAACTTGCTTCTTGGTCATGATGTTTGTGCAGGAATAGAAACCCTGACTAAGACACTAGGTCAACAAGGTCATACATACCTCCTAATGCTACTCCCTAAGCATCCAAATTTATGATCTTATGGAGATTATTCCTATTCAAATCACCACATGTCTCTAGTACTCAGTCCTACCTTAATGTGGGGAAAGTCTCGTAGACCATGAGATTCTTCTGAGGCCATCAAAACCAAAAGATTTGGTTTATCAGATCGGCAGATGCTATTAGACAACACCGTATTCTGCTTCCTGGTTCCTGGGTTTCATTTCCCCTTAGATTCTGAACAGGCGATGTCTTACACCTTGGCAGAGTGTAGATGTTTTATATTTTTACATTTGGTCCTGAGTTTTCATTGCTTTCAGAAGAAAGTTAGTTCCAATAACCTAATCTGAATCAACAACTTATTCTTTTCTTTCACTTCCTCTGCTGTATCTGCAGACAGATCTGCTTTATAGTCTACCCGTGTTTCTAAATTTCTTGAATGTTTATAATGGGTATGCATTCCACTTGTAATCTACAAAAATAATAGATGTTTCCAAATTGAAAAAAAAAAGAATCTAATAGTGGTTATCTTTGAATTTTTCTAAAAATAATCTGTGTCTTGTTTTCCTACAAAGTCACTGTGGAAAACTATGAGAAATATTTTCCCTGTTTCTGTTACAAGAGGAAGCTATGATCTGTGTCCTGAAATGTGGGGTTGGGTGAGGACAGAGAGGGGGACCCCCTAGTAAGTAGACATGAGAGCAGACTAGTTATTGGGAGTAAAATCAGTTCTAAGCTCCCATACCCCCAAATATGGTCTTACTTAGAAATAGATTCATTTAAGACATAACTAAGATAAATGTCATGATGGAGTAGGTAGGTCCTTAATCTAAAATACCAGTGTACCACAAAGAGATAAAACATAAAGACAAAGGGTACAGGAAGAACATCCTGTAAAGTGGAGGTCAGAGCAAGACATCCCTCATCTAATGAGGAATCTATTGTCTCTTCAACAAATTGTGATGACAAAATTGACTGTCCACCTGCAAAATAGTAAAAGTGATTCCAAAGATCAATCTCAAAGTTTGCCAAAGACCTGAAATGAACATATTTCTATATGAAAATGTAAAGGAAAAGCTTCATGACATTGACCTAGACAATGATAGCAAATACTTCATATGGCAAATGCAATACACGGCACAATAGAACTGCAAGAAAGCATTTGCAGTCACATATTTGACAAAGGATTGATAATCAAAACATATAAGGAATTCCTAAAAATCATAGAGGAAAAAACACATATTAAGAAATTAAGCAAAGAATTTGAAAAAAAAAGTATCTAAAGAAAACACAAATAGCCAACGGGTACATGTAAGATACCAAACATGGAGTGGGAACAATGAGTTTATGGGTAAAGCATTTGCCATGCAAGCAAGTTCAGGCTCCCAGAACCCACATCAATCCAGATATGGTAGTTGGTAGTATGCATCTGTAATCCTAGCATTTCTGTGATGAAGTTGAAGGTTAGAAAGAAGTATGTGTTTTTATGGGAAAGGGAGAAACTGGAACACATGTATAAGTGTTAGGATAAAATACAATATGGTTGCTATGAACATTTGTATGGAAGTTCCTCCAAACAATTTAACACAGAATTACTGTACAACTCAACAATCCCATTTCTGGGTATCTATCCAAAAGAATTTAATTTAAGATAAAACCTCGAAGATACATTAGTAGCTCCATATTCACTCAAGCATTAGTCACAATGACCAAGACATAGAAGTGGCCTAAATGTCCATGGAAGGATGACTGGATAAGGAAAATGCAGTATACTGGGTCTATACTGTAGACTAATATTCAGACCTAAAAACAGGGAAGTCCTGACATATGGTACAACACAGATGAAACATAGGATATTATGGTAAATGAAATAAACTAGTCACCATAAGACAAATACTATATAACTTTTTATAAAGTTTCTAGTAGTCAAACCTGTAGATGTAAAAGGTAGAGTGATAGTTGCCAAGGGATAGAAGAAATAGGAAATAGGGAGTTATTATTCTATAAATATAGAATTTCATTCATCCAAGATGAAAATTCCCTGGATATCTACTATACAATAATATATAAATAGTTAATAATATAGTAGTCACATAAAAGTTTATTGTAGGTGGATTTCATATTATATGCCTTGTATAACAATAAAAATTGTTATTATTAGCAATCACTCAAAAAGCCAAGAACTATATAAGGAAACAGGCAATTATATGCATTGCTAGTAAAGCAAAGGAAGTTTTTGGTAGATATTTGGCAATATCTCATACACACTCCTACATCAAAGCCTTTGGAACAGCAACTCTACCTCTAGGATCTATCCTAGAGATATATTAGCATAGAATAAAAAGACATTGCTCAAAATGATTCCATGTTGGATTGTTGTAAAACTGTCAATGAAACATAATGAAGTTCTATGTATGTGGTGCTCAAAATGAACTAGAAGCAACAGCGGGGTGGCTGGGAACTGACTATCTGTGTTTCATCCAAATGTGTGTCAAAGCTTTAACTGCTGAAATAATGATATTGGGAGGTGGAAGAGAGGAGGTACCCAGATGGAAAAAATATCCTAATAAAAAGAGAAGCAGAAATCAGTTTATTTGTCCCCTCTGTATGAAGATACTGCCAGATCACACCCCATAATATCCTCACTGGAAGTGAACCTTCACAAAAACCGAATCAGCCAGCGCCTTGATCTTGGGCCTGCAGCTTCTGAACTATGAGAAACAAATGTCTATTGTGTAAGCTAATATTCTATAGTATTTTGTTATAACAGTCTGTCTTAGTTACACTTCTGTTGCTGTGATAAGATACCCTGACAAAAATCAGCTTAAAGGAGAGTTTTAGTTCAGCTCATACTCCAGGATAGAGTCTTTCATAGTATCCCAGGAAGTCATGGTAGGAACTTGAGGAAGCTCATCACATTGTGTCCATAGTCAAAAAGAAAAAAAACTGGAACAAGGAACACTCATAGTCAGTTTACCTTCTCTTTGATACAGTTTTGAAAGCCAGCCTAGGGAATGGTGCTACCCACAGTAGCCAGATCGTCCTACTTCAATAAACCTAGTGGGTATCCTAGCAGCATACCCACCGGCTTCGCTCCCAGGTGATTCTAGAGCTCATCAAGTTGACAACTGTGATTAATCATCACATAGCCCTACTCAACTAAATCATATGCTAATATGGACTGGTCCTCAGAGTAAATTGTTAAGTGAGAAAAGGGTAGAGAAAAGTAGGTGCAATTGGTTAATTATGGGTGTCAGCTAGACTAAATGGCAGAGCACTTCAAGCATTACTTCAAGTTGTGTCTGTGGTGATGTTCCAGAGAATATTGGCATATGAGTGGAGAAGACAGACTCTCAATGTGAGCTGACAGCATCCAACCTGCAGGGTACCCAGTTGGAAGAGGGAAATGGGAAAGGGTTCTTCTGGTGCTGACAGTAGACTCCATGATCTTCAAGGCTCTGGAATCTGTGAGTGGAACTAGAGGTTCTCCGTGAACTCTTGAACCTCAGTATGAGACTAGTGATCATCACTAGTCTCTCTAGTTCTAAGGCTTCCATCTTGTTAGACTGCGCTTTTACTGGCTTCCCTGGCTCTCTAGTTTGCAGACAGCACATTGTGGAGGTTTTCAGCCTCTGCAATTGTGTGAGATCATTCTTTCATGTACCCCTCTTTACGTACATACATTCTATTCGTTCTCTTTCCCCAGAGACTCTGACCTTCCTAGTAGGTAGCACATGCTGTCATTTATCTAGATATGAGGGAAATATATATGTATATTCATTGAAAAATATTAATGATAAATGATAAATTTTGAAGTTATTATTTTTAAGGAGAAAAAATACTACATACAGAAGAGATAGAAATAAGAAAAATGTTCAACATAGCTTTCTATCAATTTACTATTGCACTCACTGATAAATGGATATTAGCCCAGAAACTCAGAATACCCAAGATACAATTTGCAAAACACATGAAACCCAAGAAGAAGGAAGACCAAAGTGTGGACACTTCTATTCTTCTTAGAAGGGGGGACAAAATACCCATGGAAGGAGTTACAGAGACAAAGATAGGAGCAGAGATGGTAGGAATGACCATCCAGAAACTGCCCCACCTGGGGATCAATCTCATAAACAACCACCAAACCCAGAGACTAATGTAGATACCAACAAGAGCTTGCTAACAGGAACCTGATATAGCTGTCTCTCAAGAGGATTTTCCAGTGCCTGGCAAATACAGAAGTGGATGCTCACAGTCATTCATTAGACGGAGCACAGGGTCCCCAATGAAGGAGCTAGAGAAAGTACCCAAGGAGGTGAAGGGGTTTGTAGCCCCCTGGGAAAAACAACAATATGAAATAACCAGTAACCCCAGAGCTCCCTGGGACTAAACCATCAAAGAAAACACATGGTGGGACTCATGGCTCTAGCTGCATATGTAGCAGAGGATGGCCTAGTAGGTCATCAATGGAAGGAGAGGCCCTTGGTCCTGTGAAGGTTCTATGCCCAAGTATGGGGGAATGCCTGGACCAGAAAGCAGGAGTGGGTAGGTTAGGGAGCAGAGAGTGGGGGAAGAGGATAGGGGATATTTGGAGGGGAAACTAGGAAAAGGGATAATATTTGAAATGTAAATAAAGAAAATATCTAATTAAAAAAAAGAAAAGAAAAAATTTCAACATAGCTTTCTATCAATTTACTATTGCTGTAACAAGTTACCACAAGCTTAGTGGTTTTAAAAACACATCTTGCAGTTCAGGAGTTCAAAGGAACTTACTAGTCTGAAATCAAGGTTTCAGCAGTATATAGAATATCTTTTCTTGCCTTTCTCAGCTTCTACCATCTACCCACTACCCCTGGATCATAGCTCTTCTTCAAGGCCAGCACCAGCTGGTGAAGCCCTTCCCTACCATCTTTCTGGTATATTCTCTTCTGTTGTCCAATGCCACTTTTTAGGGATGACACTGGAACAACTTAGGTAGTCAGAGACACTCTCCCCATTGTAAAGTCAGATGATTAGCAACCTTAATCCCACCTATAATTATATTCAACTTTATCAGGTAACCTCACATAGTCATATTTTTTTATTATAAGCTGTACAATATATTTGAGTTTGGAGCACAATTTTTAATGAAGAAAGAGAATATTTCCAAAACTCTCTATAAGTGAAAAATAAAACATAAGAAATAAAGTTCTGGATTTATCTGTTACTGATGCTCTGTCTGGGATCCTGTGACTCCACCCAGAAAAAAGTAGGCAGAATGGTTCCTTAGCAGCTTCTGTATCCCTCAGTACGAACAGCAGAGGGCAGAAAGAGCAGGTGTGGTGGTTTGAATATGATTGGCCCATAGGGAGTGCTACTATTAGGAAGTGTGGCCTTGTTGAAGGAGTATGACTCCGTAGGGGTGAGTTTTGGAGGTCTCCTCTTATGCTCAGGGTCCTCCCATTGCTGAAGAGAGCTTCCTCCTAGCTGCCTTAGGATGCCAGACTTGCCTTTGAATCAAGATGCAGAACTCTCAGCGCCTCCTCCAGCACCAAGTCTGCCTGCCTGCAGCCATGCTTCCTGCTGTGATGATAATGGATTAAACCTCAGAAACTCTAAGCCAGTCCCAACTAAATGTTTCCCTTTCTAAGAGTTGGTCAAGGTGTCTCTTCATAGCAATGGAAAACCCAACTAAGACTCAGTAAGTAAGACCAACAGCAGGTTGTGGTCCCTAACGTTACAGTCCTCATTCAGTCTCAGGGCCCTTATGCTCTGTAAGAACTACAGCTCTGCATAGGCCTAGAAGATTGAGATTCCTTAGTCTGTAGCAGCCGCTAGCAGTGTAGCTTCCAGATCAGCCCAGATAACAGCATTCCCTCAGCTTTTGACAACAGCCAGTGTTACAGTTCCATGTTATCTCTGCCCAATAGAAGGAATCCATGTTCATTGGGAAGTTAGGTGATATCTGGCTTCCTCTTGCAAAGTGGGAGGTTTCTCACATTTCCACCCTATGGCTAATATTTTCTGGTAGCAATAAAATTGAATTTCACACTTTTATTTTTCCAATAGTCTTTGCCAGTGTGTGAGCAGAAACACACCCTGGTATTCAAATAAAGTAACTTCTGGGGTGGAAAATGGCAAGCAAGCCTATCCCATAAAACTTCAAAACTGATCTAAAACTGGTATATGAACTAAAGAACTCCAACATAAGAAATAGATGGGAAACAGTAAAGCTAATGTTTCAAGGGCTAAAGACACATTGCATTTTGTTTTCTGAGCTGTCCATAGGATGGATGCTTCAAGGACTACCATGTTGCAGGTGAAATAGAACCAGGCTGCTTGTGTACAAAGTCATGTGTGCTTTCTATGGATTCTTGCCATCCCTGCATTTCTTTTGCTCTTGGAAAATGAAATGCTCAGTCCTGAGGCTCTTTCAGTAATAAGACCTCTCCAAAGGGATCTGTTCTATAGCACTCAATAAATCTTTTCAAAAAGTAAAACTAAAGGCAAATTTTTTGAATGCCCCTGGAACAATATCCTCTCTCTCAAGTATTAAGATGGTTACTTAACAAAGAGAATTTTTTTCTTTTAAATGTGCACACAACTCTACTTACAGTGGAGATTTGTACATTCCCCCTCCCCCAACTCTATTCCCCATCCCCTATCCCCCCACACCACCCCCAAGTAAAGTCAGTGTTCTGGACAGGCTGCTAATTAAGTTATTATGAACAACCTGGCCCCTGAGCCAGAACTGATTCTGTGCCATCAACAACTTCAACAACTTGGTGATGGGTAGGATATAAGGAATAGGAAAGGGAAGGGAAGAGGGGAAAGAAACAAAGAAGAGGGAAGGGGAAGAGGAAGGAACATCCCAGTCCATTTTGACTTGCATACTTCATTATTCTGGGCAAAAAGGATATCCAGATTTTGAAAGTTTACATTTGAATAAAAAGATTTTGAGAAATAGAACATTATGTCTTAGTTCTAGAATCTATATCTTATTTTGTTTTTAGGAACCACGGTCTCATTGAGCTTCCCAGGTTGTTCTACAAATCTCAGGCTCAGGAGATCTCCTTTAGCTGGCAGTGACTGCTTTGTTTTGCATTTTTAGAGTCATTAAGTCCTGTTGTTTCCTGAAAACCTTGAGTTTACAGATCTCTGCCATCTAAGTCATACTTCTGTAGAGAACCATTCTGATCTTCACGCTTACTCTAAAAATTATTTTAAGGTGAAAATATATAGAGCCACAAAAATGCACAAAGAATCTTATCTGAAGCTGCTTTTCCAACTTCAGCAGACCTTCTGAGAAACACTGCCACTATTAATCCCAACTGGAGGGAATTCCCTGAGAAATCAGCCACCAAGAAAGATTGTCCATGCAATTAGCAAAATAAAGGCAAATACACTTTCTGTGCTTTCTGTTTGAAACTACTCTTCTGCACCCCCTCTCCCCCCCCCTCTCTCTCTCTCTCTTTTGAAGCTTTCTTTATTAGATATTTTCTTTATTTACATTTCAAATGCTATCCTGAAAGTTCCCTATACCCTTCCCCCACCCTGCTCCCCTACCCACCCACTCCCACTTCTTGGTCCTGGTGTTCCCCTGTATTGGAGCATATAAAGTTTGCAAGACCAAGGGGCCTCTCTTCCCAATGATGGCAGACTAGGCCATCTTCTGCTACATATGCAGCTAGAGACACGAGTTCTGGGGGTACTGGTTAGTTCATGTTGTTCCACCTATAGGGTTGCAGACCCCTTGAGCTCCTTTGGTACTTTCTCTAGCTCCTACATTGGGGGCCCTGTGTTCCATCCTATAGATGATTGTGAGCATCCAGTTCTGTATTTGCCAGGCACTGGCATAGCCTCACTCGAGATAGCTATATCAGGGTCCTTTCAGCAAAATCTTGCTGGCATATGCAATAGTGTCAGGGTTCGGTGGCTGATTATGGGATGGATCCCAGAGACTACACACACACTCTTTATCAAGACTTCTCTCTGGCTATTTATGTGCATGGATAAATCAGTTTTGTCTTTTCATCCTTTTAATATATATTGTTAAGTTAACTCACTGAGCCCTGACCTTGCTAACCTAAAAGGGTAGAGATTTCCTCCAATGACTTGAACCTCTGAGACATGATGGGAGTTGGGAGATTGGGCAGGAACAGCTACATATGTATATCTAAAGATATAAAATCAACTGAGGCTAAAATACAGTAAGTGAGCAGCTCTGTTTTTGTTTGTTTGCGACTTTGTTTAGTTTTTTGTGGGTTTGTTTGTTTGTTTGTTTGTTTTTTATTTCTGTGCTTTGCCTCTCAAGAACTTTTTTTCTAAATCAGTTCTAAGGCTTGTTGAGGGACATTAATAAAACCTGATTGGCTGGTGCTGATCAATCCACTTAGGAGGCATTTAATTTTATCTAGAAGCAAAACCTAATCTCTTTCTTACAAAACAGCCCAACTTTTTGCCATCACCAATCATTAACACCGGTTCTTTCTCTATTAAATCTACATAGAATTCCCAGAGACAGCTCAGCCTACTCAGCTAAGGGGACAAAAACACAAGGTAGCTGGGTTACAGAGGTGGGTAAGCACTTAATGGCAGAGATATACATGAGCTCAAGAAGATAAGCAAAGATTCGTGTTTTAAAACCCAGCACTTGAGTCCATTCCACAGCCAGTCCATGCTTTGGTGGCAGAACAAAGATGGCAATTGTCTTCTACTTTCCTGGTCTGTGGTTTCAGCATCTTTGGTGATAGGTAGTGTTGGCTGTTTTGATGAACTGACTGCCCGAGGGGCTCACCGGCAGCAGGCACAACAGCTCTCCAGACAGGAGAGCTTAGGGTAATTTCTTTAAGGTTTATCACAGTTTCTAGCAGCAGCTTGTAGGACTTCAGAAAGGGGAACATTTGAGGTTTCAGTTATAAAAAGAAAACAGGGGAAGAGAGAGTTATAGCCAGATGTTGGAAACTGAAATTCAAGCAAGATTCAGTCCACCTTGTGAACAGCATTAGAATCTAATGAGAGGTTCTCTATAGGTCTCTGCTAAAGTATCATTTTACTTTATATAGTCATGATTACCCTTGGTTCTAGCAGAGATAACCTTGATACAGCCACTTAGCCTTTGCTAGGACTCCTCCCTCTTGCTGGACAAGGCATGCTCACCACTTAGAGTGTGGTTACATAACCAAGCTTATCCTTCTTGCAGCTGGAGACACAAAAGACCATGTGCTCCTGAACCCCTTTCAGTCACCTTGGATTTCAGGAACAGCAGAACTTTGCAGGGCACAACTCCACCCTTACGTGCAGACAATTATCCATGAGGGAGAGGCTGCACCCTGGACTCCTTATGCTCCGGGAAGCAGACTGATCCCTCCCTTAAGAGCATTAAGACTGTCCCTAGATCATCTAGCAGAATCAGAAGCTACACAATGATCTATGCACCTTGACCAGGTTTGTTTAATTATACACCTCTCTTCCTCCTTGCCCCATCCCCCCAAAGCTTACCCCTTCATGTCAGCTCCCTGAAGACAAACTTGGGTTCACAAGGTCACAAGACCCCTTTGTCTCTTTTCTGTGCGTTGTCTAAACCTTCCCTCTCAGCTCCTCGCCATTACCCATCTCATCTTAATTACTAAATTGGTATTGGTGACCAATCCTCGCCAGCTGAGGCTGCCAGAACTTACCACAAAACTCCATTTACAATCAGAGTAAGACTTACTTGTTTGCAAAGCTGATCTAGTTCTGTTAAATGGGACCTGATTGGCCCAACATAGGTTGTAATCTCAGGACTCAGAAAGCAAACAGAAAGATTGCAAGTTAGAGGCCAGTATGGACTAAATAGGATTAAATAGCTGGAGGGGAAAAGAAAAAGATTTCTTTGAATCAAGAAACAAACATTGTTCTTTGAATCAAGAAAAAAACATTGAAGAGACACTAGTGCTTCAAGGCAAAGTCATTTGCACAAATTCTTGCAGTTGCAGACAATTGATTCTTTCTCAGCTTGGTTTTGAGTTAGCAGTTCCTTACTTTTTCCACTGAAGTTCTAGAAATTCGTGTCCAGTTGCACTAGTCTGCATCCTATACCCGAGATAATCAACTAATAATTAATATCATATACTTAAGCAAATATAGTATTTAAAAGATTAAATGCCGTTGCTACCCATGCCATTTATTATGACTTAATGTACAAAGCAAACATAATAAACCCGATTCTGTGCTTTTGAAGATGAGACGTAGTCTTTGAGATTTTAGCAAGTCCTAGAGAATACAGTGTGAATTCTCTAGAGAGATTTTACGAAAAGAGAAAAACAGAGATTTGGCGTATGAACAACAAAAGGAAGGTATGCCTTATATTAATCTGATCAGTTTGGGATTAACAAAATTATTTTTCATGCCGGCGATTGAACCTAGGGAACATATGAATACTATGCCTGTGTGCATCCACACAGTGCCAGCTTACAAAGTGTTGTTTTTAGCAAGCATGATGGCACATACCTTATAATCCTGGTACTCAGGAAGCAGAAGCGGGAAAGTAGTGGTGGTAGGTTCAAGTAGAGACAGATGGCGAATAGATGAGGCAGGGGCAAAGGAGGAAGGTTAACCAAATTAAGGGAATATAAAAAAGCCACATGTCTGCTAGCCACTATCAAAAGAGAATCTGGGGATTCAGTATCTGCCTTGAGAAAAGTCCAAGAACCTTGAGTTCTGTCCCTACCTCTCTTTTCCTAAAAACATCTATCCTGTCATTTTGGTGTAATATGGCAGCTTTTCTACATTTGTTTGTTTATTTGTTTGTTTTTTCAAGACAGGGCCTCCCTATGTAGCTCTGACTGTCCTGTAACTCACTATATAGACCAGGCTGGCCTTGAACTCATAGAAATCTGCTAGCCTCTCTCTCCCAAGTGCCGAATTTCAAGGCATGTGCCACTAAGCCACTAAGCCCAGATAGTCTTTTCATTTCTTAGTATTAATTTTCTGTTCAAGACTTCTGCCTGAAGTCTTCTTTTCTTTCTCAATACACAAATTTTTAAATGTCCTGAGGAGGAAAAATATAATGTCGGCTCAGTTGTCTGTATGATTTCTTTTTCCTTCTAATTCTGTTTAAATCATCAGTTCTTTGATGTCTTTGAAAAAATATACACAAACATAAATGTTTGTATGTGTTTTATATAGAACTTTTATTTAAAACTGAGATACACTTAAAATAGGTTAGCTTTTATCAGAAGAAATACTGTTCAGACCATGTTATTCAATCACAACCTGGAAACTAGTTATCTTTTTAAAAGAAGCATTTTATTATTTTCTACACAGCTTGAGTTTCTTATTACTTACAAATTAATATCTTGATTCCATGTTAAGTCAGTTTCCCTTTACCCATCTGATACTAGCATATCTGTATAGCCTCATATTCTGATATTGTCTCATTCAGTTTATAGTTGTCCTCAGTCCTAAAACAGCTAAGCTCTTGTACATTTACTCCAGCATGATTCTCGTTTGTTTCTCTTGATTATTTTCCTGTCCCCATGCTTCTGTATGGAACCATTTAACTTCTATCTGCAGAATTCTGCCCTATACTTCTTTTCGCATGTGTGTATCTTGCTAGAAACTCTTTTCTTTTCTCCTCTCCTCGGGTTGTTGTAGGATATACACCAGAGAAGACTGCTTGAACACAGGCTTAAGACAATAGCAAGTCATTATTTATTAGCTCAACAGTGGCTACACTGGATGTTCAGGAGTCCAATGTATCAAGCCTTTCTTGAGGTTAAGTTTTAAGACCAAAACCCATACCCTGAGTTTGGATACTTCAAGAACAGTTATCCAGAAGCAGAACTATAGAAGCAAAAAACCAAGGTTCGTCCATTTACTTCCCCAGTCTTTTGATGGATTAGGTCTCTGTTTTCATTTTGGCAGGTGCTGCTGTCTACATGATACATTTTATGACTTGTATGGTACTTCCATCATGGAGTTAGTTGTACTAAGATGGAGGGGCTTACTAAGGTCTGGAGCCCCATGACAAGGCTACTGCTGCCCAGTAGAGCTCATAACCGCCTTTTCTTCCATGACGCTTTTGTCAAAGTCCCAAGACAAACAATATGTTTCTTCCTTTGTAAAAATAATAATAATAATAATAATAATAATAATAATAATAATCTGTGTGTTTGTGCCCCAGAAGTGGGTGTTCCATCCCCTAGAAGTGGAGTAACAGGCAGCTGCGAGCTGCCTCACTCGGGTGCTGGAGCTGAATTCTGGACCCCTAGAAGAGCAGCATGTATCGTTAGCTGCTGAGTCATCTCTCCAGCACCATTTCCTCCTTTATAACACATATTAATGCTGTTATTTTAATAAAGTTTTTGTTATAATATGGGCTAATGCATAAATGCTTCCAAGTGGAGTCTAAGATACCTGAAAGTGAAGAGTATGGTATTGTTTGCTTACCACCTCAGTGTCCAGTGTGATGCTTGGCATATAACAAGCTCTATCAGGATTTCTCACTTTAAGTTTTTTAAACCAGGAGCTCTTACTGTTTTAGTTTGAGGGTTTATTTGTTTGTTTGCTTGTTTGTTTGTTTTGAGATAGGTCCTCTCTGTGTAGCCCAGGCTAACCTCAATTTGCAATTTTCTTGCCTTCAGATATTAAGTTTTACCTTGGTTTATTCCCTATCTGACATCTATCATTCTATCATTTTTTTCTTTTTATACCCAAACTTTGGCAATGGTCTACAGCCCTACATTAATCATTTCAAATTCCTCATCACCAGTGTTTCTATCCTACTTCTGGCAGGTACCTTATTGACATTGCCCAACACAATGCTCTCAAAATACTCAACATTTTTTTTTTCATTGAATAACTTGTTTTAAAATCATTTGTATGCAACTTATTTCCCTGGCAGACTGCAAAGGGTAAGCTGAGAGATTCATGAATATTTATATCACAATGTTTATTAGTCAGGCAATAGAAAGAGGTAATCTTCAAAGTTCTTTTTTAAAATAAAAACAAACTAATACCTATGGCTGTTCTACCTGCATATATGTCTGTGTGCCACTTCCAAGCCTGGTTTCCATGGAGGCCAGAAGAGTTCTCAAGGACCTCCTGGAACTGGAGTTACAGATTGTTGTGAGCTGTGCCACGTGGGTGCTGGGAATTGAACTTGAGTCCTCCAGAAGAGCAGCCAGGATTCTTAACCTCTGAGCCATCTTTGTATCTGCCTCATTTCTCTTCAAAGCTCTTAGCATAGTTCAATGCCTCTGCCTTTGCCAGAGAAGCAACGCTGGACTCTTTTTTCCAAATTATTTCCTTCAGCCTATAAGAATACCCCAGCTAATTCTATGCCATTCCCTACTTCTTCTATTTATCAGACCACATATGAATGGATTAAAAAAAAAACACTATACAGGTATATAGCATAAATGTGGCTATATGTAGTCAACCAGCTGAATGGCAAGTTGAAATACTGCTGTGGTTTTGAGCATGAGAGATCAGCAGGGACTTTTGTCATGATCATAAGGCTGTTCAGTCTTTCAAGTGCAAGTCAAAGACAGCTTCCCCCTTTGCAGTATACAACCAAAAAGCAGGTAATGCATAGAGCTCCTCCAACTGACAGTCAAGATCTATGTTGTCTGTTGGGCTGGAAATCATCACTGACAAGACCAAGCTGCTGGGAAGAAGGACTACAGAAGAAAACAGAAGGAGGAGGGCAGCTGCAGCTGGCTGGAACAATGCTGGCTGGAATGGGAACTGTTGACAGACCCCACGGGGGCACAGGCTTGGAACCACCAAAGGGAGTTGGTTTTATTTCCACCTTTAATCCCAGCACTCAGGAGGCAGAGGCAGGCGGAATTCTGAGTTCGAGGCCAGCCTGGTCTACAAAGTGAGTTCCAGGACAGCCAGGGCTACACAGAGAAACCCTGTCTCAAAAAAAACCAAAAAAAAAAAAAAAAAAAAAAAAGTGAAACTGCTCCTCTTCGGTGTGTTTGCTTCTTTTCGTTCTAGAGCTTTCAGGTTTTACATTGCCAGTATGAGATCTCTCCAATTTCTTTGTGACCACTTAGTACTATGAACTTTCCGATTGGCACTGCTTTCGTTCTGTCCTATACATTTGGGTATGTTATGCCTTCGTTTTCGTTGAATTCTAGGATGTCTTTAATGTCTTTTTTCATTTCTTCCCTGACCCACTGGCCACTCAGTAGAGAGTTGTTCAGTTTCCATGAGTTTGTAGGGTTTGTGTTGTTTCTGTTGTTGTTGAATTCTAGCTTAAATCCATGGTGGTCTGATAAAAGTGGGGTACAGAGCTAAACAGGGTATTCTCAACAGAGGAATTTCTAATAGCTGAGAAGCACTTAAAGAAATGTTCAACTGTCCCAACCCATGGGACAGTGGAACAGGGTCTGAGGAACAACCTGTGGAGAGAAGGGGGGGGGGCAAGAAACACAAAGAACAGTCAGCAAGTTTGATTGATCAAGCTAACAAATTTTATTTTTCCCAGGCAAGTTTTATACCCATAGAAGCAGGATATGGGGAGAAGGAGGATGCAGAATCCCTTTGTTTCTGGGGGAACTCAACTGTTCCCAAAAGCAGGATATTGGCTAGGTAAAAAGTTCAGCAGAAGGAACAAAACAGAATGGGTTTCTAAGTACCTGTCCACAAGATCTATAGCTATTTGTTCTTAACTGGGGGTAATACTTTCCTACAGTGGCCTCAACCTTTCCCACAGAAATCTCAACTAAGTTAGTACTTTTCCACTAAGGCCAAGACTTTGTAAGTAAGCACTTCACTTATAGCTGACAAGGTAGTTAACATTCAAACAGGATCGCTCCCAACGTTCAACATCTTTAGTGATCAGAGAAGTGCAAATAAAAATGACTCTGGATTCCATCTTACACCCATCCATCAGAATGGCTAAGATCAAAAACTGAAGTGACAGAACCTGCTGGCAGGATGTTGCGCAAGGGGGACATGTCTCCATTGCTGGTGGGAGGACAAACTTGTACAACCACTTTGGAAATAAATTTGGCAGTTTCTTAGAAAATTAGAAGTAGTTCTACCCCAAAACCCAGCTATACCACTCCTAGGCATACACCCAAAACATGCCCCACTATATCACAGTATGTTCATAGCAGCATTAATTGTAATAGCCAGAAACTGGAAACAACCTAGATGTCCTTCACTTAAAGAATGGATAAAGAAAATGGGATATATTTATACAATGGGATACTGTTATTCAGCTATTAAAAACAAAGAGATCATGAAATTTTCAGGCAAATGGATGGAATAAGAAAATATCATCCAGAGTGAGATAACCCAGACCTAGAAAGACACACATGGTATATACTAACTTATAAGTGGACCTTCACTATAAGGTATAGGATAGCCATGCTACAATCCACAGACCCAAAGAAACTAAGTAATAAGGACAGCTCAAGGGAGAATGCTTGAATCTCACTCAGATGTCTATCTACTCACCTTGGATGGAAGAGGAAACCGGGTGAGAGAGGAAGTAAGAATTACAGAGATGGGGATCAGGTATGGGGAAGGGGTGGAAGAGGACTCAGAGAGAGAGAGAGAGAGAGAGAGAGAATGGAAATCAGTGGGAGTCATGGAGACCTGTGACAAGGGAGGCTCCCAGGAGTCTATGTGGGTGACCCTAGCTGAGACTCCTAGCAGCTGGGGATATGGAGACTAAAGTGGCCACCTTCTGTAGCCAGGTGGGACTTTCAGTGGAAGGAGGAGCATATCAACCCACCCACAAAATCTTTGACCCAAAATTTGTCCTTTTTACAAGATGTACAGGGATAAAGATTCAGCAGAGATTAAGGGAACAGGCAATCAATGACTGACCCAACTTGAGACCCATCCCATGGGAGAAAGCCAACCCCTGTCACTATTAATAGTACTCTCTATGCTTGAAGACAGGAGCCTAACATAACTGCCTCCTGAGAGGTTTTATCAAGCAGGGAGCAAATGGAAACCAATGCAGAGACCCATAGCCAAGTATCAGGTGGAGCTCTGGGAGTCTTGTAAAAGAGTGTGGGATAGATTGAGGGAATGGGAGGGGTCAAGGACACAAGAAGAAGACCTAGAAAATCAACTAACCTGGCCCATGGGGGCTCTCAGAGACTAAACCACCAACCAAAGAGCGAGCAGGAGCTGGACCTAGGCCCCCTGCACACATGTAGCAGATGTGCAGCTTGGTCTTCATGTCTGTCACCTAACAATTGTACCAGGGGCTGTTTCTGAATCTGTTGCCTGCCCTAGGTGGGCTGCCTTGTCTGGCATCACTGGGAGTCCTGTGTTTAGTCCTGCTGCAAACTTGAAGTCCCAGGGCAGGCTGGTACCTATGGGGTTGGGGGGGGGGTAGCTGAGCTTCCCCTTCTCCTAGGAGAAGGAAAGTGTTTGTAGGGGAGGGGCTTGTGCAGGTGGGACTGGGAGGATCAAGGGTGCTGGGATCAGGATGTAAATTCAATAAATAAACTAATGTTGGGGGAGGAAATCAAAACTGCCACGTGATCCAGCCATGGCCTTTTTGGATACGTGCCCTAGGAAATTAAATCAGTATCTTTAAAAAAAGTTTTCTTTTTAATTGTCTGAGTGTGTCTGCTCACAGAGATCAGAAGATGGTGAGGGTGTCAGATTCCTTAGAACCAGAGTGACAGGCAGTTCTGAGCCACCTGACATGGGAGCTGGCAACCAAATTCAGATCTTTCATAAGCACCGCAACTTTTCTAAACCACTGAGCCTCTCCCAGCCCCCAACTCATTATTTAAAAGAGATGGCTGGACTCTCATGCTCACTGAAGCTTTATTCACAATAACAAAGACACCGAAGCCATCTCATCCTTCAGAGGATAGACAGAACAATCACAGTGTAGGTATGTATATAATAAAAAGTATGATTCAACCTTATGAGAGGTCACCTTGTCATCTGTGATAATGTAGGTGACTATCAAGGGCAATAAGCAAGGGGCATATAGAGAACTAGTACATGGTCTCACAGAAGCGTGCTCCTGAAAACCACTGAATGGGGGCAGGGCAGGAGATGGAGGAAGTGGCTAAGAGTGAATCCTCCTAATTCGTGAGGACCTGAGTTAGAATTCCCAGGATCTTTAAAGATACATTGTCTAATCCCCAGAGCTGTGAGATTAATAAGCCACAGATGAATACATATAAACGGAGGGTGAATGGTGCTCAGCAGAGGCAGAACTGGAGGAAATGGGTGTTCTGACCACAGCACAGCCAACACAGAAAACAATACTGCACGGATTCTACACTGGAAGCTGCTAAGAGAGCAGATCTCACCTAGGCACTTACTCTACAAACAAGAGAGTATGGTAGGAAATGACAGGAGCAAAAGGACACGTTGGGACTAGTGAGATGGCTCAGTGGGCAAAGACACTTGCTCTGCAAGCCTAACATCCCAAGTTCAATCCCTGGGACCCATATAAAGACGAAAGGAAACAATGGACTCCACAAAGTTGTCCTCTGGCCTCCATGTGGAGGAGTAATTATTAATTACTTGTAATTAGTAATTTTTTTTTTTTTTTTTTGGTTTTTCGAGACAGGGTTTCTCTGTATAGCCCTGGCTGTCCTGGAACTCACTTTGTAGACCAGGCTGGCCTCGAACTCAGAAATCCGCCTGCCTCTGCCTCCGGAGTGCTGGGATTAAAGGCGTGCGCCACCACGCCCGGCTATGTAATTAGTAATTTTTTAAAGGACGAATTAATTTGACTGCATGTAGAAAGCATTCACAGAGTTCCTGGAAACTCTGCCCTTTGTACCTTAAATACAGGAAATTTAGAATTTATTATCTCCATGTACTTTCATCTCAGAATCACATAGTTGTTTTTCCCCTAACCTCACCCGACTTCCTTATTCCTTTTACTGTTAATCAGGCTACACTTTTGTTCATCCCTTGTAAAATGGATCTGATAGGATTTCCCTTGCACGCTTACTGTGAGAACAAGAAGCTACACGAAACACCCATGACAGGTTCTGGTGCGTAGTATGAGTTGGTCAATGCCACCTGCATGTAATTTCCTGGTGGTCTGGTCACTGAAGTTCCCACTAGCTTCCATTGCTCTCTTCCACTGCCCTGTGTCCCTCCTTTCCTGCATTCAGGAATGCCTGCCCATACTCCTTCCCATACTCCTTATGCCATACAGTTACCAACTCAAGGGATAAGCTCCTAGTGGCTTATTCTTTGCTTGTGACCCTTAGTCTCACACTTTTTGTGATTAGAAAAGAAAACATTGCAAGTACAGCCAGTACCTGGGCTCTGCTACGATTGTACCCCAGCATTCCTCTCTCTCTCTCTCTCTCTCTCTCTCTCTCTCTCTCTCTCCCTCTCCTCTCTCTCTCCTCTCTCTCTCTCTCTCTCTCTCTCTCTCTCCATGTGTTTGTGGTGTATGTTCATGTGTATATACATCTGTATGTGTTAGCAGGTGTATGCATATGAGTGTGTGTGTATGGTGTTGTCCATGGCCACCTGGTATTTGAGTGGGTGCTAGGTACCAAAACTCTGGTCCTAACTCTCACACTACAAATGCTTTACTCACTGAGTTCATGTACCCAAGTTCTTTTTCCTAGTTCTTCATCCTTATGTCCATCCTCACATTTCAAAGTAGATCACAGGCACTGAGGCATGTACTTCCCTCTCAACTCTTCAAAATGCAGATCTTCAACCGAGTTCTCTATTTGTAGTGTTTCCATTATATTACATTTATATTTAGTATAATACAAATCTTACATATACATTCACTGATGCTTACAGACAAGCTCCGAGGCTCCAGATCCTTACAAAGGTACATGGGCCTGGTGGTGTAACACAGAGGTAGAATACATGTTCAGTGTATGTGTGGCCCTGGGATAGATTCCTAGCACCACTAAAATATAAATTAAAAAAATTAAAGGCAAGAATGTATTACCACTGTCCTGAAATGTTCTCATCTCTGCTTTCTCCACCTTTTCTACCCAAAGTAACCACTGTTCTGATTTCTTTCCACCATCAATAGTTTTTATCAGGCTCATATTAATAACTATCAATTAGTCTTCTCACAGAATACCCTACCTTAACTAGAGTTATACTTTGCCTGTTATAATTTACCCCTCATCCAGATGCTAAAATAACCTAACATATGGCTTTGCTATGCCACCATGCCACCTGTCGAATTTCACAAACCCCACCTGTTTATGAGTCCAAGGTACCAGCATTTAAGACTTTTCCATTTGTTTGGTGCTTCAGATGGAAAGGAGGGCTTTGCGCGCATAAGGCAAGTGCTTTTCTACTGAACTATGCCTTTGGTGCTAAGATGTTTCCTAAGTGGCCCCACCATCCTGAAGTGTAAAACTCTAAACCACTCTCAAGGCGCTACACACTGTCTTGGGTCTAGTTAGTTCAAGAAGACTGGACTACAGACACCTTGAACGTCGGAGCAGTGCTCCAAGAATCTTTTATGAGCTCTGTATGCAAGACTATGCCTCTCCTTGCACCTCATTGGCAGCCCATCAGTATCCGTGGAGGGAGGTGATGAGAAATGCAAAAAGGGAAAGAATGAGTCTCTGACTCTGGCATTGCTGTAGAGTGGATTAGTTGTACTCAGCATGTCTGTCTCATAAGAATGTGATGAGGTAGATATGCAGCCATTTCCCTGATGGCATAAGTTTTAGGGATCAGGAGGAGGCAAAAAAATATGGCGGGCAAGAAGAAGATGGTCCTTGACATTTTAAAATTAGGATCATAAGGGATAATTTTATGCCAGAGACAGTAAGATTTAAATGTTTTCTTTGCTGAATCAACAATTAATTTTCCGGTTGCAAAACCAGCTGAGTGTAGCGGAGCTCAACTCAACCTCAGCCGTTTATGAAAGCATCTAAGAGCTTTAACAACTTGCTGGTGCCCAGACCAGGCCCAGTGGTTCCGGATCCGGATCCATTTATCTGGCCCAGCCCAGGCATTTGATGTACTTTTAAAAGTTTCCCAGATGGCTCGAATATGTTGTCATTACTGCTCGAGAAATGATTCTTTATACAGACGGGAGACCCAACTTCGTAGCTGTGATAAGTGCACAAGCAAGTTTATTACCCATGCTTTCCCTCCAGAGACCAAGCAGAGAAGGAAAATGAAGATTCCTAGCCAAAGGGGGGAGTTCATTTTTACCACTCCTGGCAGTGAATGGCATGTATGCACCACACAGGCAAGGATATTGGCAACAGTCACAGGTTCTTGCAAAGTGGAGCCCTTATCCTCAGAGCCAGAGGAGGGGTGGATAGGCAGCTAACTGAAACACAGCAACAAGAGGCTCCTGTAAATCCTGTTGCATCATACTGTCCCAAATCTTGGCAGCTAAGAGTAGGCAGTCCTCATGCAAAAGTGACCACCAAACTTCTAAAAATATCTGAGATGAGGATAACCAATGTGTGCTTCTTAGATATAAAGGATTTGAGCAAATTAATCAAAACATACCAGGGCTCCCCAAACTATTCCACTCATGGTAGTAGTATTCCACCCTTGGTATCAATGAGGGTTCCAGAGACAGCTGGATTCAGAACCCCTCAGTTACCAGAGCTCATGGATATTCAAGTTCCTAGTTTGCAATGGTACAGGTCTGATAGAATCCAAACTCATCTTCCTCAGAAGTTCTTTCTAGAGATCGGAGCAATCACAGTGCCTGATAGGAAATACATGTACAAATAATTGTAAACTCATTGCATTGTTTACAGAAGAACAAGAAGAACATTTATCTTAGTTAAAGGTAATATTTTTCCCTCAAATATTCTGCAGTCTTTATTAGTTGAGTCTGTTGATGTGGAACTCAAACTAAGCTTACTGAGTTTCCCTGTACACTAGGCAAACTGGAGGAGACAGTGAAGGGCACTAGTATGGACGATGATCAAAGTTTTAATGAGAAAATTGAATCTGGGCATGAGCCTGTAATTCCTGTGTCTGGAATGCCAAGACCCAAGGATGGCAAGTTTCATGCCAGCTGGACTACATAGTGAGACCAGAGGCGCATGGGGAGATCTTTGTGTTCAGCAGTGTTCGTTCTTCCTGTGGGAGAGGCTCTTGCGCTCCTCAGTTACATCCAGGGTCACATCAGTTTTGCATGTCCAAAGACCAGAGACTGGGAGGTCTCGGGCATTCAGGAAGAACACTGAGGTGAACTGTGGGAGTATGGGGCTTACTAGAAGAGTTATTAACGCCATCACTGTGCTTCAGCCTGACCCTTCCTGGAGTCAGTCACTCCATTTCATTTAATGAATGCTTTTTCCTTGTTTGGATTTTTGTGTAATTTCCTTTTACAACAGGCTTTTGATTTACATAATTTAGACCCCAAACTACCAAAAATTGGTTTTACTATCCTGAAATTAGGCAGACTAAGTATTAAAGAAGAACAAAGGGTGTCAGATTAAAAACTCTGGGAGGGACAATGTAGATGAGATTCCTGGAGAGTCATGGGCATGACAAGTGACATAGAGATGCCATGTTGAAGGGCTGGAGTGGAGCTTAGCTTGTGTAAAGCCCCATGTTTGAGGTCAAGAACGATGGATAAATAACAAGCAAGCAACCAATAATTATAGGATTCTTATAGTTTGGCAAATGACAGCTCTAGGAGACATAGCTGATCTGAAATATCTATACATTTCTGTATCAAAATAATTAGAAGTGAATATATCCATATCTTAGAGACTCTGCTTAGACCTTAATCAATACCTCATGTCCTATGGGGAGAGCCTTCTCTCAGTCTGAAATAGTATGTTCCATAGAGACGATCAACTAGAGCAAGAGAAAATTAATGGTAATAATGCCAACCAAAGCCCAAATTATTTATGGGAATATGGCTGACATGATAAAAAATATAAAATGAAACAAGATAATTTACTAAAATTATTTTTGATGTGTAGATAATGAGTTTTTGAAAATTGCCACAGCTATACAAATAAATGTTCCTTTTTTAAAAAATCATGGCTTGGCTTTGATTTCACCTCCAGGGCCCACCTCTGGTAACCATGTCCTAATAACTTGGCAGTATTCCACTTTGAAATTTTATTTTATCTTACTTGGTTTCCTTTTACAGTGCTAGTGATCCACCACAGGCTTTGTGTACAGTGGAGAGTTACAACCCAGAATCCCTCTTGACATCTTAGATTTCAGAGACCCTGATTACATCTTGACCTTTTCATTTAGCTCTGGTATTTGCTGTCTATTGTGGTGGCCTGGCTTCTCCTTCCTTTAGCTCTGCAGGGACCTTTGGCTGGTGTTCTAGAAATCACCCCTGGCCCTTCTCTCCTGCCTGAAAACTAGGAAAAGTAGAATTGACCTCACAAAGAATGGGTTTCCAGTAAGCAGAGCTACAGTAAGTGATAGAGAAGCTGGGTTTGCCGAGCTGGTGATGGTAAGGTTAAAGGGAATGGGTGTAAGTCAGGCCTCTGGGTGGTCTAGCAGGGCAATCCTGAACAGTAGGGCCACAGACTTGCGTAGTAAGTATGCTCTCATTTTTCCTGTTATTTATGGCCATTTTCCTCAAAAACCTCATTAATCTGTTACAGTGTTGGAAGAAAAAATTATGTTCAGGCTGGTGAGATGGCTCAGCAGGTGACACCCCCCTCCCCCACAAAAAAAAAGAGGTGTTCCATTACTTGGACCTACATGGTAGATGAGGAGAACTGACTACTGTAAATTGTTCTCTGATATTCACTTGCATATCACAGTGTATACACACACACACACACACACGCACACGCACACGCACACGCACACGCACACGCACACACACACACACACACACACACACACATACACACAATGTTAAAAGAGAATGGAATGTTTCAAGAGAATGTTCAGTGAAAAGCACGAGACAGTTGTACTGTACACTTGGTGTCAGGGGTAGTGTTTGACTCAGGAGGGACAGAACCTATGGCAAAGGCCAAAGGGGACCAACTAGAAGTGGAAGCTACAGGATAATTTGAAAGTTTGTTTGGAGAGAATTGCTAATATGATGTTGAATACCATGCTGTCTCCATGTGGAAATGCAGGGCTGAGGTTATCTGAAATCCAGAGAGGTCTTCCATGGGATTGTGCAGATGTGCATTCCCTTAGAGTCTAGATGACATAAAGGATGGGCCTTTGGCTTGTGACTAGAGAAAGAGAGAAGGGACTCCAGGGCTAGATCTATGTTACCCTTAATAGTCTCACCAGACTTTCAGGATAGAGTTTGGGTGGATGGATCACAGGCCAGTGCAAGACTTGTCAAGAGCGAGCTATACAGATCCTGACTTAGGTCCACCCCACATCCCTTGCTACCACGCCAATGCTCTGGATTTCCGAATGAAACACACACACACACACACACACACACACACACACACACACACACAGCCTTATATTTAAATATGCCTTAAACAGCTCAATGGCTGGGCCACTCCCAAACTTCCACATTGCTAACTAACACTGAAACTTTAGTTCCCTCCAAAACTAAAATCTACATTCCATCTTTGCTACCTAGACCAAATTGTGTGTGTGTGTGTGTGTGTGTGTGTGTGTGTGCGCGCGCGCGCCTGTGTGTTGGGGGGTGGGGGACGCTCTTCTCTGGATCTTACATGATTGGCATCTCTCTTTCCAGCAGCTCTCAAACCTGTATATTTTTTCCTTTCCTGGCATGGTGATTCTTCTTCTCTTGGTCCTCTGCATCTTACATGCGAGATTCTTGTGCATTTTTAGGAACCCAATTAACATAACACAAGCAGTAAAACCAAATCCACAAGAGAGAAGGAATTATTCTTGGATGAAGGTTTCTTGTTATGTAGACAATTGGCTTCAGGGGAGGGCTGTAGGCAAATGGGACAATGCATGCTTAGATTCAGGAGGCCTTGAACCTGAATCCTAGCACTGAGGGAAAATCAAAACATCTCTCAGGTGATGAGTTCTGTGGGATCAGCCCTCTTTCCCAGGGAAATCTTCACTAGTGAAAATTCTATTTAGATCAAAAGTTACTTGTACAAAAGTTAGCTTTCCAGAGTTGCATCCAAAGTTATTCAGATTAAATAAGTTTAAATAAGTAGTATGCCAAAGGGCCTATTTTGGGGTGTTCTGTCCAGATTTTCTGAGTTGTGTTTTCTGGTGTACAGAATCCAACAATCAGCATTACTTAGCTGCAAGAGTACCTGATTTGCACAGAAATCTCCTGAATGAAGGCTGGATTGATAAAATCTTTAGTCAATCTTTTGTTATTCTTGAACTTTAGCAAAAATAAAAAAGTTCATTATTCTTCTTAAAATCTGACTGAACTTTTAAGAGAACAGTTAAAAAAATCTTATTCTCTTGTTTTTGTTGTTTGCTTTTTGTCTGTTTTTGTTGTTTATTTAAGAAGAGAGGCAGTCTATTTCTATGTGTGGCTATATGGGGCTGGAGCCATGGGTCACTCCATGTGTACTTTTTGGTTGGTGGTTTAGTTCCTGGGAGCTCTGAGGGGTCTGGTTGGTTGATATTGTTGTTCTTCCTATGGGATTGCAAACTTGTGTTATTATAGCCTATTGCATGCTTGGAAGGCCCGTTCTACACCTAGCCCCTTTCCAACATATAGAATTGAGGGAGAAAGCTTCCTCTGTTTTCACCATGGACAGGTATTTCTCTCTTCATAAAGCCTCTGCATATGGCGCTCCTGGGCTTCCTCATAGTATAGGAGTCTCATGGCCTTTAGACTTCCTTCACAGTAGATGGCCTTCCAAAGGCAGATTGTTCTAAATTCTCCCCCTTTCTAGATGTAGTTTGAAGTGTGCAAAAATCAATATTCTATTTTACCTAGTTATGAATTCATTTATAAGTATCCAAAACCTAGTGTTATCTCTATCTGTATTAGTTACATTTCAATGTGACCAAATACCCCATAAAGCAAGTTAAGTGGTGGCAGGGGTAGGGATGGGGACTGGGGTAGCTATGGGAGGGGCTTCACTTGGGCTCAGAATTTGAAAGAATCCAGTCTATCCTGAAAGCAAAGGCACTGTGAAGTTCAGAGCTGCAACAACTCATATTTCAGAAGACCAGGTGCCAGAGAGTTCAGAGTTCAGAGTTCAGAGCTAAGCCCTTCCTTCTAATTCCGGGAAGAAGTGTTCAAGCACATGGGCATGTGGAGGACACTTCGGGTCCAAACCATATTCTCTACTTAATAAATCATTGACAAATCCAAAATTAAAGTCAAATGACCTTTTGTGCGCCAGAAAGTTAATCCTATTCGATGCTGTAACAAAACTTGCTGAATTAAAACAGGAAAGTATGGACTTGAAATCCAAAATTAAGGTGCCACAGGGTAGTGGTCTCCCTGCAGACTCTAATGAAGTCTCCTTAAGAAATAGGAAGTATCTCCATTTTCTTGATAAGGATGTTTGAACACAGGAAAGTTAAGTCACTTGTTTAAAGGTAACTTAGCAAATAAAGTGCAGTGCCAAGGATAGAACCCAACCCATATCTATTTTACAATAAAACCATGCCTTGTCATTTACACAGTAAACCTACATGAAGTTAACAAATAATTATGGTATGTTTGCCATATACTGGGTTTCTGATCCTAAGGCATGTCAGACTAAGTTCTGCCAACTCCCTTAAACAATGGTACTTATGGCCTGCGTTTCCACCCAGAGCAAACAGTTTGAATAACTCATATCTCAGAAAACCAGATGTCAGAGCATTTTGGTTGAAAGTGGGACAGATCACGGGGTCCCAAAAGGAGGAGTTAGAGAAAGGGCTGAAGGAGCTGAAGGGGTTTGCAACCCCATAGGAAGAACAATATCAACCAACCAGACCCCTCAGAGCTCCCAGGGTCTAAACCACCAACCAAGGAGTCCACATGGAGTGATCCATGACTCTAGCCGCATATGTAGCAGAAGATGGCCTTGTTGGGCATCAATGGGAGAAGAGGCCCTGTGTAGGGCTCAAAGGCTAGATGCCCCAGGGTAGGGGAATTCGAGGACAGGGAGGTGAGAGCAGATAGGGGGGTGGGGGCACACCATCACAGAAGCAGGAGGAGGGGGGGATGGGATAGGGAATTTCTGGGGGATAAATCAGGAAATGGAATAACATTTGAAATGTACATAAATAAAATATCCAATTAAAAAAAAAGGAAGAAAGTAGGACAGAGCTTAACCTCCAGATACATCTTCCAGTGACCTAGTATAAAAGTACATGATGTATCAGATCCTGCTGGACTTTTTCAGGACCGGATGGCTAAGAGTGGTGGTTCATTTAACTCTGCTTGTTTCTGATGACTCGTGAAACTGAGGATGTCCTTCTAATGGCTATCTTTCCAATTTTATTTCTTTCTCTCTCAATGGCCTTATACCTTTGGCCTATTTTTATATTGGATAGTGTACTGGCTAGTTTTGTGTCAACTTGACACAGCTGGAGTTATCACAAAGAAAGGAGCTCAGTTGGGGAAATGCCTCCACAAGATCCAGCTGTAAGGCATTTTCTCAATTAGTGATCAAGGTGGGAGGTCCCCTTGTGGGTGGTGCCATCTCTGGGCTGGTAGTCTTAGGTTCTATAAGAGAGCAAGCTGAGCAAACCAGGGGAAGCAAGCCTGTAAAGAACATCCCTCCATGGCTTCTGCATCAGCTCCTGCTTCCTGACCTGCTTGAGTTTCAGTCCTGACTTCTTACAGTGATGAACAGCAATGTGGAAATGTAAGCTGAATAAACCCTTTCCTCCGCAACTGCTTCTTGGTCATGATGTTTGTGCAGGAATAGAATCCCACGAAGACAGATGGCTTGATCTTTTTATAGCATTTTAATAACATTTAAGTATGATAGGTGTCATTTTCTGTTACAAATATTCTTCTGCACTAAGTTGTATATCAGTTTGTTTCCTTTCTAGTAACTTGCTCAAAAACATATTCCCTAAAGAAGATTAAACAACTGTCCTACAATCTTTGTGCTTGTATTTTTATATAAAACATAATAATGTTTTAAGTGGACAAAGATCTCAAAGCCAGGTATTGATTAGTTCCTTCTTTCCATATCAATTCAATAGTTTACCTTCATTGTATCTTAAATTGCAATTTATATATGAATTCTATATGAGACTTCCTCAATACCAAGTTTAAAATAAAAGCTGCATCAAGAACTTATTATTTGCTACAGTATCTCAATAGCTCTATTAGTTTTCAAATTTTATTTTCTAGTATGCATTTTTCTTTTCCTAAAAAATATCAGAATTTAGACTAAAGTGTAGCTTAACAGTAATTCACTTGCCCAATATATTCAAGGTGCTGGGTTCAATTCCTTGCCAACCCCTCCTCTGCCCTCTCCCTGCCCTCTCCCTGCCCTCTCCCTGCCCTCCCTCTGCCCTCTCCCTGACCTCCTCCTGCCATCCAAGTGCCCTTCCCTAGCCCCCCAAAAATAGTTAAGAAAAGGAAAGCAGAATCATGCTAAACTCATTACATTGGAATTTCTTTATAGTAAGAATGAAATCAATCTAGTGAAACAATATAACATGTTTATATTAATATTTATAAAATTGTTTCCTGTCTGTTTAATACTTCTTTTCTTTTTTACTTTTTATATATTTTTAATTATTTCTCATTTATAAGAACTTTTTCTGAAATTTCCTATTTATTGCGGCTGAAAACAAAAATCAAAAGTATTTATTTGTTCTTACAAATCTGTTCCTTATGTATTCCTCAAAGTTCTCCCTGGCATGATAAGCTAGTTAAAGCTGTCTGGTCCTTGTAATGCTAATATCAGTTCATGTGTTTGTTTGCTTGCCCTTGTGTTGAATCAGAGCACAGGATCAAGCCAACCAAATTGCCAGCTTGAAAGGGGGACAGAGCTATACCACTCCTGGGCATATACCCAAAAGATGCTACAACATATAATAAGGACACATGCTCCACTATGTTCATAGCAGCCTTATTTATAACAGCCAGAAACTGGAAAGAACCCAGATGTCCTTCAACAGAGGAATGGATACAGAAAATGTGGTACATTTACACAATGGAATACTACTCAGCTATTAAAAACAATGACTTCATGAAATTCTCAGGCAAATGGATAGAACTTGAAAATATCACCCTGAGTGAGGTAACCCAGTCACAAAAGTCACACATGGTATACACTCACTGATAAGTGGATATTAGCTCAAAAGCTCTGAATAGTCAAGATACAATTCACAGACCACATGAAGCTCAAGAAGAAGGAAGACCAAAGTGTGGATGCTTTAGTCCTTCTTAGAAGGGGAAACAAAATACTCATGGGAGGAGATATGGAGACAAAGTGTGGAGCAGAGACTGAAGAAAAGCCCATTCAGAGACTGCCACACCTGGGGATCCATCCCATATATTGACACCAAACCCAGACACTATTGTGGATGCCAAGAAGTGTTTGCTGACAGGAACCTGATATAGCTGTCTCCAGAGAGGCTCTGCCAGAGCTTGATAAATACAGAGGCACATGCTTGCAGCTAACCATTGGACTGAGCAAGGGGTACCTAATGGAGGAGTTAGAAAAAGAATTGAAGGAGCTGAAGGAGTTTGCAATTCATAGGAAGAACAATAGTATCAACCAGCCAGACTCCCCACAGCTCCAAGGGACTAAACTACCAACTAAAGAGCCTTATATGTAGAAGAGGATGGCCTTTTTGGGCATCAATAGGAGGAGAGGCCCTTGGTTCTGTGAAGGCTCAATGTCCTAGTGTTGGGGAATGCTAGGGCAGTAAGGTGGGAGTGGGTGGGTGGGGGTTAGGATTAGAGGTTTCCAGAGGGACAACCGGGAAAGGGGATAACATTTCAAATGTAAATAAATAAAATATCCAACATATATATATATATATATATATATATATATATATATATATATATATATATATATATATGGACTGGGAAAAACCCATTGTAGTCTATCTTGAGGGCATAGAGACTTTATCAACCGTTTCTTTCTCAAAGGTCCCCTGGACCTGGAGCCTCCTTGAACAGACCTGCATTTTTCTTTTCAAACACATTACTTTTCTACAAGACAATTCAAGTATGCAGAGGAAAGAAGTAGGTATTCTAGATGCTTCTCTTTAGAATTTAAAACACCATGTGAGAGGATTAGAAGGATGAGCAAAGTCAAAAGGTTCTTCCTGCTCTGTGGCACTGAATAGCAAAGCAAACTTAAAGAGGAATCTAGCCATGTTTCTGTGAAAACACTATTTCGATAACTATGACTTTCTCATCTCTCACACACCCTTTAAACATTAGGAAGACATCATAAGGTTGCTGGGGAGCAGAGGGTTCCTTTTGTAACTTCGTGGCCTTGTAGATAAATACATTTTGAATGGATCTAATCTGAAGATAATTTTATTGGCATTTGGGTGGTAAAAAAGCCAACAGGATCATCCATCTGGAGATTTTTGCATGTACCAAAGGAGAGGCTAAGAAAGGGAGAAAATATGTTTTCTGAGATAAGTATCAGGAGAGCAGGTGGGCCCAGCAAAGGAAGTCTAATAGCAACCCCTTCTGGGATGGGGGTGGGGGGGAGAGAGAGAGAGAGAGAGAGAGAGAGAGAGAGAGAGAGAGAGAGAGAGAGAGAGTCTCTGGAGTGCAATCTCTTAGATTTTTAAAGAAGACCAACAACTTCAGTCCAGTTGTATTTTCCTGTTGGGTATATAAGTCTGTGTGGGTAGCTAAAATTAACCACAGATTTGTTGTTGTTGTTGTTATTGCTGTTGTTGTTTTTGGTTTTGTTTTAATTGTCAAGGCTAGTGGAGGATCTGGTACTCAGAGGGTCCCTTGGGTCTGAGAGCAGCCTGTAGACCCTTTAGCCTTCCTTTTCCAGTTGTTCAACCTACTTCAAGATAAGTCAAAGGCCTTATTTAACTGTGGCTTCACTTTAGAAACATGGAGAAAATATTTTCCCTGTGCTAATTCTTCTCTTTGTTAACTAAAAACTGGTTAAAGAATGCCAGGAGGGATCTCCATGGCTCCCTTGAACAACAAAACAGGTCATTTTGAGATGTATCATAGTGCCTAGGGCCTACTTGACCTTGGAGAGAAAGAGGAAAAATATTCTTCCTTTTAATTTCTCTGACCACATTAGTATATTCTCCAAGTATGGTTATTGAACAGCTAGAAGGTTGGTTATCTAGTCTGATAATTTAACTACTGTATAATGTTTAGATAAAACTTGGACAAAAGCTAAACCTTTTTTAGCTCCATTGAATTAGACAGTTTTGACACCAATAAATTGAACAATGACCTTAGAAAATTGAATATCACAAATATCATCTCCAAGTTTCCTCTTTTGCCTTGATTAGCTTATTCAAACCTCATAACTTGCATAATAATTGTTTTTTAATATCATGAGACATAAAGCAGTAATAAATAAATTTACCATGTACATAAGAAGTCCTTTCTTCCCAGGAGAGGGGTGGGAGGTGGCAATAAGCAATGTCTACCATCTTCTTCATAAAGTCCCAATGATGAACCAAAGTTTTACTTCACCAAAGTTCATTCTTGGGAACCAATGAGTTTATTGAGCTTACTTAAAGACAGGAGCATGGGTGACTAGAAAACAACCATGCTGGAAAAGTCTTCACCCATCATGGATGATGGCATCACTACATCCACACAGGTGAAGCCCCTTCTTCCTAGCTGTCCCCAGCCCATATGCTCTAGCTCCTCTTGAAGTTCACCAGACCAATTAGGGCAGAATTCCATACTACAGGGAGGAGTGGATAGTTAAGTGAGGGTCCACTGACTCTGCTCAACCTCTCCTTCTATGAAGGAACATCATAGAAGCCAAGAATCCCAGCCGTGATGATCTTTGGTAAGCCAGCACAGTAGAAGCAATGAAGGTGGCAGCTGTTTGGCTCAGAGACACTGTGTGATACCACCTTAATAAAAGAAAGCTAAACCACCAACCAAAGAGTACATACACATGGAGGGATTCATGGCTCTTGCTACACATGTGGGAAGGGAGGCCCTTGGTTCTGTGGAGGCTTGATGTCCCAGAGGAGGGAATGCTAGAGTGGTGAGGCAGGAGTGGGTGAGTGGGTAGAGGAGCACCCTCATAGAGGCAAAGGGGAGGGCAGATGAGATGAGGTGTTTGTCAAAGGGAAATGAGGAAGAGGAAGTGTTGCGGATAGCCCTAGGGCTAATTATATTTGATGTTAATTCCCTTTCTCCTGTGAGTTGCTGTGAACAAGGAATGAGCCAGCACTCAGGTGCTGTAACCTGCTTCCCACCTTAGTTTGTAAAATAAAGGAGATCTGATGATTGGGCAGATAAAGGGAAGGTGGAAGAGAGGGTGGAAAGAGAGAAGAAGAAAATGGAAGAGGGAGAGGACACAGAAGAAGAAGAAGAAAAGTGGAGCAGAAGCGCATGACCTGGAGGAACCGCAAGTTCTAATGGGTTTCATAAGATCGGAAAGATGGTAGTGTAGTGGTAGATCTGACCAATCTAGGTGTTCAGCATGTATTCATATTAACTGAGTTGTGTTTTCATTGCCAGGGCATAATTGGGTTGGAGAGATTTACCGCAACAGAGGATATCATTTGAAAAGTAAACAAATAAAATGATTAATAAAAAATAAAAGAAAGCTGGTTTTAATTAATTAAGATTACCTGTATACATACTGTTAAACTCTGGGGCTTTGTAAATTCCTAGGTAACCCTTATAGCCAATTTTGTACATTACACAGAGTGATGTCCCATCACTGTGCTTTTGGTCTTGGATAAGTGAAAGTAGTAGACAGAGATAAGAAGCAGTTACATAATAAGTTTGTGGTTCAACATCCAGAAGACTCAGTCAAGGAAGCCCTGTAAAAACTGTAGTGCTGGAGTTAAAGGAACTTAGAAAGGGATGACACAGCTTTTTTTTTTTTTTCCCTGTCTGTCCCTGTAACTATAACTGGAAATAGAAATAATACCCAGGGAGGCAAAGGGCTTGGTGGAGCAGAAACTGAAGCAGCCAAGCATAGGGCCAAAGAGACTCACAAAGGGAAAGAATACCTTACCTTGGTTAGAGGAAAACAGGCTTGGAGGTGCTGTGCAGAAGGCCTAGCATAGCTGCCCCTTAAGCAGGCTCATTTCTCTTTTCCTCTAGCTGTTGTAGCAACCACTGGCATCAGCTTGTCCAGGCCCTGGAAATCTATTGTTTAGAGTCTAGTTGGGATCTGTAGTTTCCTGAATTTTCCTTGGGCTGCTGCAAATTCACATGAGCCTTCCAATTATAACCATCTCAATGTGCCTACTACCTTCAATAGCTGGGCAGTGTTGATGGTGCAGATCTAGGAAAACTCTTAAGTCCCCTATGGAAATAAGGAATTAGATACTGTAAAACAACGTGTCAGAATTTAAAATAAAATCCATCAAACAAAACCTACCAGTGAAGTATGATATAAAAATACATTGTACTTACAGCTTGGCAATACAACCCATGCTGGAGTCTCCTTGGGATCCCCCATTTTCACCATGCCATTAGGTATCTAAGAAGGTGGAAAACTGAAATAAAGAAGGAAACAAAACAAAACAAAAAAGAGAAAACCTGGGAGAAGAGGACTGGGACATGTGACCAAATGTCTGTGGTCCAGGAAATTCTAAGGATGGTAATCCTCTGAATGATCAATGGGACTAGGAAGTTTAATGGGTACTGATGTTGTAGTTCATGCCATGAAGTACTTTAACCAAGATGGTAGTGAATTCACATGGTCACCTCTATTTTGATGACATCACTAATCAAGATGAAGGTTAAGTCACATGCTAGGCCACATGTTCTGCCTCATCCTCATGTTTGCATAACTCTGTGTCATTTTATCATTATTATTTATAGAAATGGAGTAATTTACTCACAAAAGCTTATGGAAGATGGTGTCGTTTATTATGAAATGGAGCTTTCCGTAAGTTAAATGTAACTCTGTTGCTTTCTAGCCTTCTTGGCTGATGACCTCAAGATGGAAATGTCCAAGTTACTATTCTATTTTCTTTTTATGACTCTTAAACTTTCTCTAGAACTCATTAACCCAAGTGTATATTCTTCTTCAAGAATTTTCAGTACTACAGGAACCTATAGACTATAATACCTCACACCCTATAGACTCAACTTTTGGACACTGCTTTCTTGATGTTCAACAAGAAAGATCTGCAGGAAGGAACCAACCATTGATATGATCACTTTATAGGACTAAAAGTACCCAACAAAACAGACCAAAGGAAAACAAAAGGTGTCTTTAGAGAGTCCCCAAGAATAACTCTTGTATGGATGTAAAACATTTTATGTTGTCAATGTAGTTGTGTCATATGGACAGTGAGGTACAGATGATCTAGCAGTTGACTAGAGACCTCCTAGAACAATAGTAGAGCCTCATTCCCACTAGGCTAAAGTGAATCATCCCAACCTTAGGAGTATAATTCATTTCTTTGTTATATGTTGTTCTTCCCTGTACTATTGTTGTTTATTACAGGTCAAAAGAATATCCCTATGGGCCCTTTCTAATAAAGTGTCTGCTGTCTAAAAGGGGTAGACTAAAGGAAATAGAGGCTGTGAGACCTGGATAAAGGTTTAGACAAAATGTCATAGGTGTGGCTATCTGGAATGACTTAGTTAAGATGACACATCTGGGAGACTTTAGTAAAGAATAAACATGATGCTATGTAACTCATTATATAGCCAGTTATTACATGATGTTACTGTTGTGTGACTTCACAAATGTCCTTGAGACCTTTGCCTGGAATGAATAAAGCATACTACATGTGCCAATGGTTCCACAAATCTTCTTTAATTTCCCAGCATCTCCAACCCCCGTTGCCTGTATTATGGTTCCTTGTCAATAACTCCCTTTAGAAGTGACCTGATGAGTGGTTCATAACACCTTCACCTAAAGAGAGCAGGAGGTTCATTTACTTAGACAAAACCAATGGCCTTTTGTGATGTGGAGAAACTTCCCTTTCACAAATTTGTCCTGAAAAAAGAAAGGTGAAGAGATATACTGCACACCTGAAGATAATACATACATATAAACTCAGGAAGGCAAGGACACATGCCCATTAAATGAACAAACAAACAAATCTTCATACAAAAAGAATGATATAAAATATTTAAAAATCATTAGGATTGAAACATTCTTTACTGATCATTTCCGAAGGTCTACAGATTCTGTAGTTCATAGGATTCAAGGTGCTTTCTTTTATGATCCTAGCTTCAGATCAGGACCCCTTTCAATACCTTTACTGGGCATCAAATGTACGAAGGAAGCATAGACGTCATTACCTGATGCACTGGACCACAACCGAAAGAGCTTGAGATTTATTGCAGCATCTTGAACCTGTTAAGCATGTTAGTACGAAATGGTGAAGTCTCTTTGATAGGCCAAGACTCAGAATTTAAAGAGACCAATATCTTAACCTTGAGGCAGTTTTGACATATTATAGGGATCAGAGTAGTAGCCAGGTACTGGCAACTTTCCACGAGCAGTCTAGGATCTTTATTACCTCATCTAATTTAAAGAACAATGTATTACTTCATCTCTAGTGTTTTATGTTATTGGAGATCCACTTTTATTGGGCAGGGCTGCTTTAATTAATGGCACAAAGGGAGGCGAAGATATGAATACATTCTCAAATGTATTCAAGGAGAATGTTGAAAATGGCAGCCAAAAAAGACTTAACACATCATAGGATTTTTCTCCTCAGGGTTTTCTGCCATGGACAGAAAAATGAAGCTGAGCTTCGCTAGAGCAGATTAAAATTGAACAGTGCAGCAATGATTCCAAGGTGCTTCTCATATGTTTCTATGCATCGAGAAACAGGTTGTCAGAGGAAGAAGAGGCGGGAGACAAATGAATTTAGGTATAGAACACATACCTCTTAGGAGATCGACACACAGAGCCATATGGTGTGGATCTTGTACTTTGAATGCTCATTTGCCTCAAGTTACAGCTCTACTTAATGAAAAGCTACATGAATGATTCATGTAAGGTAAAGGTCTACAATTCTTTTTGAATACTCCACCCCTTTTATTAAGACCTGAAGGTGTGATGGCATGTGCTAAAAGTCCAAGAAGCTTGGGAAGCTGAGATAGAAGGATCACTTGTGTTCAGGAGTTTTAGACAAGGCTGAGTAACACAAAAGAGATCCCATTCAAAAAATAAAAATGAATTGAAAACAAACTCTTTGAAAACACTATAATTGTATGAGTCTACTAGTAGACTTGTATATTCCTAAGCCAAGATGATGAATCTTGGGAAGTCCCTAAAAATTTCATGTCTCCCTCATTGCCTTCCTGTTCTGCTTGTAACCTGATGTTTTTCCTAAGTTCTCTATAGAAGATTGATTGGATATCGTTTTATTCAAGTAGAAGAACAGGTACTTTGNGGAGGAGGAGGAGTGGAGCAGAAGCGCATGACCTGGAGGAACCGCAAGTTCTAATGGGTCTCATAAGATTGGAAAGATGGTAGTGTAGTGGTAGATCTGCCCAATCTAGGTGTTCAGCATGTATTCATATTAACTGAGTTGTGTTTTCATTGCCAGGGCATAATTGGGTTGGAGAGATTTACCGCAACAGAGGATATCATTTGAAAAGTAAACAAATAAAATGATTAATAAAAAATAAAAGAAAGCTGGTTTTAATTAATTAAGATTACCTGTATACATACTGTTAAACTCTGGAGCTTTGTAAATTCCTAGGTAACCCTTATAGCCAATTTTATACATTACACAGAGTGATGTACCATCACTGTGCTTTTGGTCTTGGATAAGTGAAAGTAGTAGATAGAGATAAGAAGCAGTTACATAATAAGTTTGTGGTTCAACATCCAGAAGACTCAGTCAAGGAAGCCCCGTTAAAACTGTAGTGCTGGAGTTAAAAGAACTTAGAAAGGGATGACACAGCTTTTTTTTTTTTCCCTGTCTGTCCCTGTAACTATAACTGGAAATAGAAATAATACCCAGGGAGGCAAAGGGCTTGGTGGGGCAGAAACTGAAGCAGCCAAGCATAGGGACAAAGAGTCTCAAAAAGGGAAAGAATACCTTACCTTGGTTAGAGAAAAACAGGCTTGGAGATGCTGTGCAGAAGGCTTAGCATAGCCTGCCCCTTAAGCAGCCTCATTTCTCTTTTCCTCGAGCTGTTGTAGCAACCACTGGCATCAGCTTGTCCAGGCCCTGGAAATCTATTGTTTAGAGTCTAGTTGGGATCTGTAGTTTCCTGAATTTTCCTTGGGCTGCTGCAAATTCACATGAGCCTTCCAATTATAACCATCTCAATGTGCCTACTACCTTCAATAGCTGGGCAGTGTTGATGGTGCAGATCTAGGAAAACTCTTAAGTCCCCTATGGAAATAAGGAATTAGATACTGTAAAACAACGTGTCAGAATTTAAAATAAAATCCATCAAACAAAACCTACCAGTGAAGTCTGATATAAAAATACATTGTACTTACAGCTTGGTAATACAATCCATGCTGGAGTCTCCTTGGGATCCCCCATTTTCACCATGCCATTAGGTATCTAAGAAGGTGGAAAACTGAAATAAAGAAGGAAACAAAACAAAACAAAAAAGAGAAAACCTGGGAGAAGAGGACTGGGACATGTGACCAAATGTCTGTGGTCCAGGAAATTCTAAGGATGGTAATCCTCTGAATGATCAATGGGACTAGGAAGTTTAATGGGTACTGATGTTGTAGTTCATGCCATGAAGTACTTTAACCAAGATGGTAGTGAATTCACATGGTCACCTCTATTTTGATGACATCACTAATCAAGATGAAGGTTAAGTCACATGCTAGGCCACATGTTCTGCCTCATCCTCATGTTTGCATAACTCTGTGTCATTTTATCATTATTATTTATAGAAATGGAGTAATTTACTCACAAAAGCTTATGGAAGATGGTGTCGTTTATTATGAAATGGAGCTTACCGTAAGTTAAATGTAACTCTGTTGCTTTCTAGCCTTCTTGGCTGATGACCTCAAGATGGAAATGTCCAAGTTACTATTCTATTTTCTTTTTATGACTCTTAAACTTTCTCTAGAACTCATTAACCCAAGTGTATATTCTTCTTCAAGAATTTTCAGTACTACAGGAACCTATAGACTATAATACCTCACACCCTATAGACTCAACTTTTGGACACTGCTTTCTTGATGTTCAACAAGAAAGATCTGCAGGAAGGAACCAACCATTGATATGATCACTTTATAGGACTAAAAGTACCCAACAAAACAGACCAAAGGAAAACAAAAGGTGTCTTTAGAGAGTCCCCAAGAATAACTCTTGTATGGATGTAAAACATTTTATGTTGTCAATGTAGTTGTGTCATATGGACAGTGAGGTACAGATGATCTAGCAGTTGACTAGTGACCTCCTAGAACAATAGTAGAGCCTCATTCCCACTAGGCTAAAGTGAATCATCCCAACCTTAGGAGTATAATTCATTTCTTTGTTATATGTTGTTCTTCCCTGTACTATTGTTGTTTATTACAGGTCAAAAGAATATCCCTATGGGCCCTTTCTAATAAAGTGTCTGCTGTCTAAAAGGGGTAGACTAAAGGAAATAGAGGCTGTGAGACCTGGATAAAGGTTTAGACAAAATGTCATAGGTGTGGCTATCTGGAATGACTTAGTTAAGATGACACATCTGGGAGACTTTAGTAAAGAATAAACATGATGCTATGTAACTCATTATATAGCCAGTTATTACATGATGTTACTGTTGTGTGACTTCACAAATGTCCTTGAGACCTTTGCCTGGAATGAATAAAGCATACTACATGTGCCAATGGTTCCATAAATCTTCTTTAATTTCCCAGCATCTCCAACCCCCGTTGCCTGTATTATGGTTCCTTGTCAATAACTCCCTTTAGAAGTGACCTGATGAGTGGTTCATAACACCTTCACCTAAAGAGAGCAGGAGGTTCATTTACTTAGACAAAACCAATGGCCTTTTGTGATGTGGAGAAACTTCCCTTTCACAAATTTGTCCTGAAAAAAGAAAGGTGAAGAGATATACTGCACACCTGAAGATAATACATACATATAAACTCAGGAAGGCAAGGACACATGCCCATTAAATGAACAAACAAACAAATCTTCATACAAAAAGAATGATATAAAATATTTAAAAATCATTAGGATTGAAACATTCTTTACTGATCATTTCCGAAGGTCTACAGATTCTGTAGTTCATAGGATTCAAGGTGCTTTCTTTTATGATCCTAGCTTCAGATCAGGACCCCTTTCAATACCTTTACTGGGCATCAAATGTACGAAGGAAGCATAGACGTCATTACCTGATGCACTGGACCACAACCGAAAGAGCTTGAGATTTATTGCAGCAGCTTGAACCTGTTAAGCATGTTAGTACGAAATGGTGAAGTCTCTTTGATAGGCCAAGACTCAGAATTTAAAGAGACCAATATCTTAACCTTGAGGCAGTTTTGACATATTATAGGGATCAGAGTAGTAGCCAGGTACTGGCAACTTTCCACGAGCAGTCTAGGATCTTTATTACCTCATCTAATTTAAAGAACAATGTATTACTTCATCTCTAGTGTTTTATGTTATTGGAGATCCACTTTTATTGGGCAGGGCTGCTTTAATTAATGGCACAAAGGGAGGCGAAGATATGAATACATTCTCAAATGTATTCAAGGAGAATGTTGAAAATAGCAGCCAAAAAAGACTTAACACATCATAGGATTTTTCTCCTCTGGGTTTTCTGCCATGGACAGAAAAATGAAGCTGAGCTTCGCTAGAGCAGATTAAAATTGAACAGTGCAGCAATGATTCCAAGGTGCTTCTCATATGTTTCTATGCATCGAGAAACAGGTTGTCAGAGGAAGAAGAGGCGGGAGACAAATGAATTTAGGTATAGAACACATACCTCTTAGGAGATCGACACACAGAGCCATATGGTGTGGATCTTGTACTTTGAATGCTCATTTGCCTCAAGTTACAGCTCTACTTAATGAAAAGCTACATGAATGATTCATGTAAGGTAAAGGTCTACAATTCTTTTTGAATACTCCACCCCTTTTATTAAGACCTGAAGGTGTGATGGCATGTGCTAAAAGTCCAAGAAGCTTGGGAAGCTGAGATAGAAGGATCACTTGTGTTCAGGAGTTTTAGACAAGGCTGAGTAACACAAAAGAGATCCCATTCAAAAAATAAAAATGAATTGAAAACAAACTCTATGAAAACACTATAATTGTATGAGTCTACTAGTAGACTTGTATATTCCTAAGCCAAGATGATGAATCTTGGGAAGTCCCTAAAAATTTCATGTCTCCCTCATTGCCTTCCTGTTCTGCTTGTAACCTGATGTTTTTCCTAAGTTCTCTATAGAAGATTGATTGGATATCGTTTTATTCAAGTAGAAGAACAGGTACTTTGNTGAAAACACTATAATTGTATGAGTCTACTAGTAGACTTGTATATTCCTAAGCCAAGATGATGAATCTTGGGAAGTCCCTAAAAATTTCATGTCTCCCTCATTGCCTTCCTGTTCTGCTTGTAACCTGATGTTTTTCCTAAGTTCTCTATAGAAGATTGATTGGATATCGTTTTATTCAAGTAGAAGAACAGGTACTTTGTTGTCTCATGCCCAGCAGAGGTTGATCTTAGATGATTTTTTATCCCAAAATCTAGTGCTTATATCCTGCTTCTTGTCCAAGCCGGAAAACTGGTACAAAATCTGAAGGGGAAGGAAGGCAAATGAAAATGGTATTTGCTTGTTCCCTGTAGGCTTTCTCTTGCTCTAATTCTTCTGTCTCAATGAAATTCACACATCATATGGCCATTTCATTGATCTTCTAGTCATAGTTAAGACAGTCAGGTGGAGGTATCTTAATCCAGCAATATGGCTGCTCGTTAAGGGATCACATCCAAAGACCTTCTAGGCGTATGTGATCCAGCTGGAATGCAGATATGTTCTAGATGGGACAGTATGATCTGGCTGGGACACAGACATGCCCTTAGTGCACACCATAATCCCTAACAATGAAGGTTAGTTTGTAGAAGGTAGCAGCCATATATGAAAGCGATGTCTAATTGAGGAACAGGTAAAGTAACAACTCTGAGAAAGACTTGAAAGAACGAGTCAGAGTAGGATATGCTCAGCTCTCACGGGAAGAGACAAAAAAAGAGAAGCTACTTAAGAGCAGTGCAGAGAGGAAGGGGAGTTCAGTGAGTCCAGTTCAGTTGAGTTCAGGGAATGCAGTAGGGTTAGTTCAGTTGCATTTGGTGCAATTCAGTTGCATCGGTTCTGTTAAGTTCAGTTGAGTACATTCAGAGTCAGTGCAGTGGAGTTGAGTTGGGTAAATCAGTTCAGCCAGTGCAGGCTATGCCGTGCAGTTGAGTCCAGTTGAGCTTGTGAGTTCTGTTCAGTTTGTGCAGATCATGCAGTGCAGGTCAGCAGAGACGCTGAAGCCAGAGAATAAGAAGGAGCCAGAAGATTAGAACAAATTGTCAGCGTTAGTTTGAGGTCAAGCAGAGCAATTCACTGAAAAGCCAAGAAAGGCCAGTTTGAATCAGTTAGCCTGGAAAGGAGTTTGAGCTGGAACAGCTGAATTGAAGCTGCCAGCCAGAGTTCAGAAAGAACTAGAAAGGGTGAGCTTATACAGCAGTAAGCCTCTGAGATGACAATTACATCTGGTGAATAAAAATTACTTTGACAAATCATGTTTAGAGTTTAAACCTTTTGTGCTACAACATCAGTCAGGAGTCAAAGCCTGGCATATAGAGTGCTCTAGATATAGGTATTTAAAGCAGAATGAGATTATATTGGTAATGGCCCCTCTATCTAAATATTAATTAGATCTTAATTAATTATATTTATGAAATAAATGGCTTATAAATGATAGTAGCTGCATAGTCCTGATAATATGTCTGTACAACACAGAGGTCAATAAGCCAGTAGCTGTTCAGTCCATGATGCTAAATGCCTCAGCATTAGCTTAAACGTGCTTTCCTGGAACATTCCTGGAAAAGCTATATCCTGGCTGCAGCACCAGAAGACAACAGTATCAGCAACTGCAACAACCGGGTAGATATATTCACCACCAAGAAGCAAAGGCAGACAGGCAGCAAAGAATTTTCCATAGACTTCTTGTGCTTGAGTGACATCATCCACCACAGGGCACTGTCTTCTCTGTTAATCCTTCTTGGAAATGAGCTCACAAATCTGAGTATCTTATCTGATGCAAATACTATTAGGTTGGCAAGATTAAACTATGACAGGAATTTAATACAGTAAATTCTGTAGTTACAAAATCCTTACAAGAAAACAGCTTGTAAGTTTTAAAAATAATGAAATGCAATTACTATAGTATCTAGTAATGAACTCTGTGTGAAATGATCTTATTTTCATACAATAAGCAATACTGGAATGGTCATAGTAGCTTCATTTATAACAACTCCAAATGTGGAGAAATTAATTCAGTAGATAAGTAGTTAAACAAATTATGGTATATCCATATGACAGAATATGACTCTACAGTGAAAACAAATGAGCTACCGTTGCATTAACTTTTCCCGAGAAGATGTGAATAAATATTTATTCATTTCAGACAAAACATAACAACAGACCAAAATATTATTCCATCCAAGTATGCGTTTATTTAAAGTTACTTACAGGAGCATGGGTAAAAGGTTACCTATAGGAACAAGGACAACTTATAGGCAGCTACATTACTGAAGAAAAGCTACCACCCCACTCCCACAGTAATTAATGGCTTATAGATCTTGAGGAAGGTTGGAGACTTAAGTGTCTAGTTTGCTGCTTCATTAGTCCCTTGTGCTTGGACATGTGAGTTTTCCCTCCTTATTAGGAAATATTAATGGACAACCTTGTCAGAGTCTCCTGCTGATAGAGGACAAAGTCCCACCAAAACTACTAATAAACATAACAACAGGGAACCCTGAGTGAAAAAACCAACCCTCAAAGATCCATTTATAATAAATACTCTGCTAATAATAAATTTTTAGAAATGGAGAACAGGTGAGTAGCTTAAGAGTTAGAGATAGGAGTGGGAGGAAGTGTGTGGTCATGAAAGTTTAGCAAAAGGCATTGATTGGGGGATGGGACTGTTTAGTATCTCATATCCCACTGCACACATGCAAAACTGGGTTCTTACCATCAGAGGGAGACTGGTTCCGGAATACCCTTACATCCCTATTAGTTCCCTCTGAATGTCAAAATTCACAGATGTTCAACTCTTTTGTATAAAGTAGTGCAGTGTCCGCTTGAAAAACCTATGCATATCCTCCTGTATCATTTCCATCATCTTTGGATGACTTATAATGCCTAAAACAACATAAATGCTGTGTAAGTAGTTGTTACAATGTGTTATTTAGGGAATAATGAAAGGAGAATTGCCCATATATGATCTTTACAGACACAAGCATTTGATCAGTCAGCAATTTCTAGAGGAACAGAATGGATGTATATGATAGAAATAATTTTATTAGATAGGCATATATGATAGGGGCTAGGCAGTTTTACAATGGTCATCTGCATGCTGGATGGGGTGAGAACCTGGTTACTGTTCAGTCTATGAAGCTGGATGCCTCAGTAATCCCCACCTAAGGTGTCAGGCAAAGTGGCACTGCTTTCTCTGTGGAGTTCTTTACATCTGGATGGTGGCTGAAAGGTGCCACACACTATGGGGGAGGGTCTTCTCTCTTCAACTAACCTTTCCTGGAAATGCCCTCATAGACCTGCTTAGAAGCAAATCTTTTAGACTGATTCCAGATCTAAGTTGAGGTGACAAGTTCAATCATCATAGGACTGGCCACTCTGTTTAATGAAGACATCCACTGCCAAGCCTGACAACCCGAGTTCAATCCCTGGATCTTACATGGTAGAAGAAAAGAGCTGTCCCTGTCCTCTGACCTCTACAGGAGCACCCCTTGTTCCTGGCACTCCCACCCCACACAAAAATAAAAAATATGCAATTCAAATAAGATTGACCACCACAAGCACTGTAGTCCTAACTTCATGGTAAACAATGCAAATTTGGTTGTTTGGAGGCAAGTTAAAAGGATATAGAGAACAGACTGTATTGATACAATGGGTCAGCTGGCCTGGGAATCATAGGCTGTTCAGCGACAGACCCATTCATTCTTTAATCACTAAATATCACTAGTGCAATTCTAATTGTTACAGTAAAAAATATCAAATGTCTTCTAGTTACAAAGTCTCCTACAGTTGAGAATTACTATGCTACCCTAACGCTTTCCCTCTAGCTAATAGAATCTCATGTTTTCCAGCCCCTATGCTGACTGGCACATTCCCCTAAGGTCACTGGGGAACTACAAGGATGCTTTCCACACTTCCAAACCAAGCCAACAAGAAAAGTCTTTCCCCTTTGTCTGTAAGGAGATGTATTGTGTCTCTCTCTTATTTCATAGTGTTAGACTTTATCACCTCAAAATTGAGTCTTTAATAAAAGGCAACGGGGGTCGGGGGGGGGGGGAGAGCTATAGTTTAGTTGGTACAGTATTGGCTTAGTATATACAACATCCTTGGTTTGATCCCGGGGACCACATAAACATGGTGTAATGGTCCACACATATAATTTGAGTACTCAAGAGGTAGAGGCAGGGGGAAAGAAACTTAAAGTCATTCTTGGCTAATATAATGAATTGCAGGCCAGCAGCCCTGAGCTACATGAGACCCTGTCTAAAAATAAAACCAAAGGAAGCCAAAAATAAATAAATAAATAAATAAACCAAAATCACAAAACAAAAAACCTTATGGATACTTTTTATTTTTAATTACTTTGTTTACTATATTTTTCTTTTAAATGTGTGGCCAAGGAGAGCTTGCAGGACTTCATTCTCTCCTCCCACTATGTGGGTATAGGTATTAGATTCAGGATAGCAAGCCTGGTGGCAAGAGCTTTTGTCTACCAGGCCATCTGTCTGGCTGGGAACTATGGTCTTTAAATGGAAATTAAGGTAATGTGGGGTCATTAGGGTGGTCCCTGATGAAAGGGAGTCAACGTCCTTACAATAGGAAATTGGAACACAAGCACCCGGAGAGGAAGAGTGTCATGACCAGATGAAAGGTGACATCTACAAGCAAAGGAGACAGGCCTCAGAGGAAATCAACCCTGGATCTTGAATGTCCACATTCTAGAATGGTAATAAAGGAAATATTGGTTGGATGTTTAAGCTACACAGTTTTTTTCATTTCTGACAGTTTGCAATATTTTTGGCACCATTTTTGCATTTTCAGGCCCTAAAAAAAATATTGATTTTATTTATTTACTTTGTAGTATTGAGCATCAAACCCATTAGGCAAGTGCTTTACCACCAAGCCATATCTCAGCACATCCAATACATGTTCGACTTTTATGAATTTTTTGTTACATTTCTTACTAGAGAGATAAATTCCTAGTATTCATTAGTATGATAGAAGGTGTCAGACCTACAGAACAAATGGGACATATCTCTCCTAAGTATTCACATTTTTTCCTGAATTATTTATCCTTGCATTACAACATATTTATATAAAACTAAATCAATAGTTAAAGATCATCTAGATTTTAGACATTTCTTGCTTTAATGAATATATTTCACCAACTTCTGGGTTTCATTTTCCATATAGAATGCACTAGAGGAAAGGCAAAATATTAAACCAGACAATCCTATGTATAAAGTTTGGAATGTTTCCTAAGAGTTTGGGCACCTTGGTTTGGGAACTACAGGTTTGTATCATATCTAGCAGGTTCTATTGGGCCCTGTCCTAGTAGCTAAGTTTGCAATGGGAATGACAATTTGAGGATGTTTATTGGAGAGATAAGCAGGACAGCATGTGGGGTGTGTGTGTGTGTGTGTGTGTGTGTTTCTTCCCCACACCCTCCTCCCTATGTCTGAATCCTTTGCCAGCCTTTCTCAGTCAGTGAATCTGTCACCGTGCATGTACCAAATAGAAGCAAATTCAACAGACACTGCAACAACCCCACCTCATAAAATCTGTACAGGTTTTACTGACCTGTGGATTTTTGTCAACTGTTTCCTTATGCAGGATGGGGGCGGGGCCAGAAACTTCCAGCCCTCGAAGTAAATACTGTTCCTTGAACGGAATTACCGGGAACCCCCCAAACTAGTCCAAACATTAGCAAACTGCTAATGTTCACAGAAGATTCACAGGTTAGAGTAGCCTTGAAACTCTAGCGCCTTCGAGAAATGTTAAAACTGACTGCTCACAAAGACACTGAAGCAGATTTCTAGAAATTTAATAAGGTCGATGATCCCAGCCTTAGGATGCCTAGATTTGGATTTCAGAGCTCTTTCCTACCGAGAAGGTCAGCTCGTCATTCCTCCTGGCATCCTGGGGCGGTATCAGGATTCCCGGCGACCGAGGCCCATACAGGCCATATCCACCACCCTGACTTCACATCCTTCCTCCTCCAAGGGCCCGGCGCCCTCAGGCCACGCCCCCAGAGAGGCGTGGCTCAGCGCGGAGACCCCGGCAGGGGCGGGGCTGTCGGGGGCGCTGCTGACGCGTCGCTGCTTGGGCGAGTGACGCGGCGCCAGCCAGGCCGCAGCCCGGCTCGCGCCGCCCGCCCCGGCTAGGCTGGCCCGCCCCTCGCTCCACGCCCGGCCTCCCGCGCGCCCTGTCAGACCGTGGCGGCCGCTGCAGCTCCGTGAAACGACTGGCGCGCGCACCCTGGTCCCTGCCGGCCCGCGGCTCGTTCCACTCCGCCTTCCTCTCGGCCGCACGCTCACCCGCCTGAGGCGACATGGCTCAAGCTCCCGCTAAGTGCCCGAGCTACCCGGGCTCCGGGGATGGCGAGGTGGGCAAGCTCAGGAAGGTGGCTCTCATCACCGGCATCACCGGACAGGTGAGTGCGGGGCGGGGGACGAGCGGCCTGTAGCCCGGGGGCACGTGGGCCGCCTCCCCGCGCAGGGCCGCTGTGCCACCGGGAACTGCGCTCCACGAGTCCCGGAAGGTGTGAGCGGCTGCGGGATGGGACAGCTTCAGCCCCAGCAGCGTGGCTCTCTGATCCTTCTGGGGGTGTGAGCTGGTGCTAGGCACAGGACCACTCTGTTCCACCTGTCCCCTGGGTGACTGTGGCGTTTCTTTCCCAGAGCCCAAGTGAGCTCTTGGAAGGAATTTCGTACTTTGTAGATAGATCCTGGTGCAGGGAAGAAAAGGGGCGAGGAATATGTCAGTATGTGGAGTCCCAAAGTGAGACCGACTTTTCTAATTCCAAAGGCATGAACTCCTTGGAGGAGGTAATTAGGCTGTGCTCTCTTGAATGTTGGGACCCCATGTCCTATGCTGGGCATGACTAATTTATGACAGTCATCTTATAGAGGTATGACAACAGATAGAGCTAACCACTGCCTTGTCAAGTTGTGTAGAGTGAGATTCAGGAGTGTTGAAGTAATGTCCTTATTACTTGCTGTAGGACATCTGTTTTGTGTGTATCCCAGGACATCTGATGGTGGTCATTGTTAAAGCGAAGATGGTAAAGATGATAATAAAACTGATATGGCCCACACCAGCATTTTTACCATATCGGAGTTACTTGGTTAATACTGACTCGTTAGTTTCCACAACAAAGTCCTTATTTCCAGTTTAAGATTGAGGAAAATGAGGC
>LR752088.1:28627-109599 GCA_902729485.2 Mus minutoides | reverse complement strand
ATTAAAGGATAGGGCTATTTGTTTTCGGATACAACAGTGTCCTAATGAAACTGCAAATAGAATGGAATCTAGAGGTCATCTTTCTAATCTGTATAAATATATTTTTCTTAATTAAGCATTGATTTAGAACCTGCTAATTATTTCCCCACTTTCAATAGGATACTCAGCTTGGTTCAGTGAGCAAAACAATTTGCTTTTTCTTTTTTTTTTGGCCAGTGTGATCCTAGTTAATCAGTTTGAAAATTGACATGTGAAGCACATGAGGCCAAGGTAATAAAATTGGACTGCTTTGTTAAGGAGTTTATATTGATGTTAGCCCTAGGAAGAACTGGATGACTGACTTTGCCATTCTTTAAAATAAATCCACTTGGTTCAGTGGAAGAATTGTAGTTAACATGTTAACTATTACCATGCTACGTAGAAAGCTTATCAAACAGGTTTATTTTACTTATAATATAGCTGCTGTCTAGATTGATGATCTCATAATTGATAATTTAGGTTAAAACTACCAATGGATTGAGGACAGATAGTAGATTTAATACATTTTCCCTAGTAACTGTTCCCTATGTGAGTGGAGATATTGCTATGGTAATGATGCCCAGACTGTAGAAGTACTCAGTCCTCTGTAACAGTCACTTTTCTCTAAATGCTCTTTCACTCTTAATAAATATATATATGACATCAAAAGATGCTTCAGAGTTTCTCTACCTTGATATTTTTGTCCTATTTTCTATTTAAATAATGAAATGAGGTTTAATAAAACCCTACCTTAGGTGAGTTATTTTTGCAAAACTACTATACCTTTTAAATACTATTAAAGTTATGTATTATACTTATATAATAATAAATAAATATAGTTTAAACAATATAAAAATATGGAACCTGAATTTGGATGCATTATTTAATTGCATGTACTATTTGACTTAATTTTTGTTTAGTTGAGAAAGTTAATGTATTCTCAGATGACTAACCTGGTAAGGATTAATGTTCCAGGTAATAGGACCAGTTTCAGCACACTTTAACCAGCCCAGGTGGATTAGTGTCCATGACCTTCAGTTCAGACCTTTATCCGTAATAAAATGTTATTTTGCCCTTTATGCATCTGAGGAGATTTTCTTTTTAAAACATTTTGTATTTCTAAATAGCAGCATGTTGTAAAACCACTTCACATTTTAATGTTCTCCAGCGTATCTATATTTCAAATGTAAAGCAGTTTGTCAGTGTACCAGCTATGTTAAAATATGGATCAGGCAAAATGGCATGCCTATTTCTTTTGTTTTCTCTTCTTTTTCTTTCCATTTTCTTTTCCCTTTCCTTCCCTTCTTCTTTTTCCTTTCCTTTCTTTTTACGACCCTTTCTTCATATTTTTCAAGACAGGGCTTCTCTGTATAGCCCTGGAAGTACTAGAAATCACCCTATAGACCAGGCTGGCCTCAAACTCGTGGATATCTGAACACCTCTGCCATCCAAGTGCTGACACGAAAGGCGTGCCCCCATGCCTAATTGACTTACACATTTCAAGCCACTTTTGAGATCAAGAAGTCATCTTCTGAGTTCTTCATCTGTGTTTGACATTTTTATCCTCTCACTTTCACAGTGTGGTTTTTATAAGCTAATCCTAGATCTCTCCTTTGGACTTTTCATTACCTTCCTCTGCCTCTCTATTGAAAACCATTGTAAAATTAATCATTTCTTCTACCAGGTTCTTCTTGTATGCCGGTTTTGTGCCTCAGTTTTGAGAATGTCTTGCAATTCTGTGTAAATTATAGGTAAAATCTAGTAGTCACTTCCAGTGAACTTTTCTCTCTAGTACATAATTAACTTTTTAATGCTATAGATTCATATAGCATATAACACACTTCTCTGTGATAAACATTTTAAAGTGCTTGCATTTTGCTTTATAAAGTTATTCCTTTTAAAAACCAAGTTCTCAAGGAGCTGAAGGGGTATTCAACCCTATAGGTGGAAGAATAACCATGAACTAACTAGTACCCCCTGAGCTCATGTCTCTAGCTGCATATATAGAAGAGGATGGACTAGTTGGCCATCATTGGGAAGAGAGGCCCCTTGGTCATGCAGACTTTATATGACCCAATACAGGGGAACGCCAGGGCCAAGAAGTGGGAGCGGGTGGGTAGGGGAGCAGGGCTGGGAGGGGGGAGGGTATAGGGAACTTTCTGGATAACACTTGAAATGTAAATGAAGAAAATATCTAATAAAAGTTTGGAAAAAAAAGCCAAGTTCTGCTAACTCATAAGAATATGAAGTGACCTTAAACTAGATCAACTTTGCAGTTTTCTCATACACTGAATTGCTTTTATTGAATGTGTGGGAAGATGGTGGAGGTTGTGCAAAGAACTGTTGTATGCGAGCATGCTTAGACTGGAATGCTGTTTGCAACAATTTCATGTACAATCCCTTGGAAAAAGAGATGTAATTCAATTTTCCAGGAACCATGGATTTTATTTTATAGGATTCTGACACTAAGACTTATTTTTGAGTCACTGCTGAGGTGAAACACAGCAAGTTTTATCATGATGTAACCCCTGTACTCCACCCACTCATCCTTACTGGAGACCTTTGTGAATGGCAGCACCTAATACATACACATCACTGAGTCCTCCAAACTGAATAATCCTCTAGAATCTGCTGAGAGAGCCCTGAAGAGCACCACTGGCTACCTTCTTTAGTGTGTGTATGATCATGACTGAGTTCTCAGCATGGTGAAACAATACAGTCTAATGAAAATATTGTGTTTTTTGCTTTTCAAATTTGGAGGAGATGGAATTATCACTCCATTTGTAACTGTCAGAACCCTCCTAATAAATGTTACCTGCTAATGCATATTATTAATGTAATTACATCAACATTAGTCATAGCAGACACTTATTGATGGTTGAAGAAATGAGTCACCATTCTCTTTTAAAAATAAATGATCCCCTTTTATCCTGACAGCAGTTGTGAGAGTTGATTGTCATAAATACCATTATCATAAATACCAAGTTCAACAGTAAGCCTCATACTCAATCTGCCTTACCACATAAGATGCCTGAGTAATGTCAATACTTGTTCTTTTTGAGTAATTGAAACATATATCATTAGAAGAAAATGGGATCTTAAAAATAATTTAATAGAAGATTCTCATTCTAGTACATTCCCAAACAAGAAGTAAGTGAAATCCTTTGTCTGAAATTAACTTTTTATATGTTGGCAGGTCATCCCTGTCTAGGGTAAGAATATCTTGAGCTCTGCAAACCATAGGAGCTCTTGCCGTAGAGCAGAGTAGCTACACCCAGTGTGCACTACAGCTTCTATTGGAATGGCTTTCAAAGGCTCATGTCATGAAGGCTGGTCAACTTATCATGGACTTGTTGGGCCAGTTGCAAGAAGTAAGGCTATTGGTGTATACCCTGCTGTCTTACCTGTTCTTCAGATCCAGAAGGTTGGAGTCAGATACTTTTTCACTAAATTTCCTAAACCCATATACCAGAAGCATCTTCTCCTTATAAGCAAGGTCCTTGTGTGGGTTTTTACTCACAGTGTGATGGAAAACTAATGCCAACAATTGGTAGTATAGGGCAGTGTGGGTATTTATGTGTAGCTATTGCATCCAGTGATGTCATTCAGAAACTTTTGGAATTGTTTCATGATGGTTTGGCCAAGTTTGAAGTCAGGAGTTAAAGAGAGCTTAGATTTTTGTGACTAGAGCTTAGTGGATGATTCCTGTGAAGGCCAAAATATGGCAGTAACGAGTGCCTACAGGCAGTGCTCAAAACGTATGAGATGGGAAGATGGACTCAATTTGGAATTAAATTGTAGCTCAGTCTTGTTCCGCAGCAGCAAGGGTTGTAAATGCATTTCTGTCCATGCCCTGTGCCTTGTGACTCTGTGTGTGCCTGAGTTGTAAATGGATGGGATAAAACCCTGACACAAGGACCTTGCTCACTTGATTTTCCCTTAAAGCTTTTGATAGAGGTGAAGCCTACAACCATTTAAGTGACTGCACAATATACAAAGATGTGATTGTGGCATCAATCAAAAACTCAAACTGGAGGAAGCTTAAATTTTTAATTCTTCCTTGTGATTTAAGTTGCCAATACCCATTATGTTTTCTGTATTCTTCTGGATAATGACAAATCAAATACAATTTTAGATTTATTATTTATTTTATTTGTGTGAATGTTTTCAATGTATATATGTATATGCACCACATTTATACTTGTGTCCATGGAAGTCAGAAGAGGGCACTGGATTCCTTGAAAATGCAGTTACAGATGGTTGCAATTCAGTGTGGGTGCTGGGAACCCAACCTAGATCTTCTGGGAGAAAGTGCTCTTAACACTTGAACTATCTTTCTATCCCCGAGATATGTCTTTAATGTGTATAGGTGTCTTAGGGTTTTCATTGCTGAGAAGAGACACCATGATCAAGGAAACTCTTAGAAGAGATACCATTTAATTGGGGCTAGCTTATTGGTTCAGATTATCATCATGGCAGGAAGCATGGCATTGTCCAGGCAGACACAGTGCTAGAGAAGTGGCTAACAGTTATAAATCTTGATATGAAGGCAGTCCAGACAGCTAGGAGGCAGGTCTCAAAGCCCATCCCAACAGTGACACAGTCCCTCCAACAAGGCCACACCTCCTAGTAGTGTCACACCCAGGGTCAAGCATATTCAAACACATGAATTTGTGGGGGCCAAACCAATTCAAAGCACTATAATATATTTTTTTGTCTGAATCCAAATCTGTATACCATATATTTGCCTCATGTTCATAGAGGACCAAAGCAGAAGCTTTGATAGGCACACAGGTGATAAAACCAAATAGTGAAAACAAACCACTACAGCAACCTCTCATTCACAAAACATGACAGCTAGAGAAGCAAAGAACATATTCAAAAAAAATTAACTATGGAAGGGACACTCCAACCAGAGAAATATGAAGGCTGACTGTGGACCTAGACCTTTTTCTGAATCTCCAGATCCAATCACCCCTGTCTAGCCCCCAGCTCGGTAGCAGAAAACTTGATACCATCTCCCTTTCTTCTCTCAGCCCATCTCTAGTGGACCACAGAGATCTTCTCCCCCAACTTTCCTTCCCCCAATTAGTCCTTGTTGCAGAAAATAGTAAATAATAACCAGCAAGCTTCCTGCACTAGCAGACCATATAGCTCCAGCCAGATGATCTCAGCTCAGTGGTCTCTCTTGTCCAGAGATCCTGAGTCCCTTGGCGGATTGCTGCCACCAGCCCCACATAATGACCATCCACCTGATGGTCAGCCATCACAACACCCATTTACCCATAGAATCTAAACTCTTATAGCTTATAATTGATCGGTCAGATTTATATATCAATAAATTATCAATTTATAAGATGTCAATACAATAATTTCAGAACCAATTGATAATGATAAAAGCTTTTTCCCAATTATTCTAACCTTATTATATATATCATAACTACCTGTGACTGGTTAAAGCCACACTGGTTCATATCCGCCTCCATCTTGCCTTTCTTCGTGAGATGATCTCTGCCTCTGCAACTCTTAGTGTTACTTCACTTTTCCTTGTCCAATCACAGGCCTCTTGCTGCCCTAATGTAATTGGACAGGGAAAATCTTGTGACAAGTCTATGATCCTAGCCTCCAATTCTAGTGTACAGCCCCTGCTTACACACAGCCATGACTTTCAGAAAACTACTGGGGGTGGGGGAGGCCTGCAGTCTTCCTTTGTTTCCTCTGATCCAGTCCCCTAGTTTCATTCCTAGCAATAGAACACCAGAGGCAACCTTACCTGCCTCCCTCATTCCCATATCCTGTGAATGCCACAGATATATTCCCCTTTGAATGCCCACCTATTGCTTTGTCTCAGTTCCTAACTCCAGGAGGCACCCCCTGCTAATCAAAGGGCTACTTGTGACAGGGTAACAAGTAGGCTGGCAAAAGATTCACATTTCTCCTTTTGCTCCTTCAGATGCAATTCCCGCAAATCAGTTCTATTGCAGAATAGATTACAAAGATCATTTTTCACAACCTTCCTTTCTTCTTTAACTCATCTAGCTATCTGAGCCTACCACACCAGCAGGCATTCCCTGTGAACACATTAGCTAAGCAGATCAGGGAAATAAGCTATCTAACAGAAGATCTTTACCAATTCCCCTTCTCCTCCAACCTCAAGAATCCACTCTCATCCCTATTTCTGCATCAGAATACCTGCAGCAGCCTTTCTTAGCCCACTGCCCGCATCTCATGTGGATCCTACAGATCTTCCATCATCCCAAAGATTCCTCTGTCCACTTGCTGCTTGCTTTATCCCAGGCCTCAATTCCAGCAGTCACTCTGCTAATCTACAGACCACTGCTACCTGGGAAGCAGATAGGCTGTCAGTAGATCTTCCTTGCTCCTTTTGTTCCCCCAGATCCAATTTCCTAGTCTCATCCCCAGTGCTATAGTAGACCCCTCTGGGTGGTCTCTCTTCGCTGTCTCACCATATTCAAAGGAGATGAAATGATCAGGTCATGGTGGAACAATTTATTCTCCTCCCTTCTGTGAACCCCTTCAGTCATGTAGTCTATCTCCATTCCTAACTGTTAGTTCCCAACATCCAGAAACAACCTTCTTCATGAAGCCCTCCAAAGGCTACAGCTATCATGTCCAAAGAAAAATTCCTACCAGAAAACACAGCCATCAAACTCTCTGAAAATTAAGAGAGGAAACTGAAACCTAGGAGCAAAACACTCACCCAATGAAGACAAATCTGGAAATTAACATCTACACCTACAATCAATCCAGTTCCACATATCTAGATGCCAGTGTAAAAAGATAATCAAAGCAGACAGTGCAATATGTCTCCACTAGAGCTCAACTATCCTACCAGAGCAGGCCCTGAATATTTCCTCAAAGCTGAATGACAAGTAAGAGATCTTAAAACCATCTGTGTGAAGAAAGATTACAGAGGAAATGAATAAATCCTTAAAGAAATCCAGGAAACCACAAAAGAACAGTGGAAAGAAATGAACAAAACAGTTCAAGGCATGAAAATGGAAAGAGAATCAATAAAGAAAACATAACCTGAAAGAATTCTGGAAATGAAAACTATTGGAACTTGAACCGTGCCACATCCACTCCAGTTGTGACCCATGTGAGAGGCTTAGAAACCTGGAAGCAGTTCTGAGGTGAAAAGTTCACGGAAACAGTCTCCTGGAACATGGCATCCTGTATTAACGAATGCTCCAAGTCCGTCCTTGCTTTAGTCAGTAAACGTATCAGTGTGCTTTCCCTTAATATTGTTTTATTATAAGTGCCTCTAAGTATTGATTTTGACATATAGCTAAGTTAGATTCCTCACCAGTCCTAGGCAATCCTTGAGCTGACCATGGGCTTTGAATTCAGTAAGAATGTTGCCTATTCAGTGACATTCAGAATTGCCTCTAGTATTGTAAGAGAGATAGTGAAAGAAATCAGGCATTACTATCTATTACATAGAGTTTGAAATCTCAAGGCAAGCTTAGCAAAGTATACTTAGAATCTTCATTACAGTCAGGTACCACAGACTACTTTACATATTAGTAGAAAGTACCTCCCACACCATCACTTAGAATAATAGCAGAGCTACTCCCATATGCAAGAATTTACAATTATCTTGGAAGAGGGAAGGTTGTGGTCTAAGAAGGAACTAGAGTAAATACTTAGAACTATAGATAGCTGAGTTACACCCATACACAGGAATTTACAATGGCCTAGGGGGAAGGTAGACTATATAATAGACTAGAATTGGAACTATGGCAAGGGCGTGAAGCCCTTGCCCCTGGCTTCGAAGATTAAGCTGACCTTAGGTGGGGCTGCTTTTGATCCCAGTTGTTGACATTGATTTTTATCCCAGTTGGTTCACGTTAGCTTTTTGTATGCTTTCCTCTGTTTTATGTAAAGGTCACTTATAAGACTGCTGTTCACTTTGAGATAAATTATATTTGGATACCATACTCCCTTGTGTTCGTATTTGTCTTTCATCCGGGCCAACTCCTTGCCGGCTGTAACTGGAACCGGAACCCAGAGTTTCGTCCATGGATTGAGGACCCAAGTGAGGTTCATCTGTCACAGAACCGGAACTACAGAGGCAAGCTTCATCAGCAAAATACAAGAGATGGAAGAGAGAATCTTCCATTGATTCCACTGAAGACATATATAGAAGAAATAGATATATCAGTCAGATAAAATGTGGCGCACGCCTTTAATCCCAGCACTCGGGAGGCAGAGGCAGGCGGATTTCTGAGTTCGAGGCCAGCCTGGTCTACAAAGTGAGTTCCAGGACAGCCAGGGCTATACAGAGAAACACTGTCTCGAAAAACCAAAAAAAAAAAAAAAAAAAAAAAAAAAAGTGAAATTTACTGACACAAACACAAGGAAATGTGCGTGTGCCTGTTTCAATAAGTATGGCTCTGATAGATTGATGTGTTTGAATGCTTAGCCATAAGGAGTGACATTATTAGGAGCTGTGGCCTTGTTGGAGGAAGTGTGCCTCTTTAGGGGTAGGCTTTGAGGTTCCTTATACTGAAGCTCTGCCCAGTAAGTAATCCAGTCTCTTCCTGGCTGCCTTCAGATCAATATGTAGAACTCTCAGCTCCTCCAGCAGTGTTTGCTTGCCATGCTTCCCACCATAATGGACTAAACCTCTGAAACTGTAAGCCAGCCCCAATTTGCCTTTAAAGAGTTGCCTTGGCAATTGTCTTTTTCCTGAAATGGAAACTTCAACATTCTTTTATTGATTCTTTGTTTTGTTTTTTTGTTTGTCTGTTTGTTTCTATTTGGTTCTTTGAGAAAAATCAACAAGATAAGCAAATCCTTTTCCAAACTAAAAGGCAGAGAGGGAAGGTTGAAAATAACAAAATCAGCAAGGAAAAGAAAAATATAACAACAGACACAGAGGAAATCCAGAGAATTATGAGGACATACTTTAAAAACCTGTATTCCAGCAAATTGAAAAATCTAAAGGGAATGGTAGCTTTCTCAATAGGTAGCACTTATCAAAGTTAAATCAAGATCAGATAAACAACATAAATAAACCTATAACCTCTAATGAAGGAAAGCCATCAGTAAAAGTCTCCCAGCCAAAAAAAACCCAGGGCCAGATGATTTTAACACAGAATTCTACCAAATATTTCAAAGAAGAGGTAACACAAAAACTCCTCAAATTATTCCATAAAATAGAGACAAAATGAACATTACCCAATTTATTTTATGAATCCATAATTACCCTGGTAGGCAAATCACATAAAGACTAACCAATGAAAGCGAATTGGAGACCAATTCCTTTTATGAACATACATTTAAAAGTAATCAATAAAATACTTGCAAACTGAATCCAAGAACACATCAAAAATATCCTCTGCCATGATCAAGTCGGCTTCATCACAGAGATGTCCCTGTGGTTCAACATATGAAACAACATAAAAACAAATCTAAAGACAAAGACTACATAATCATCACATTAGATGCAGAAAAGCCTTTGAAAGTAATCGAACACTGCTTCATGATAAAAGTCTTGGAGAGATTAGGGACACAATAGACATACCTAAACACAATGAAGACAACTGGCAGCAAGCCCATAGCCAACATGACTTTAAATAGAAATGGAAAGTAATTCCACTAAAATCAGGAAGAAGTCTCTCATCCTACTACAAGGACGCTTGCTCAGCTGTGTTCACTGCTGTTCTATTCATAATAGCCAGAAACTGGAAACAAAATCGATGTCCATCGAAAAAAGAATGGATAAAGGAAATGTAGTACATTTACACAGTGGACTATTACTCAGCTCTGAAAAAAATTACATCATGAAGCTTGTAGGCAAATGGATAGAATTAGAGAAAAAACAAACATCCTGAGTGAGGTAACCCAGACCCAGAAAGATAAATATAATATGTATTCACTCATGTGTAAAACTAGCTATTAAATGAGTAATACTCAACCTACATTTCATACACCCATAGAGCTTGGCTATAGAGGAAGGGATGGAGGGGATGATGATATGGATGTCTATGGGAGGGGGAAATAGAATAGATTTTATAGTGGATTGGGGCCATGTGGGGACAGGAATGAGAGAATCTGGTGCGAATGCATAGGCTCATATGGTTGAGGAATGCTATGTGGGAATAATTGAATTGAGAAACATTTGAGCAAAATAATAATAATAATAATAACAACAATAATAATATGAAACAAGATCACAGTAGTAACTCAACGTATCCATGGTAACCTTGAATGCTTGTCAGTGAACATGGTATTGATCATGATGAAGGAAGCATATTAGCAAAATTATGTACTTGTGAATACATTTATGGTCTTTATTAGAGCATTGGAGTTTATAAAGTAAATAAGAATGGATCTGACAGAAAAGAGGAAGTTCAGTGCAGTATTGGGGAGTGTAATACCTTCTGCGTGTCAAGAGGTGGATGAATCATTTGCATACACCAGTCTTAAATTGTTCTCTAGATCAAATGAACATACATATGGAGTCAGCCCTCCAACCGTCAAAAAGCACGTGTTCTTCTCAACTGCTCACAGGGTGTTTCCATTTGCCATTCTCTCAGTGTTGGCTATGTGCTGCTTCTCACCAGACATGTATCTGCGTAAGGACAAATGACTGATGCTTTACAGGGTTCTAAGCTATAGTATCTGGGTGAAGCAATATTAAAATACATTTTTCACTTAATGATATTTCCATTTTCTAAGGCAAGTTTTCCAAGGCGCAAAAGTCTACAGAATGTCTTTAAAATTATTGAAGTTTTGAAGGATGATTGTTAACTTAAAAGATTAAACAATTATAATGATTGAGGTTATTTGCTAAGTCCACATGCACCTCGGATGAAGGCTCAGAATGCTTGTAGAAGCTTTCATAATATTGCTCATATATATGATATACCTACATTGTAGGTTTCTGGGTCTTTAAACACATTGTCTTTTCTCACTGGAATCAAGATACCTTATCTTCTGAAAAGCCCATTTAATGATGTTTTCCATTTTGAATTATATCAATACAGCAAATACGTTAAAACATTTACAAATATAGATAATACATGGATCTTTTTCTACAGGTTAAAGGAAGTATGTGGTGGACTTTGTAGTTGGTGGTGTAAATACACACAGCCTCTTTGATGAGTAAACTTCAAAACATTAATCTGCTTACAGAAATCACATAATGCTTATCTAGATCACCTACAGACAACTTTTAGGTTTCATGGTATAAAACAAAAATTTGGCAAGTCAAAAATATGCAGATTGTTCCAACTTAAGATATTTTGACATGAGAGTTTTAAACTTTCTGTGAATGGAGAGAGTTGCTATTAACTCAGTAGAAACCATTCATTGAGTTTGGATTTTGTTTTTTGTCTTTTTTTATTCTTTGCTCCAGTGGGCCATTGAAACTGAAGTGCCATTCTCTCAATGTTGGCTATGTGCTGCTTCTCACCAGACATGTATTTGAGTAAGGACAAATGACTGATGCTTTACAGGGTTCTAAGCTATAGTATCTGGGTGGAGCAATACATTTTTCAGTTAATGATATTTCCTATTTTTTTTTTTTTTTTGGTTTTTCGAGACAGGGTTTCTCTGTATAGCCCTGGCTGACCTGGAACTCACTTTGTAGACCAAGCTGTCCTCGAACTCAGAAATCCACCTGTCTCTGCCTCCCAAGTGCTGGGATTAAAGGCATGCGCCACCACGCCCGGCTATATTTCCATTTTCTAAGGCAAGTTTTCCAAGGCCCAACCCTCTGTAAGAGGAGGAACATTTGATTTGAATACATATAGGATAAGAAACTTTTGAAAACTCACAATCTTGTAACTTCTTACTTTGACAGTCTCTGATAATTTTCTCTAGAGAAAAAGTAAAATAAATGCTACTGTTATGTATATATAAAATGCCTCATATCAATCACTAGTATTGCTTTTAACTTCCATTTCTAATGTTTATTCCAGATTTTCTAGCTGTGTTGATAATTACTGTAGTTGTGTATAATGGATAAGATCATTTTTCTGTAGAATCAATGGCAAAGTTATGTTCTATAAAAAAAACGTGATTTTGTTTGTGTGGGAGATGACTGCATGACTAAAACCACAGGCTGCGTTTTCAGAGGACCCAGGTTTTATTCCTAGTACCCACATGGTGGCATTCACCCATATGTAAGTCCCACTGTCAAGGATCTAATGGCCCCTCAGGCTTATGAGGGCACTACATATACATGGTGCACAGACATGCTTGTAGTGAGAACACCCGTCCACAAAACTGATTTTAAAAATATCAAAATCTAATTCAAAATATCCCCCCTGTGCCCTGTGTGTATGTAGGGTGTGTGTGTGTGTGTGTGTGTGTGTGTGTGTGCGTGCGCGCGCACACGCTTGTGGACATGTCCGTGCAACTGCCTGTTGGGATGAGTAGAGGGAGTTGGATCATCTAGTATAAAAATTATAGGTTATGGCAAGCTGTTCACCTGTGGGTGCTGGGAACTGAACTCCAGCCCTAAATTATAGTCTTATAAGGCATACCACTTTGAGAAATAATTGAAAGGAAAATTTATGAGTTTTATGAATTTTAGTAAAAGCTTTTAATTTTTTTCTTGATTGTTTAAAATACAAAGTTTTGGTTCTGTTCATTTTACTTTTCAAATAAAGATAGAAAAAAACAGCATGTATTCCAGTATAACATTAAGACTTTTATAAAACACTTATTCTTAAAAATGTTCAAATCAAAAAAAATTTGAAATTCTGTGGTGTAGTTGATGTTTTCATTAAAATATTTTTCTTATTTACTGTTTTGGTTTTTTTTTTGTATTTGTTTGTTGTTTGGTTTTTTTTTTTTTTTTTTTTTTTTTTTTTTTTTTTTTTTTTTTTTTTTTTTTTTTTTTTTTTTTTTTTTTTTTTTTTTTTTTTTTTTTTTTTTGGAAGCTATTATTTGCCCAGTCTGCTAGGCTTACTGGTGACTTGGAAAGATTTTTTAAAAGCTTTTGGTAAGTATTTGCTGGGGGTTTCCCTGATAGCTCATAACTTAATTTGTGTCCATTCATCACAGTTCTGTCTTGATCTTCATGAAGGCATTGAGACTTGTTCAGAGAGAGTCAGTTCAATGGGAGGTGCTTGATCTTTGTTTTTTATTTTTGTTTTTTGAAGTAAGTTCATTAAATTAAAATAATTTTATTAATAGATTTCATATAATTCTTAAATAGTTGAAGCATGTTAAAAGTTTTTGAAGATCTCTTCTGATTCTGGAGATAAACCCTGCTTTGATCTGCTTATTAGCTGGCTGCTTCTACCAGCTGTTGGATGGATCCCATGCACTCTTGAAAAGTCATGCTTTGTCTATGCTGACCCTAATTTACTCATTTACTTTTTTGTACACATGTGGATCATTTTATAGTATCTATTGTGTCAAAATGACTGGTCTGAGTCTGTTTTCTTCTGAGTCATTTATTTGATAATTACCAGTACTTTTTTCCTGACCACCCTTCCTTCCACATTTGTTCGCTTTGAGCAATGTGTTATTTGGATACATTTAAGCTTCAGAAATTAAGTTTTGTCTTAGTCAAATAAACAGTCTCTTTCCTCTCGTACCACAAATCTTGACTTCTTTCTCTAGCTTTCCTGGAAACACAAACAATGGAATTAAGAGTGGCCAAGTGGAGGTTTATTATACTTAATATTTAGTTCTGGTCCTCTAACAAATATACCTGTCCTTAGAGATGAATAAAATAACATTTTAAATTATTAAAAATTAATTGGAATTCATCTGGGACCAGTACTATATTAGTAGGATACTCAAGAAATTTAAAGCATGTGTACGATTGAGTGTAGGAGACAGGAGGCACAGATGGGCTTGTTCAAACACTGGGATCCAGAGCTTTTGCCACCCATGGAGCTGTCCAAGGTTAAGTACATAAGCCATTTGCTAGTTCACTCATTAATTATGGGTGACATGTTAGCCAGCACAATTTTTCAGTGTCTACATGATACTGGTACTTAGATTTAAAAGTCAAATTGTATTTTGAAGCCTTCAGCATCATAAAGCAGTGTTCTTTCAGCAAGGGGTTCAGTATCAAGGGGTACACTCTGACAGCATTACTGAAGAGGACTTTATATCACTTATTCAAACCGCCGACTTTAAGTTCTATCCTTGAGTAAATTTTTTTTTTTTTGCAATTGTCTGGAGTTTGGTAAATTAGCTTGTTGTTATTCTTTGCAAGTCTATCACCAGCAATTCCAAACCTCTTAAATATTACAAACCCATAGGAAGGAGGCTTTGAAGAGTTAGTTTGATCAATGTTATAAAAGAGTCTCTTTTTTTTCAAGTTTTATTAGATATTTTCTTCATTTACATTTCAAATGTTATCCAGAAATTTCCCTATACCCTCCCCCATCCCCGCCCTGCTCCCCTACCCACCCACTCCCACATCTTGGCCCTGGCGTTCCCCTGTACTGGGGCATATAAAGTCGGCATGGCAGAGGGGCCTCTCTTCCCAATGATGGCCAACTAGGCCATCTTCTTCTATATATGCAGCTAGAGACCTGAGCTCTGGGGGTATTAGTTAGTTCATGTTATTCTTCCACCTATAGGGTTGAAGACCCCTTCAGCTCCCTGGATACTTTCTCTAGTTCCTTCCTTGGGAGTCCTATGTTCCATCTAATAGCTGACTGTGAGCATCCACTTCCGTGTTTGCCAGGCTCTGGTATAGCCTCCCACGAGACAGCTATATCAGGGCCCTTTCAGCACTATCTTGCTGGCATATGCTATAGTGTCTATGTTTGGTGGCTGTTTATGGGATGGATCCCCGGCTGCCGCAGTCACTGGTTGGTCCATCCTTTTGATTCAGCTCCACACATGATCTCTGTAACTCCTTCAATGTGTGCTTTGTTCTTAATTCTAGGAAGGGGCCAAGTGTCCACATTTTGATCTTCATTCTTCTTGAGTTTCATGTGTTTAGTAAATTGTATCTTGGGTAGTCTAGGTTTCTGGTCTAAGTACTACTGGAAGATCCTGCAATACCTCTACTGGGCATATATCCAGAAGATGTTCCATCTGGTAATAAGGACACATGTTCCACTATGTTCATAGCAGCCTTATTCATAATAACCAGAAGCTGGAAAGAACCCAGATATCCCTCAACAGAGGAATGGATACAAAAAATTTGGTACATTTACACAATGGAGTACCACTCAGCTATTAAAACGATGAATATATGAAATTCCTAGGCAAAAGAGTCTCTTTAATTCAACCATTTAAAGATGGTTGGTTAACAATGCTCTACAGGACTTCTAAATGGGAACCAACATCTCTTGCTCTTGGTAGTGAGCATTGAGGGCCTGCGTATCAAGCACAAATTTACAAGCTACACTGCCCTGGTGGGAAGGCTAGCATTTATAGTACTTTCACACTTCTGGCCATGCTACAGCTCACTATACTGGAGTTGTTCTTAATATAAGCAGCATCACCTCATAAGGCAGTGGAAATCCTACCTTTGTAAGTTGTCATAGAAGCAGAGCCAAGAAAGTTCCAGAGTCATATTCTGTCACTGTCTACCTGGCAGCTGGTTAGCTCATTGGAAAGCCCTTCTGCTTTTAATTTTCTTGAAAAACATTTGCATTTTTTGTATTTTGGATTCTTTGTGAAATGCCATTTTATCTCTTCCCTTTGCTTAAAATTGTACTTATATCATTTAGATTACAAAAGAAAATAGTTTTATGTAGATATTTTCAATTAACTATGTTTAATGACAAGTCCTTAAACATTGCTGTTGAACATCTATTGAACAAATGAATACTAAGAATCATTGTATAAGTCTCTTTAAAATAAACATTATAGGATTTGGGACATAACTCAAAAGTTGTATGCATACTAGGCTTAATCTCCACCAATTAAAAAAAAAAGTTTTAAATAGATATTTTTACCTGAAAAAAAATGCAACATTGAGATGGTAAAACTCATTCCTTTATGGTATAGCATGAACATAAATAGGATGTATGTTTCTATGAAATGTATTTCCATAGGGAAGAGCAGGACAGAAGGGCTGTGTCCATATAGGGGCATGAGGGGAACGTGTACTTGAAATGTTTCTTGTTAGTAAGCATATTAATACTGAGAAAATATTTTAATTAGTTATTTCAGAAGAGCACACGTTTCCTAGTGTTCTCTGTATCCTTTGTACTCGTGCTTCTCAGCCTTCCTAAGGTTGCAACCCATTCATGTTGTCATGACCACAGTAATAACATTATTTTGTTGCTACTTCATAACTGTAATCTTGCTACTATTATGATTCATCATCTAAATGTCTGCATTTTTCAATGGTCTTAGGTGACCCTGCGAAAGGGACCTTCAAGCCCTGCCGGGGTCACTACCCACAGGTTGAGAACTGCTAATTTATGTTTACACTTTACAAATTATCTTCAAGGATCACTCTGAGAACCCTTAAGTTTTAATTAAATTGTAATCATTTGATTTATTAATTATTTGGGAATTACACACAATGTACCCTGATCACTTTTGCTTCCTATCCCTCCCAGGTCCCTGCTCCAACACTTGTACCCTCCCTGCAAAAAGAAAAACAATATACCGAGTTCGATTTGTGTTGTTACCCATATACTCATTAGAGCATGTTCAAACTCCCTGTGGCCAGCCCCTTAACACCATATTTTCTTAAATACTGATATTGCTAAAAATGATGTTCCATAGAAAAATGCTCTGTGTTTATTATAGATATAGGTAATTATTTATTAGAGATGTCAGGTACACCAAAATACAGTACATTTTTGTTCCCTTGAATTTTATTAATGTTTTATAGACTAAGAAAAATATATTATTAGTTAAACTTAGTGGAATCATATTTTTATGTAATTGGCATGATTTTCAATAGAATGGTAGCATATTTTTCAATGTTGTATTTCCATTGAATATTTACCTCAAATTTAAGAGAGGAGCGATCCACTTACTAGGTGTGTATTGCCGAGAATACATTGGAAATTATTAACACGGACTAACAAAATTAATCAAATATCCCGTTTTGTTTTGAGCTTTACTTTTCTCAAGAGGAAGGCTAAAGACAACAGTTTGCTTGCCTTTCAGGTGCACTGCTTTGACTTCTCCTTAGTGCCGCTCGCTCAGAAGATGGAAAGCCTGATGTGGATTAGGGGATTAGCAAAGGAAGTGAAAGAAAGGAATATTCTATTAAGTGGACTTCTCCTAAACTACTCACAGGTATGTGCTGGGTTAATATTTACAAAATGCATGTTTTCATACTTCTAATAGTAGGAAAATGATTTTGATAAAGCAAATGGATGATGATGGAGCAGAAAATGATGACGGGAAAATTATTCATCTGGGACTCTAGAGAGTGTTCAGGAGCAAAAGCTTTTGAACACAAGATTAAGAAGGTGAGTTTGAGTAACAAGAACCTGTGTAGCAGCTGATGCTATAGGGCGCTCAGCAAGCACAATGCTCTTAAAGAGAAAGAGGACATGGAGACAGAAGCGTCTACAGCAAAGCTTATGCCAGCTAGGACAGGCAACGTCTCATACAAGGTAAACGGAAGGACGAACACTTCAGGTTGTTCTTGGATCTCCACTTGTGTGCTCTGCTCAGGAGAACATGCATACAACTCTCATTTATGCACACACATGCACATGGATTTACTTATCACTTCATGGGCTGTAATGTGTCTCACACATTGCATAAATAAAAGAAAAAAATCAAATAAAAATAAAAACAAATACTTTAGAGAAAAGATGGAAACACTGCATTTTGACCCAGTTGTGGGTCTCTGTGACAATGTTCATCAGCTACAAATGGAAACTTCTTTAATGCGTGTGAGAGCTACATTTATCTGTGTGAACAAGAAAAGAAAACTGTTTACAATACAGTTAGAGATTGTATTCATCTAGGAGAATGGCACTAGTAGGTTGTCTTCTAGGGTTAATGACTGCTGCAGCCACAGACTAGATTTAGTGTCAGACATAAACTTCCTCCTATCAAGCAGGCATTAAATCCAAACAGACAGCAGGCTTATTCAGCCACAATTGATGTATCTATAATGTAACTCTTATTCCTAAGGCTCAGGGAAATTCATGGAAGATGGGAATGAAAGATTAAAGAGCCAGAGGACCAGGGTACCTACTGCTGCTAGATAGTGTCTTCTGGATATGGCAGGAAAGCCGCACTCATGGAATTTCAATATGGCTGCCTAAAGAAGACCTGCTTAAGGGTCACAACCCTTGACATAGCGCCTGATTGGAGGAAATTTCACAAGGTTCCACCTTTAAATAAAGAACTACAGGTAATCACTGGCGGCTAAGAGAGGGAAAATCAGTTTTCTCCAGGCATGAACTCTCGGATAGGTTATCTAATCATAAATAAAAAGCCCTAACCATATTAACATATGAGCAACACTGAATGGCCTCAGTAGGTTATGTCGTCGGTAGGTTTTGTGTGTACTTGTTCCATATGTATGCATATGTATATGTTTATCTAACAATAATTAAAGGAGCAGTGACTAATTTGAGAGCGGGTAGGAGGTATAGGAGAAGCTGGAGAGGAGAAAAGGACGGGTGAAAATGATATAAATATTGTTCATGTACGAAATCCTCCCTTCAGAAAATTAAGGAAACAAAACCCTACAAGAAAGTAGTAAGCGAGCAAGTGCCAACTATTAGATAGTTCCCATAAGGCTGCCAGATTCGGCCAACAGGAATACTTCAGATAAAAATGTAACTATTTTCCAAGTTGGAATTTAAACTTCAGATTTCACTGAGCTCTTCCATTTTATGGGAAATCCTGTTGAATTATGTCCCGTGCCCTGTGGCAAATCTGAAAGTGCTTAATTTTGTATCATTTTCTTAATATTGGAAATCAACTACTCTCTACTGGAACATGGTAATTAAGCACTTAAAATGAGTGCCTGGCATCGAGAGGCTCCTAGAACACAGCACTTAGCTAGAGGAAAGCCTTTGTTACTGCGCGAGTAGCAGCACTTAGCTAGAGGAAAGCCTTTGTTACTGTGCGAGTACCAGCACTTAGTTAACTGGCAGGCAAGGTGCTTCACTCCTGATCATTCTTTGTACAAAGGAATGGGATTTCAAACAACTTTTAGAGAATCTCATAGAGAAGTTGGAATTGCCTTTTTTTGTAATACATAGCAGTCATTAGACCTATGACTACTTTTTGATGTCATCTTGGAGGTCTCATGGAGATGATTCAGAAAATCTGACAGTTGCTTTTGGAGTGGTTTGGAATAAATTTGATTCATTACCGGCTCTCTAGGTAATCACAAATATTTGAAGCTTGCATGTGGGTGGAACATAGAGCGATGGCTCCATGTTTAAAAGAGCTGGCAGAGGAACTAAGTTTATTTTCAGCTTCCTCGCTGGGCAGGTTACAGCCACCTGTAAGTCCAGCTCCGAGGGATTTTGAAACCATTTTCTGGTATGTGCACACACCTGTACACATGCGTGCATGTACACACACATAAATAAATAAACAAATAAATAAATGAAATCTTTTAACGTATGTAGGTGTGAGCAATGAGCAAAAGAAGGCTTTCTTACTTACAGCTACAATTTGTCATGGCCTCTGCAGGCATACGTTTTAAATAGGGAAACTTTAATTTAATATAATGATCATTCGCAATACGGGCATGTGAGGCATTTGCAACACTACATGGAAGTGTGAGGGCAGAAGATAGCTGGAGCTGAGAATGACATTAGCTTCTCTGTACAAGTTAGAGAGTCTTGAAAATCTAAAGAGCATTTTTCAGGCAGTACTTTAGTCTCCTTTAACTTCGAGGTAGCTTTGCTTCTAAAATATGTAAACATGACCTTTAGGTGATACATTCTAGTTTACATGGGATCCTGGAAATCTAAGATGTTGAAACTGTAGAGGCTATGAAAGGCAAACCATCCCAGGCCTAAAGACACACATATTCTTGCTCCAAGACAGAGAACTGGCAGAGTAAGAACTCAGGTCTGGGTCAGGAACATTTCCTCCTCAACATACTGTTGTTTTTGGTTATAGTATATAAATATGGTAGGAATTATAAATAAACCATTTTTCATGTTCATCATGTAGCATCATGGATGAAAGCTTACACCACAGGGTGCAAATGTAAAATAAAATTTATTTAGGGTAAAGCTTGAAATGGAAGAAACAAATTTCGTGTCCAATCCCTGGAGATTTCAGAGCTCCATGGCTCAAATGCATTGCAGCCATCTGTCCAGCAGAGAGTGGAGCTGCTAGGCAAAATAATGGGTACCTGGGGTAGTTATAATTTCTAAACCAGGAATAGTTTTTGGTAGTAAGTACATCCCAAATATGACATGAGACACACATGCAGTATAAATTGCTTTTATACAGTTTGGATTTAACTTAATACCTGTGAATTTTACCTGCTGAATCCAGCAACCTTAATATAGCATTCCAATACCCATCATGCTTCGCGTATTTACATGGTGAAGTATAAATAGGTGTCTATGTGACTCTGTACCTGAGAGAATTCCCTGGTGGGAAAGTGTGCTTACCTGAAAACAGTCATTAAGAGTCCATTGCTTGCTATCAGACAGATTTCCGTGACTCTGAGCCAAGACCGACAAAGCCAGGTCTCCAGAAGCTACCCAAGGTGAACTAGAGAAAAGGCCTGTAAAATCTCTCAGGGTACCTTGGTCAGTAAAAGGTTACTCCCATCCAGGATGTTGGGGCACACTGATAAGCCCATTCATCACTTGGATGTCTGGAATATGAAGATCAACACTTTGGGATACTGTCTTAAAAAAGAAAATCTTATTCTTTCTTAGTTTTAATCCAATTTTTTTACAGAAGTCTCTGAGTTAAAAAATAAAAATTCTATTGGAAGAATGTATTCTAATGACCTAAAAAAATCTGTGTCTGATATATTTATGAATTTATTAAGATATAATATTTACTGTGTGAATGTTTTAAGCTAATAAAGTTTGTGGACCTATTTTATTGATATCTAAAGTATTTTATAGTGATTCTTCATGTAAATATTTACAAGTATACATTCTCTATAATTTTTTATTCATGAACTGTAATAAAACTTTTAAGATCTATAAAGTTTATAAAGCCCTGTAGTTTTCTACTCTGTATATGTATTTTAAAACCATAGTTATTCAAGGTTGAAACAAACATATGGTTTCATGGTTAGAGAGTTTTCCGAACATATGACCATTTTGATGAGTCAATGTCTGTTTGGTTCCGCACCAATGAAGCAGCTGTATAGTGTTTGACAATTTATGTAAAGATTTTAAGGCTCAAATGCTGTGTTTATAAAAATTTAGAATTTAGAACCATTGTGTGAAGCAGGCCATGGTAGAACTTGCCTATACTCTCAGGATTCAGGAGACAAGGCAGGAAGATTATGAGCCTGAGTCCAGCCTGACTTAAATAATGGGACCCTATCTCAACCGACCAAATAAACCTCCAAATAGAACCTAAAGTGTGTATGCAGAGAAGATGGAGAGCTGGAGGGTGTGCTGGCTCAGCCAGGTGAGACTGCAGGCCTCACTCTCATACATGTCAAGTCTCAAACCTGGAGCTAGTGGGTTTTTTCTTTCCCTTGTATGACCATGAGAGTTTTAGTGTAATATTTTTTTTATTTCACTGTTAAATTATGTCTTAGAGTTAATGTACTTTAGATTAGAGAGGCAATGTTAATTTATTTTAACATCATGATAAAAATAAAATGAAAAGCAAACAGAAGAGAGCTCAATTTATCCAGAATGGGCTATAATAATAATAATAATAATAATAATAATAATAGTAACAACAACAATAATAACAACAACAATAAATGGAAATATCTCAACAGGACAGGGTGCTGTAGGATTTAGTGTATAGATTTCTTCCTCTGTTTTTGTTTTCTGAGAGAGAGTTCCTATGTGTAGTTTCCTGGAACTCATTCTGTAGTCTAGGTTGACCTCGAACTCTGCCTCTAGAGTGCTGGGTTTGAAGGTGTGTGCTGTCACCACCACCAGGCCAGAGGTGCTCATTTTTATTTCTTTCTGCTAACAGTCCTCTGGTTGTTTGGATCAGAGGCAATGGAGTTTAGAAAGGAATGCTTGAGTTTGTGAGTACTTTCATCAGTGGGAACACTAGAAAGGACTCTGGAAGTTGGCAGAACCACAGAAGGCAACTCTGAAGGTTGGAGTTTAGGCTCCGTCACATTGACTCTGCTTCTCTGAATTCCAACTTTTATGTTACTGCAGATAAGGAGGTCAGACAGTAAAAGAGAAGTTAACAAAGCATTTCTGTACATTCTTGCTTACTAATTATTTGTGAAAGACTTATAAAAGTAATATAAATTCCCCAAAACAAGATATGAAAGTAAAGAGCGAAGCCTAGTAGCAATACTAAATTATGTAAATAAGTCTTACATCACAAATATACTGTATGTGATGGGTTAAATGCTATCATGCTTTGTTGTCTGCTTTGAAGGCCTGTGTGCTCTCTGAAAGATATCTAGAAACATTCGGGATTTTGAATCTTTGTAATTACTGCAAGTGCCTTTGCTAGGAAATACACAAACAGGTCCAACATCTCTAAGATATCTTTGTGTCCAAAGACTAGAATTTCTTTTCTCTCCTGGAGTTTTATTTGGTATCACTCTTCAAGAGCACAGGATTTTCACAGGGTAGGTATGTACGTGTAGTAAGAATGTGTTGGTTTCTTTAAGCACAGAAATGTTAGAGGAATATGTTTTTGCTTTAATCCCAAGGTGGGATATGGGGCTGCTTCTGATTGTCCACAGTAGCTGACTGTGACTGCTGCATGATCTAGCATGGGTGCCATTTTGCCCGTCTTACAGGTATATGATGTTCAGAATTTAAGGGACTCTTGAGAGGGTATAAAAATGTCAGAGTGGTGTCAGCCCCTGCCCCTGCTGCTCCTGCTCCTGCTTGCAGTTGGCTGGTGCTGGTTGGAGATAAACTGATAGTGAAGATCAAACTTGCCTGAAGGAACTCTCTAATCAACTGGGAGCAGTCTAACAAGATCCTCCCTTTCCTCTCTAGCTTTCTTTTTATCTTTTGAGGGTTTGGAAGGTGTAAGGTAGAGAAGGGTCGTAGAAGGGAACCCATAAAGTAGCCAAAAGTCTAGCTACAAGTATGTCTTTATGCTGTCAAACATTAAACAAAGAAGCACATGAACAAAGAAAAACATCAAGCAAGATTAAAGGAGGTTAGCTTTGGTTTTCATCAGTGAGTAGTTTCGTGGAATTTAATTAATATAACTGAGTGGACACATGACTTTACAGCACTGAATCATGCACTCCCAATAGGCTCCTCTCTCCTCCCTCTTTCTCTCTGTCTCTGTCTTCCTCTCTCTCTCTCTCTCTCTCTCTCTCTCTCTCTCTCTCTCTCTCTCTCACACACACACACACACACACACACACACACACACACACGCCTGGTTTCTCTCAAGAGGCTCTGCCAGCACCTGTCTAAGATAGATGCAGATACTCAGAGTTAACCATTGGATTGAGCCATGGAACCACAGTGGAAGAGTTAGGGGAAGGACTGAAGGAGCTGAAGAGGATTGCAACCCCATAGGAAGAACAAAAGTATCAATTAGGTGGACCACCCAGGGCTTGCATGGACTAAATCACCAACAGAAGTGTATACATGGGTGGCTCCATGGTTCCTGCTACATATGTAGCAGAGGACTACCTCATCTGGCATCAGTGGGAGGTGAGTCAGTTAGTCCTGTGGAGGCTTGATGGCCCAGAGAAGGAGGATGCTAGGAGGGTGAGGTGGGAGTGGGTGCCTCTTAGAGGCGAGGGGAGGGATATGGAGTGGGAGAATCATGGAGGAGAGACCTGGAAGGGAGGCAACATTTGAAATGCAAACAAATAAAATGCTTAATATATAAAAAATGAAATAGGCCTTTAAATATTTAAACATGAAATGCATATTTAGTATATACATGCATATACTTTAAATATATGTATACCTAAATCATATATGTGTTTTCTCACTGGACAGGTGAATATATTGGTAACCGCTAGGTAGGTAGAGTGGAATATAGAAATCCAAAACAAACAAACAAAAAAGGAGACAATTGTACAATTGTACAGGGTGTTTCCAATTACTTTCATTTCATCCCTGCCAGGCAGGAGGCACCATTATTTCCTAATTTTACTTTTTACTGAGGAAACAGGTAAGTTGTGCATGAATTTCTAAAAGAATGAGAGTAGTGAAAGGAGGATATTCAGACATGAACTTGGTTTTGATTTTCAACCATATGAGGATCTCCTCACTTAAATTTTTTCTCAATAATAAATAGTCATATCCTCTTAGATACCAACTTTAAATAAAACATACTAATAAAAATAAACGTTTTAAATATAAGTCATGCATTCCAAAGAACCTTCAAAGGCATTTTACAGCATTCTAGCTTCATCTGGTTCAACCTCAAGCTTTGCATTTTTAATTTTCTTTCTAATCCTTTCCTCCATTCCAAGTCTAGTCACTCAACTTGCTTGCTGACTTGCCATTATCTACAGCAGACTCCCCACCGTGATGAGCACAAGGTCAAACTTCAGATTCAGTTGGCTTCAGTTCTCCTGGAGTTCACAGTTGGGGAGATGAACAAAATTTGGAATTACAAGGGTATATATATGATTTAACATAATCAACCAATTTGTACTATATAAACTCTCTACCTTTCCCTCTTCCCCCCTTATCCCTCTCCCTCTCCCCTCTCTTCCTTTCTTTCTTCCTACTCCTCTCTTATTACATTTGAAAAGGCTTAGCTGCAGACCATTTGACAAACTATGTTAAAAGGGTTTAAAAAAAGATCATGGTAGTGTTTACTTGTCTGCCAAGCCAACTCACACAATGCAGGAAAGCCTGTGTAGGAAGTGAGGAAATCTACCAGAGGTCTATTGTACTTTTTATGTAGTAATACTAGACTCACAGTTGTGTCCAAAGTTATGGGAAAAGTCACAGGAGCTGACAGGGAGTAAGTAGTATTACAGGCCTGTAGTCCCACATGCTTAGGAAACTGATGTGGAGAATAACTTGAAATACCATAAAAATGGGAGGCCATTGTATAATTCCATATATTATCTCAGATTTGTGTATTATGAACAGCTTGTTTCATTCAACTTAATATGTTCAAAACATTTCTCTATAGAAAAACAAGTATCACAAAAAGCCAGAAAATAGTGTTATATATGTATATGTGTTGGAGTTTCTCTGAATCGACTGAGAATAAAATACCAATTTATCAAAATATGAAAATGTTCATTATTTTTCCATACCAAACCCCCATTTAAGAATTGTTTTTAGAACATTATATCAACATAGAATGCATATATTTATAGGCAACTGTAATACTTCATTTAGATTCGCAAGTTCTGAATTATTACAAAATAATACCTGTAATATGATAATATCTCATGTGAGAATGTTGAGATCCATTCCTTTAAAAAATATGACCTTGAAAGTGTTAGGTCCCAGTATGTTCTGAAAAATAGAGTTGCTCTAGAACTATCCACATAAGGAGCTCTATGGCTGACTACTGCTGACCGTCAGGGAAGACTTGCTTATGGCGTTACTAGAAGCAGACATTTTACTCTTAGTGATCCGACTTCCTAGAAACAACCCGATATATCTACTACCCTACTACTAATGTGAATGAAAACTTAAAAGTATGATTTAATTTGAACTTTCATCAAATTCATGTTATCATACTGAAATGGAATTATAAATAATAGACTAAAAACAAACTTTATAAGCAGGAAATGGGAAAAATAGGGAGTTTAGAAGTATATGTGCTGTTATTTCTGTTCTTGCAAATAAAATGTTTAATATTCATGTGAAAAATACCTGTTGACAGTCGTTTTATGTAGACTTTCTTCAGATACCAGTCGAGGGAAGAAGCTATCTTTCTCAATTCATTTTAATTTATGGAACACTAATCACCCAAACTGATGGAGCGTCTGTATACAGAAGGCTACAGCCAGACGGAGCGTCTGTATACAGAAGGCTACAGCCACAGCGTTTGCATGAATCAGGTGCAGCACGCACAGGGATGTGGTTTTGATAGCCTTGGAGGGGTGGGAGTGAGGAGTGACATCCTAAGTCAAAATACAAAGACATGTGGGGGCTATTGACCATTAGATACTGTATATAACTTAGATACAGAATAAGTAACTTAATAAAAGTAAATAATTTGTCTAAGGACAGTTTGTGAGGAACTCCCATTCTCCAGTATATACCTATCATTTTTCAATATTTTGGAGAGATACTATCATTTAGTATCTTCTAATTTCTTGTTTTCTGTCCCAGTTGTTACTTTACAAAAGTTGATTGTCTGCATAATCGGATGTTGTGTTCTCAGTATCTCAGAATCCATTGCTAAAATTTCATTCCATGGAGAATGGTAAGCAATAGCTCATCCTCCTCCTGGGATCCTAAGGACAAATCAAGTAGATAATATTCAGCTGAACTTCCCTGGAGGAAAAATGATAGGTATATACTGGAGAATGGGAGTTCCTCCAAATGGGGTACATTGGAAAGATTTTACCTATAGGGATGAAGGCTTCCCCAAAGCTGCATAGATGGGGCCCCTTCCTCTAGTCTTCCCAGGTCTATATACTCTAGCTCCTCTCTGAGGCTACCTGCAATATGGACAGGGTTGCAAACAGCAGGTGATATGAAATAGCTGGATATGTGGTGACTGTCTTATGACCCTCTTCACCCTCTATATGGGATAGGGGTGTTGTACTGGCTAGTTTTGTGTGTCAATTTGACACAGACTGGAGTTATCACAAAGAAAGGAGCTTTAGTTGGGGAAATGCCTCCATGAGATCCAGCTGTAAGGCATTTTCTCAATTAGTGAACAAGGTAGGAGGTCCCCTTGTGGGTGGTGCCATCTCTAGGCTGGTAGTCTTGGTTCTATAAGAGAGCAGGCTGAGCCAGGGGAAGCAAGCCAGTAAAGAACATCCCTTCATGGCTTCTGCATCAACTCCTGCTTCCTGACCTGTTTGAGTTCCAGTCCTGAGTTCCTTTCGTGATGAATAGCAATGTGAAAGTGTAAGCTGAATAAACCCTTTCCTCCCCAAGTGCTTCTTGGTCATGATGTTTGTGCAGGAATAGAAACCCTGACTAAGACAGGTGTCAATAGTCAATAAGCCCAATTGAGATGATCTTTTCCATATGGACACAGCTGAGCACCTCAAGATGGTTGCTGCTTGGCCTGGGAGGATAGTCCTATCCAAAACATTCTCTTGGTATTGCTGATAGGGCCACAGTGAAAACAGTGAAGCACATTCTCTACGGATATTCAGAAAAAAAGGAGCAATGTTTGCTGCGAGCTTGTGTATAGAAAATGGGGATGTTTATTAGTTTTTTCCTCCATCTAATTACTCACCTTTGACAAGTGATGAGGAAATATATTTTAATTAAGCTTCAATTTCCTCTTGCTGAGTGGAGAATGATGAGTATACACTAATGCCATTAGGCTATGATTTGCTTGACTAACAGACATATCAACAGTAACTCCTTTTATACTCTTGTTCTTAATGGGCAGGAGAAACAGATGTTTTACAAAGACACCATTCATGATTGTTAATTTCTGCCATGTTTTATAATTTGTAGTCACTATATCATTCTGACTCTGTCAGGAAGAACACAGGGAAGTAAGTTCAATAAGGGTACAACAAAAATGGCCACCCTTTCAGTTAAAATTGTATGTTATAATCTTTCACATTTTACTATTGTTATAAACAAAATTATTTGGAATTTTAATTTTAGACTAACAGACAAATATTTCAATGTATATACTCAGATGCAAAAGAAATGCAGCCTGTTGGGTATGTTTAATATTTTTTTTATTTACCAGAAAGACTTTAACTTATGAAGGGGAGCTGAAAAGATGGCTCAGAGGTGGACATTGCACACTGCTTTGGCACAGGACCCTTGTTTATTTCCCAGCATTCAGGTTGAGTGGCTTACAACCACTTGTAATTCTAGCTCCAGGAGAATATGAGGTCTCTGGTATCCAGAGTCACTGGCACTCACATGCACATGCCTCCTGCCTCACAGATATGATGAAAAGAAAATCCTGAAAATGAAAAAAAGGAACAAAATGAAACACTAAAATTGAGTCTTACGTTTAATTTTTGTCAGTGTTATTTATTAAACTTTATTGTTTAAAAGTTGCAAATAAAAAATTCACACGCCAAAATTAACACGACCCATAATTTAAAGATTTTCATGAGCTTCTGTGCCATTAGGATAGCCTTTATGGAGCTGTAGGTGTTCACATATATGTGCGTGCTCACGCGCGCGCGTTTGTGTGTGTGTGTGTGTGTGTGTGTGTGTGTGTGTGCGTGTGTGTGTTTGATAATATTAATACATTTTTAACTAAAACATAACTATTTCACTTAGTCCCTTCCTTCACTTATGTCCAGTCCTAATCTCTCTCAAATTGAAAGCATCTTCTTTGATTACTATCATAACATATATATGTATTTATGTATATATTTGCATTCATATATAAATGCAAGCTGGAGAATTACTTTTGGGGGTTTTCAGGGTTGATGACTTTGTATGGGATAACTGCACAGAGAAATCATTCTTGGGAGAAGCTAATTCTCTCTCTCTCTTAGCAGTCATTATGTGCCTGTAGTTCTTTGTCTAGAGGTGGGACTCAATGAGATTTCTACCTACCATACTATCAGGTATATTGATATTGTCATTGTTCAGGTATTATTTAGGCAATCATATCATTTTGGTATAGATGTAGCTTCCCTGTCATTTCTAGGAGACACAACTCACTATAGCTATTTCACTCCTGGTCATATATCCAGAGAACTCTATAGAAATATTTGCACCCCTACATGTATTATTTCTTCATCTACTATAGCAAGGAAGTATTCACCTAGTTGTCCAGTAATAGATGGATGGATTATCAAAATGCATTTTGATTTTAGAGAAGGGCATATACTGTTAAGAAAAGATTGGAGTCACTAAGTAGAAGGCTACAAGCAAGTTTGGGGGGTAAACACATGCATAGAAAGGTTTTTAATGTGTCTGTATTATGCGTTCTGCTTCCAACTCCATTTTAGTAAAAATTCATTTCTTGCTTGCTTACAGGTGATAGGCTCTGACTAGAACTATTCACCTTTGAATTTTAAGTAGGAATAAGTTTTGCTAAATAAACTTGGGCTTACTTCTAATTGTACTATATTCTTCACTCTAATCCTCTTATCCCTTTATTAAATTTCTGACTCCATATTTAAGATGTTTTGATGCAATTAAAGGATTTTGGCTCTCCAGGGAGGGTGGTCTATTTTTTTTTTTTTTTTAATTTAAGAAAATCTTGCATCAGGCCAGACTTAATTGTATATTTCTCACCATTGTGAGTAGATACAAACTAAAGCCCTTGAAAGAAATGTTACCGCAACTTTAATTAATGAGTTCAATTCTGAATCGTGGAAGAATGATTAAGCGTGATCTCTAAATCTACCTTTTTACCTGAAAAAAAGAAATGGTTATATAATTTTTCTCCAAAAGTACACTAATCCAAGACCAAAGATTAAAGCCTGCAGTGACATGGCTTTTTGGATTACCACAGCACTTTCAACAGTGCAAGTATTTCATTTAGCCTAAAAAGGATCAGAGGAAGTAGTGATACAAACACTATTGGTAGCAGTCTTCATAACTTTCCAGAGGTGTCTTGGCCAAAGAGTTAGCTTAAATTTCTTCTTCATGGTTTCTCTGAGGTGAGCTTGATCCTTGAGGTAGCAGTACTGAGGAAGGGAACGTTAGAGTCGGGTGAACAGCTTAATGCTGTCCCTTGACAGTTGCCTTTGCTTTCCTGTCCTGTCCTCTTTCCTGTCCACGATGCCTCTGCTGTGTTATAACGAAGCATGAAAACTGTCCTTAATTGTGATCCTTTGATCTTATTTTTTAAATACCAGTTTTTGATAAAGTATCAGTTGTTTATTTTTTTCCAACTTTTATTAGATATTTTCTTCATTTACATTTCAAGTGTTATCCAGAAAATTCCCTATACCCTCCCACCTCCCGGCCCTGCTTCCCTACCCACCCGCTCCCACTTCTTGGCCCTGGTGTTCCCCTGTATAGGGGCATATAAAGTCTGCATGACCAAGGGGCCTCTCTTCCCAAGGATGGCCAACTCTGACAATAAAATCCTGAGAATTTTCTTAACAAATATTATTTTAAGTCTTGTATCTCACCACTTGTGTCTTTTACTTCTTTGAAGCTATTTGCTACTTTTTATAAGGCACTGGGGGAGAAGACCATAATTTTAAGCTAGTTCAATGATGGAAAATATCTTGCGGACATCACAGGATGATGTTAGAAGTAGCTGTTGAGCCTTCTGCAGTATGTCTGGGTGCGTGGAACCCAAGCTTTTGGAATGCTAGTGGCTTCTTTGAGGTTTCCTGTGTCAGCGATAATATTTGTTGAACTCATAAGAAACAAACAAACAAACAACATGTGACCTAAGACAAGACAGAAGAGAGTTTTCACATTAGATCTTGTGAATTCTGTCAATTTATAACTAAAATGAGCAGCAAATAAATACTAAATCATTAGTAGATGGGGAGGGAGAGATTCTTCAGTGGTTACAAGCACTGGCTGATCTTCCAGAGGACCAGAGCTTGTTTCCTAGCAAACAAATAGAAACTCACAACTATCTGTAACTCCCAGTACAGGGGTTCTGGCACCTTCTTTTGGCCTTCAAGGGAAGGCACATATGTGGTGCACATATATAGATGCAGGCAAAATACCTGTACACTTAAAATAATATCAAATGAGGATTTTAAAAACATCTATAGAAATTGATAGCAATAATCTATCATAGTTTTTTTTTTCATTGAATTCATCATTTTTTTTTTTTTTTTTTTTTTTTTGGTTTTTCAAGACAGGGTTTCTCTGTGTAGCCCCGGCTGTCCCAGAACTCACTCTGTAGACCAGGCTGGCCTCAAATTCAGAAATCCACCTGCCTTTGCCTCCCAAGTGCTGGGATTAAAGGTGTGCACCACCACGCCTGGCGAATTCATCAATTTTAATTTCAGTGTTACACACTCTGACTTCCACGGGCAGAAAAAAGGCAAATTGCTTTATGAGCTTTAAATGTTATGTCAAATACAAGTTGGACAAGCTTTGTGAAATTCTGTCTCCTCAACAATCCAGATTGTTAGAAGCCAAGTACACAAAGCCCATGGATGGCATAATGGTATGATATACAATCCATCCCTCAAAGACATTTGTGGTACCATTCCCAAAGGATGGATCTTGGACATGCATAAACAATAGGTCATTACAGACTTGTGATTTGGGAAGCAAATGAAAAAAGATATAGTAAACATTTATGTCCATATTTTATAAAATTTTGGTGCTTATTTAATAATTTCCTATGATGTTATGAAAGATCATATTTTCAGGCTGTCTTATACAGACTTTTCTAGAAATATTGCCAACCACGGTGATTTTTAAGTATTGTGAAATGTACTGTAAACTTTATCTTGCTAAAATACTTCCAAACCTTAGGAAATTTTATCAAAACCAACTAACCATTATAATAGTAATACCATTTCCCTTCCCTTGGATTCTCCCTAGACAAAAAGAAAATCATAGTTCATGCCATAAATACCATTTTTGCTTTTGCTATCCTGGAAGCAAGTAGGAGTTTGAAAAACTACTATTTCTACAATGTCTGTTAGGCTTGAAACAGCAGTCTTTTGCCCAATAGAAAAAGCAAGGGCTTTTGTATATTTGTAGTGCTCATATGTTTCTTGGCTATCTTGACTTTAGCCTGCAGCTAATGTCTAATGAACACTTCTTTTCTCACCCAAGCGATTCTCACCTTTCCCTAACATTTTTGCTGTAGTATTCTTACATAATATGGACAACAGTGCTGATTCCTCTGTTCGACTTCAGTATGACCCTAAACACAGAGGGGGCTCTGGGGTTATTCTTTGTAGTTTTTGTTCTCTGATTCCTTGCTCTATTTGTAGTACTCAGAATGTTCCTGGCTTGCTTGGCCCTTGGTAGTTATTTGTTTATGGATTGGTGTGTAAGATCACAAAGACAAGTATTTAGAGAGTAACCTAAATTGATGTGTCTTTATTTTATTTATCATACTGTATTTCTTCACTTTTTTCATAGTATACGCCCGAAAGTATTTAAAATATCAAGAGGATGCTGATTATACCATATGTAGATCCCACAATGGATTGAATTTATACAAATTTGTTTATTTCAGGAATTTAGACAGTTTATTAAGTAAACTTCCAATGAGTAATTTCTCATATATCCATTTTAAATATAAGTGTTGATATCATTTCAATAATTAGAGAAGAGACATGTGGCATAATTTAACATCCAATCATGATATATTCCTAGAAAACCTAGAGCATGCTTAGATTATATTTGAAAAGTTATATTCTAGAAATATAAGTAATGTATCACACTTAGTATGCTAAGACAGTGTGAGGATATTGTCTCTGCACTGACACATGAGAAAAGAATGCCCACAGTTTCCATTTCTAGTCAGATTTGTATTGGGTACCTGATCTAGCATGGAAGGCTGAGGCTGAGATGGAGAAGACTGAAAGGAGGCAGGGAACCCCTGGATCTTTGCTTTCAATTTGAAAAGAATACTGATTAAGAAATTACAGGCAAAATTGTTAAGGATCTTAAAGGTCTTACATATAGAATAAAGATATTTATATACTTTTATTTCAACATAAGTTTTAAAAATTCTTAGAAACCTCAATTGCTGTGTTGAAATGACTGATCTTGTTTTGGATATGTCTATGTGTCAGAGCATCATAATGAGGGATCCTATTAGGAATATATGTGTGCGTTGTAATGAGTGATCTTGTTATGAATGTGTTCCCTTGATCTCTAAGTTTATAGAAAAGTGAGTATCATGTTTATTTATTGCACAATGTAGTTTGATTTATTGATGTGTTAAATAAGGGCACTGGGCTCATTTCTATACATTGCTCAGAAGTACTGAGAAAAATGCATAGACTAAAGTATTGCAAATAAACAAACATAATAGTCATGTTGGACTGATCAGTTCAGCACCACCCTCTTCCTGGTGAACAGTTATGCAATGCCAGCTCTTGCTATCTGAGCCTGAGAGACTCTGCTTCAGGTTTCTGCATGCTTTGTCTCCACAGACCGTGCGAACATTCTCTGGCAGGATTGCATTATTGCTTAAGGGAGTTGGTAATATGCCAATTTATTAATGGCACAATAAGCCATTTAGATGTATATATTTCTCACTCTTTGTAAAAAGCATTGTAATTTTTAAATGGTAATGGACTTTTCAGAAATCTTAAGGTATAAGGCTGTTACAGCTTGATTATACACTGTGTAGACATCAAAATAGGCAAACAAAACAAAACAAAACAAAACAAAACCAAAAAACAGCCAACCAAATAAAATCCCCCAAACCAACTTTGTTCTTTTAGTTGAAGATCGAATTTTTATGTATCAAATTGCTGTAGAACTTCGTAAATCATTTCACTTTATATCCATGTGAATGTTATGAAAAAATATTTAATTTAGATTCTGTCTGGAGTGTTTCAAGTTCTTCATCTTACATGTAGTCATTGTGATGATTAAATATCCCTCTTAATGTAGAAAAATGGATTTTCAGAATATTCTGTGGATGAGAAGTTGGGAGGTTAACAATAACTTTATTAAGACAGTGTATAACAGTCATCTAATTCTCGTTACATTGAAGCATGACTTGTAATCACTGAAATGGTGAATGATCTCTAGTGAATACTATGTGGAAATGGAAGGTGGGGTTTTTTGTGATTGTAATAAATAAGGTCTTATTTTATTTTATAGAATTAATATTTTCTTCCTTATCAGGGGAAACTGATCTTATAAGGCTGAACCTTTAGCCAACTAAATAGCATATATGTCTATGTTTTATAGAGTTTTAGAAGATGACACTAAATAAATAAGTAGCTGGTTTAGGAGTTTTTCTACATTTCACTGGAAATGTTTATGCTGTAATGTCAATGTGGACTTCAGAAATTTAGGAACCACTGAACATTTTTCCCCATTGAAGCAAAGGCACTCACTACATTAAAGATAAAACCAGATATCAGATAAAGCACTGAGCCATATATTATTGAACAACTACCTCACAGGAAGCTAAAGGGCTGAGATCTATTCCTGAGCAGGCAGGTGACTGATCATTGTACAGGGGGAATGAAGGAGATTCAATGGAAGACATCAGACCTGTATTGAAAAAGTTACAAAGGGTTGGCTAGTGTAAGTGTCATTGAACAAGCTGTGTCAGCCATTTGGCAATTAAATTAGAATCCCACCTTCTTGTGGAGATTAGGATGGGACCTTGTCCTTCCAGATGAATCAGTTTCCAGAGACTCACCTGAGTTGTAGGTCCATCATCTCAAAGGCTTGGAGGTGAGGAAGGTTGTCCACTGTTGGTGCCTGGAATAGTTAAGCTCTCTGAGGGTAGCTGGAGTCATCCTGGCGATGTGGCTTTTCATTGCTGAGAGTCTTCTGAAGTTTTGCTGTGTGTTAGACGTAGCTGTTAGGGGTTTCGCTGTTGTCATTGTGTTATACGAAACTAGATTTGCAAATCGCCAATTTTCCAGCTGAGCAGAGTCCCTGAGTTGTAACTGTTTTATTGTTTTTGTGCTTGCTTTGCCTGGGAGACAGTGCTACATTTTGTGCGTGTACTTCCATTAAAAGATTAAAATACTGCATATGATGGAAAGCCTCCTGATCACGCTCACACCCCCACCCTGCAGGTCTTGTGCCCAGGTGGTGGTTTGGTTTCATAACTAGGTTCTCCTTCTTGCCCTGGAGCATCGATCAAACTCACAATGGTGCATTCATCACGTAGGTGTGCCATGTTTAGCAGGTTTACCTTATTCTGGCTGAACTGAGATGTAGGTAGGTTTTTGTTGTTGTTGTTATTGTTGCTGCTGCTGTTGCTTTTGCTTCTTTTGTTTTTAAGATTTAAATTTTTGTTCTCTATAATATTGTAGAGTAAACACAGTCCCTACTGTGTATCACCAAACAAGATAGTTAGCATTTCAGTAATTTGAGTAACCACCCAATGAGGTTTGCTTGTTTTGTATATGATAGGAATGAATCATTTGGCCACGAGAAGGCAGTATCCTGGAATAGTAGTAGCTTTATTCAGAATGATCTAGCTGACTACTCAGGGAGAATGAAAAGCAGGACATATTGTTGCATTTGTGTAATCAGAAAGTGTCAAGTGCTTGGACCAGTCTTTATTTGACCTGTGAAGATATCTTTTTTTGTTTTTGTTTTTTTTTAAATTGCACTGTGACTTAATTCTCTGATTTTACAGTTTAAATCTGAGGTCTTTATAGATATGCCTATGGCTTCAAATTCATTCAGGCGCATTATTGCAAACACTGTTGGGTTTATCTTGGATGCATATATTACCATCCACAGTACTCTTTTCCAATTTTAGCTTAAGGTTCCATGCTCACACAAGTCATGTGTCTATCTTTTTTTTCTGTTCATGTCCAGCCTAGTTAACGGTACGTGTGCATATGAGAAGATAAATGTTTATTAACTACTGTGTGCTGGGTACTTTCAGATGTTTCATTGAAACTTTCAGACACATTGTAACTTCAGAATACTTTCATGGACTATTGATGGTCTTATCCAGTCATTTTATCAATTCTGTGGGCACAGCTAAGAGCTGAGAATTCGGTTAAAGCAAGCTGTCAATTTCTGTCTGGATGGGAAGGCTGGAGAGGATTGTGGAGTAGACCTTCCAGAGATAGTTTGAAAGTCATAAAAAGGGAAGAGCCTTCTTATATTGGACCTTCACAGCCAGGCACTGGACTCAGGCAGGGAGACATTAAAGATAACTGGTCAGCTTGAGGATTTCTTTACCTTTTCTATTGCATTAAAGGCTACCTGGGAATTTCATGAGGTTTGACATCACTTTAGGCAGTCGGCTGAGACCCTCCTCAGTCCTTGGAAATGCTCATCTCAGTGATGGATTAGCATGGACCAGGGCATCCAACAAGCCACGTGCACTGTTCCTGAGGATGCTCTAGTAGGCACAGTGGCTGCAAGGAAGAGAAAGGCAGAGCATGAAGAGTGGGTCAGTTTAAAAATAAACTCCTGTAGGAAAGTTAGAGCTGTATGGAGGAGGAGTGCTTAGAGGCTCTCTCTGTTTCTGTCACTCATCAAGTTTGGCTTGGTAGGTAAAGTGCAGAAAGGAGCAGTTCTTTCCCCAGTGGAACCTTCCTTTTTTAGCTTATGTTAATTACCTCTGCCTGAAGGCATCAGTGTATGGCATTGATTACTATAGGGCACCTAATAGTATGCTATCAACAACCTTGTAAACAGTAGTTTCCATGTTTTGTTTTTTTAAGTTATCTCTGGGGTTTGGAGAGCGCATGATGATGATAGTATTGCAAAAACCTGTCAGCATGATAAGAGAAATTATTATTTAAGCTGCAAAATTCTCTACTTCATCCTTTTATCCACTTCTCCAAGATGTTCCATCCCCAGTGGCATCTGCACAAAATGGCTTGTTCTGCAAGTGTATTAGAAAACAGATCTTGAATAATAAAAATCCCAAGAACCTAAAAAGTGTTTTAAATTAATCAATAATTTCAAAAGGTTTCTTAATTTTCAGAACATTAGGGTGAATAAGACCATTTGACCATTTGATAACCCCGTCTTGCTCATAAGTATGACTATGACATGTACTGGAAAGTGTTCCTTATGCTCTTAAATCCCATTTGATTTGCCTTAGAAATATCTTGCTCATGAAGTCAATACAGTAAAATAAAACATAACACATGAATAAATGCAAACATGCTTTTTCTTGGCACTCAGATATTTCTGAGTAGAACTATATTTCCATGGGGTTTTGTCTCTTCTGATATACGTTTTGAACTTGTAAGGGCTTGTAAATATTTCCCAAGGGCCCATGCACTAAATGCTTGATGGACAGCTTATGGCACTCCTGCATGGAAGCAGTGCCTAGTGGAGGAAGCTAGGCTTGTGGTAGTTAGGATTGTGGTTTGAAGGGCATAGGGACCCCTGCCTGGTCTCCTCTGTCTGCTTCCTAGCTGCCAGCCATGGGAATTGGCATGAGGTGATAGAAAAGATATGAGTCTTGAGGAGAGATAGTGCAAAGAAACCTATGTAAGGAAGAAAGCAAAATTGACAATCTTAAAGGGATAGACACCCACAGGACTGGGCTTTATGGTGCTTTAATTTTTTCTTACTTCATCAGCTCATAGCCTCTCCCTTTATTATGGTACTTACACCTGAATGTCTATTCTGTGCATTCCCAAGCTTATATGGCCAATAAATTTAAATACAGTAGAACTGTTAGTCTATACTTCTTAATTTATAGGAGACTAGATGAAAACATGTGTATCATAAGATCTGTTAAGTACAACAGTTTTATGGAGCAAACTGATTTTAGAAGTGCCTTTCTACTATTGTGTCATGTAGAATGTTTATCTTTTATCTTTTTTTTTTTTTTTTTTGAGACAGTGTTTCTCTGTGTAGCCCTGGCTGTTCTGGAACTCACTTTGTAGACCAGGCTGACCTCGAACTCAGAAATTCGCCTGCCTCTGCCTCTCGAGTGCTGGGATTAAAGGCGTGTGCCACCACGCCCGGCTATGTAGAATGTTTTACAAGTGTTGATATGTACTTTATGGGAAGTCCCATATTAACTCTCTTTGAGGGATTATTGTTTCCCTAATGTAAAGGCTTTTATCTGTAAATGGGATGTGGCTAATTTAAATTACCAAAATAATTTCCTTTAATTAAAACTAAGTGATTGCTATTGTTCATGGTATTTCAAGAATGTCTCCCCCAGTTCCATCTAGGTTAATTCCTTATCAAAATCATAGAGATGTTATGTTCTTCACATTTCCCTTGGCTTTAATATATCAATCCAAGTTCAGTTGAGGGAATATACCACAAAGGGATTTGAAAGAGAAACAGTCTTCACTGTTTTCCATGAAAATTGTCTAGGAAGAAGAAAGGAATGTTGAAAATTCTGAGTATGAAATAATATTCTTGAAGAACTGTAGCTATATCCCAAGCAGTGTCAGATATTTTTGAAGGTACTAAATTGTTTTCTTATATAAGTAGCTGTTATAATTGATGAAGATAGTTTTAACAGTGTTTCAAATTATTTGCTTTGTAGGTGATTAATACTAAAAGTTTGGCTTCGTAGCAGAGCTTAGGATTTTGAAGTTGGAAAGGTTTGTCTTACTTGAGCATGTTGGGGAAAATCTCATCTTTACTAGATGAGATTGTAGATTGGGACTAATTCTATTAACAGTAGTCAAACCTTTGGTATTTCTAAAAAGACAAGGGAAACCTTTGAACATTTAACTGAAAGAATAACATGACAAGACCTGTGGGTTTGGGGAAGGTTGCTTTTCATTGCCAGTTGTTTTGGAGAAGCCAAAGAGGATAAGTCTATTGAGAAATGTTTATTGTTTAGTTATGGTTATGTTTCATTTTGTAACACAATGATCTAAGCAGTGATGAAAATAATTCCTTTGTTCCTATTCCTTCACACAGTTTCAACCTCGAGGTTTTCTGCACAGTTATGGAAAGCAGGGCTTCCAAATCAGAGGTGTTTTCTATTAGGATCAGCATTTGGAGATAGACTTTCACTGTAGGTTTGCCCTGACAACTTCACAGGAAATATGAGGGATGACTGTAACAGACCTGTGTGAAAGCACACACACATGATAGCAGTGAGAAGTCTGGCCTCTACGTTTCCACGCTTGCTTAACATTTATTTGTTTGGGAGGATTATTTTCACTGTAGCCTAGGATTGGAAAATATAGTCTAATGTAGCTGTTTTTTTTTTTTTAATGTACTTTTCTGTGTCTGAGTGAATGCCTGTATGTATGTATGTATGTATGTATGTATGTATGTATGTATGTGTCTATGAGTACCACATACATTTCTCATTCTGGTAGAGGCCAGAGGAGAGCATCCAGTCCCTTGGAACTCTTGTTACACATAGTTGTGAGCCACCACACCTTCTGGGTGCTGGGAACTGAATCCAGGCCTTCTGCAAAAGCAGCTTAGTATCCTAACTGCTGAGCCATCAATCTACTTCCATCCTTTGTACATTTTAATCACTATGCTGTACCAAACAACTCTCTTATAAGAGACAAATATATGTCATCTGTAAAATTCCCTCACTGCTATTTAATATTGAATACTTTTAGACTGAGTGAATACTGCTTAAGTTATTTTAGACCACAGAAACATACATGGCAGGCTTTTATAGGATGAGCTCTTGTATGTGTATAAAAGCCTTTCCAAGCCAGTATACTTCACCATGTGCTGTGTGTGTGTGCGTTGCCTTCCAGCACTCAGCAAAGCCGTGCTTCTGTGGTTACTCCTAGGCTTTGTTTTATTTCCTCTCACTAAGTACACGTTCTTGATGATTTGTTTTGTATCATGTTGGATTTTGATCTTGTGATATTGCTGTCAGGCAGGCTATCAATATGAAATTCAAGCATTTGTGTTTAATTCAACCTGTGTGGTACTGGCAACATAAATATTCATTTGGGGCAGGACTATGCCTTTGGCTGTGTCGGTGATTCAGATTTTTCATGCATATGTGTCTAGTAGCTCATTCTTAAACAACCGGATGCTCATCTGCTGAGTTGTTTCCAAACTAGCCAAGTGAGAAATGTGCAGCTATGATTCTATAGACGATGTTGCTAGCCTAGTAGAAATCAGTATAAGCTATGAACATTTCACGGGCATTTCCCCTGTGGCATGTGTATGTGTCTGTTTCCATGAAGGTGCACAGGCATACAGTGTGCAAGTACATCTGAGTGCACATGCATGTGATGTCAGAGAACAATTGTGGGTACTTGTAATCCACTTTTTGTTGTTGCTGTTGTTTTTATTTAACAGTTTCTCACATTGGCCTGGATCTAGCCAAATAGGCAATATTAACATTGTTTTTAATAGCTGAATAGTACTCCACTGTATATATGTACCACATTTTCTGTATCCATTCCTCTGTTGAGGGACATCTGGGTTCTTTCTAGCTTCTGGCTATTATAAATAAGGCTGCTATGAACATAGTGGAGCATGTGTCCTTGTTATATGTTGGAGTATCATTTGGGTATATACCCAGGAGTGGTATAGCTGTGTCCTCAGGTAGTACTATGTCCAATTTTCTGATAAACCACTAGACTGATTACCAGAGTGGTTGTTCCAGCTTACAATCCACCAACAATGGAGGAGTGTTCCACTTTCTCCACATCCTCACCAGTATCTGCTGTCACCTGAGGTTTTGATATTAGCCATTCTGACTTGTGTGAGGGGGAAATTCAAGATTGTTTTAATTTTAATTTTCATTTCCCTGATGACTAAGGATGTTGAACATTCTGGGGTAATCACCATCCCTGACCTCAAGCTGTTCTTCAGAGCAATAGTGATAAAGACTGCCTGATATTGGTACAGAGACAGGCAGGAAGATCAATGGAATAGAATTGAAGACCCAGAAATGAACTCACACACCCATGGTCACTTGATCTTTGACAAAGGAGCTAAAACCATCCAGTGGAAAAAAGACAGCATTTTCAACAAATGGTACTGGTTAAACTGGCAGTGAGCATGTAGAAGAATGCAAATTGATCCATTCTAATCTTCTTGTACAAAGCTCAAGTCCAAGGGGTTTAAGAATATCCACATCAAACCAGATACACTGTAACTAATAGAAGAGAAAGTAGGGAGAGCCACGAATACATGGGCACAGGGGAAAAGTTCCTGAACAGGACACAAATGGATTATGCTCTAAGATCAAGAATTGACAAATGAGACCTCCTAAAATTGCAAAACTTCTGTAAGGCAAAGGACACGATCAATAAGACAAAATGGCAACCAACAGATTGGGAAATGATCCTTACTAATCCTACATTTGATAGAGGGCTAATATCCAATATATAAAAAGAACTCAAGAAGTTAGAATCTAGACAATCAAATAACCCTATTAAAATGGGGAACAGAGCTAAACAAAGAATTATCAACTGAGGAACTCGAATAGTTCAGAAGCACCTAAAGAAAAGTTCTATGATTTCTTAGGTTTTTATACTTGGGGTCATATTCAGTGTCTGTGGACATGTCTGTTGCTTGTGAAATAAACTCCTGGGATTGTTTGTTCTGGATCTGATATCAAATATCATCCAGAAGAATATGGCTATATTGAAATCTATATGAGAGCTTTAGAAACGTGTTTCTCTCCATCAGCCTCAGGTGATGCTGACTTATGCCACAACATGTAAAATATTCACATGTGTGTCCCTCATCACTCACTCACTCTGAGCTTAAGTTATGTCCCTCACATTATTTTTAGTTATGATTTAAAAAGATGATATTATAATCTTTTATATTTTTACAATATATGAAAAAGTCTATAAAAGACCTAGAAAATAAAATCTATCTATCTATCTATCTATCTATCTATCTATCTATCTATCTATCCCATTTACTATGTGTGGAGAAATGGCAAAACACCACTGTTAGATTTTAGATTATTTTTCTAAATAAAGCATTTCTTAAGAAATATATGGAAGAGTCTGTGTAATTTCAAAAAGATCATGCTGCATTTGAAAAGCTGGACATGGGATGATGAATAACATTACTATTTACTGTGAATTCAATGTGTGCCTACACTCAACTTAGGTCTTAAAGAGTCATTGAACATTAGGCTTAAAGAGGGATTGCTATATTGTTTCTGCTGAGAAAATAGAATCAAATATTCTGTAATTTTTTAAAGGTTTTACTGCTAACTGAGTTAGTGTAGAATTGAAACTGGATTGAATTTTCAATACAGTTAGAAATCTAAGCCTTTAATATTGAAAGTGGTAATACTGTCTAATGAGCTTTTATGAATGTATATTTAAATAATAATGTAATAGTAATGTAATTAAATTATTATTTAATCAGTAGTAGAGTTTTAAACCAGTACCAAAATGAGATTTTCTAATTTATGGCATTTACTGAAGCAGCCAACTTTTTTTTTTAATTAGATATTTTCTTTATTTACATTTCAAATGTTATCCCCTTACCTAGTTTCCCCTCCGAAAATTCCCTATCCTCTCCCCTCTCCCCCTGCTTCCCAACCCACCCACTCCTACTTCCTGGCCCAGGCATTCCCCTATACTGGGGCATAGAACCTTCACAGGACCAAGGGCCTCTCCTCCCAATGATGACCGACTAGGCCATCCTGTGCTACATATGTCACTGGAGTCATGAGTCCCACTATGTGTTTTCTTTGATTGGTGGTTTAGTCCCAGGGAGCTCTGGGGTTACTGGTTAGCTCATATTGTTGTTCCTCCTAGGGGTCTGCACATCCATTCAGCTCCTTGGGTACTTCCTCTAGCTCCTTCACTGGGGACCCTGTGCTCCATCTAATGGATAACTCTGAGTATCCACTTCTGTATTAGTCAGGCACTGGCAGAGCCTCTCAGGAGACAGCTATATCAGTCTCCTGTCAGCAAGCTCTTGTTGGCATCTACAATAGTGTCTGGGTGTGGTGGTTGTTTATGGGATGGATCCCCAGGTGGGGCAGTCTCTGAATGGTCATGCCTTCAGTCTCAGCTCCGAACTTTGTCTCTGTAACTCCTTCCATAGGTATTTTATTCCCCCTTCTAAGAAGGATGGAAGTATCCACACTTTGGTCTTGCTTCTTCTTGAGTTTCATGTGTTTTGCAAATTGTATCTTGGCAACCAACTTATCTTGTCACTTATTTTAAACAATTATGCTATTTTTTCCAAATATAAACTTGTACAAAGTAACACCCTTATTCATTCCAGACCTTTATTCATGCTGCTTCATGTCATGAAGGGATGAGCATCCAAGGTTAACCATGTCATCCTAGCAAGTGATCACCCCTCTTTTATCTAATGCCACAGACCAGTTCACATTGGAACAAGCAAGGATCAATTGGGGTGTAAATTGGGGTCTAATTATTAATGGTGGCTTGACCGTGTAAAGTTTCAGTCTCCTCACTGCTCTAGGCTTTGTATAGATGGTTTCCTTTTCATCTTCTCATAGAGTCCAAGAATCTGTTTGAGTCCCCCTTCCTTAAGAAATCTCATTCCTGTGCATTCTCTCTTCTCTTAAACTCACTCAGCTGTCTCTCTCTCTCACATCAGCCACTTCTCTTTCTGCAGAACATTGTTTTGTGCTTTTATGCACTTCATTGTATCTCTGTGCTGAACACTTATTGGCATGCACTCTTTGCTGAGTGAATTGCTCTAGTTCTTTTAAGATTCACAGAAAAATGAAATCACAAGAACACATTCTTAAAACTGACCAGCAGAATTTAGGCTTGAAACAATTCAGGAAAATATTCCATTTCTACTTTCTCTGTTGGATATTTATGTGAGTATGAATTCTTGAAATGCTAAGAAAACATCTTTCTATTTAAAGAAGAAACAATTAATATATTTGTTGGGCCATAATTGGGTAATATTATGAGTTGTAAGTTTGAGAAAATCCCTTATAAATTTGTCTAGATATGCTTCCTTTGTACTGTGGCTAATTAATACATTTAAATGGAGCAAAAGGTAAACTCCAAGCGATTCTTGAAGCTGATGTTGTGTTCCATTCACCTGTAATCCTGAGATGATCCTGAGGTCCTTTGGCATGGAGAGCACTCTGGAGCCCTTAGTGGCCTCCACTGGGCTCAGAAGGAAGATGGCAGGGCTGGCCCCAACTGGAACAGATCTGAGCCTCTGGTCGGGCAGGGTTCTTTTGTCCCTGTTCCTGCTGGCACAAGACCCTCCCAGATTCTTGAAGCTGATGTTGTGTTCCACTGGCCCTTAATTCCAAGGTGATCCTGAGTTCCTGCCGCATGGAGAGCACTCTGGAGCCCTTAGAGCCTCCGCTGGGCTCAGAAGGAAGAGCCAATGTGCTGTTCTTTTGCTCAAGATTTGACCTGGCTGCACCGAGAGTAATTTCCTGTCCCTCATAGATGGTTGCTTTATGACTGAATTTTGGCCATGAGCGTACATAGAACTTTAACTTGGAGGCTTCTGAGTTGTTTGTTTTTTTTTTTTTTTTTTTTTTTTACTCTTAAGCCTATGGAAAACCATTCTCTTCATGAGGTAAATGGAGAAAAGTGGAGAAAAACCTACATCATCAATAAAATCTAATATCACAATGAAGCAGAAATTGTTGAAAAATCCATAAAAATTTTGGAGATGCATATTCCAAAGAGTCATATAAAAATTCTTATCCTCACTAATATCAGGGGAAAGCAAATAAAAACTACTGTGAAATAATACCTCACTCCAATGTGAATGGCTGTTATCAAAGGATAAAAGATAAGAAGCAGTGGTGAGGACTCAGAGGAAAGGGAGCCTTGGTATACTCTTGGTAAGAATGTAAACTATTAGATTGTCAAGTAGTTTGGAGTTTACTTTAAGAGCTATCTCCTGTGAGGCTATGCCAGTGCCTGGCAAATACAGAAGTGGATGCTCACAGTCATATATTGGATGGAACACAGGGTACCCAATGAAGGAGCTAGAGAAAGTACCCAAGGAGCTGAAGGGGTCTGCAGCCCCATAGGAGGAGCAACAATATGAACTAACCAGTACCCCCAGAGCTCCTATCTCTAGCTGCATATGTAGATGAGGATGGCCTAGTAGGTCATCAATGGGAGGAGAGGCCCTTGGTCTTGTGAAGATTTTATGCCCTAGTATAGGGGAATGCCTGGTCCAGGAAGTGGGAGTGGGTGGGTTGGGGAGCAGGGGGAGAGTATAGGGGATTTTGGGAGAGGAAAATAGGAAAAGGGATAGCATTTGAAATGTAAATGAAGAAAACATCTAATAAAAAACAAACAAACAAAAAAACTGATGGAAACAGATACAGAGACCCACAGCCAAACACTAGATGGAACTTCAGGAATCCTATGGAAAGGGGAGAGGAAGGATTGAAGGAGACACAGAGATCACATTAGACCACAAGCAAGCCCATAGAATCAATTAACATTAGCCCAACAACTAGAGAGCATGTGTGGGACAGACCTAGACCTTCTGCTTGGTCTTTCAGGCGGACTCTGAATAAAAGGGTCAGCGACTATCTCTGACTCTGTTGCCAGATTTTCAAACCATTTCCCCTAACTAGATTGTCTTGCCTAACCTTAGTAGGAAAAGATGTGCGTAGTCTTATTGCAGTTTGATATGTCAAAGCTGGTTGATATCCATGAGAGTTCTATGTACTAATTAATCTAATAAATACAGTGCTTTATTACCAAGAAAAAAAAAAAGTTAAAAACAGAAACATCCTCTGAGTTTGCAAACCTATTACTGGCTGTTTGTGTGGGAGAAATGTCTGTACTTACTAGGCTCATTGTAGTGCTGTTATCTTTAGTCTATGTGTGATCAACCTAGTGTTGACATATGAATAAGGCGATGAAGAATACATGATATATATATGCACAGTGTAATGCTATTTAGTCATAAACAGAATTCTCATTGACAATATCTAAGATGAATGTAGAAGATACTAAATAAAATAAATCAGGTACAGAGATATGAAAATGTAAGTTCTAAAAAAATGAGATAATGGTAGTAGAGAATAAACTAATGGTTACCAGTGTATGTGTGTGTGTGTGTGTGTGTGTGTGTGTGTGTGAGAGAGAGAGAGAGAGAGAGAGAGAGGGAGAGAGAGAGATACAGAGAGAAAGAGAGACAGAAAGATCGAGACAGACAGAGAGACAGAGAGAGACAGAGAGACAAACATAGAGTTAAACAAATATAGAGACACCTGGGTAGAGAAGAAGCAGAGGAGGAGACAGGAAGGAAGGAAGAGGAGAAGAAGAGGAGGAGGGGGGAGAACAAGAAGAGCAGTGAAAGGGGAAAATTGGCTAATGGGTAATTTCTTGTTATCCTGTTTGTATGAAGTAGTGAAAGGTGACAACAGTTAGAAATTTGCTGCTTTCAAAGTGAAATAGAGGCATAGAAGATTTTATTACAAAAATGTTTGAAGTAATGATGGACATAATAATTACTCCAACTTGGTCATTACACAATATTTCTGTGTATTGAAACATTGAATTGAGCTTCATAAGCTCACTGTGATGTTAATTAAAAATAAGACACAGAAAATAGTAAAAACGGTGAGCACTCCTAAGAATCCTCAGTGGCAAGCTGTGACGAACCTAAACATGTGGTAACATATGACTTTCCTTATTGTATGACTGAGCCCATATGTTTTATAATTTTATGCTAGTTGAAACACAGAAACCTTTCCAGAAAGAGTTTCTTCTGATGTGTGCAGAACATGGTTTAAATCCCAAGGCATCTCCAGGTCACTAGTAAAGTAAAGAAGTGTATGTTCAGCACTAAAAATGCTGCTCAGGGTATCTTGAACTTGAAGTAGGAACAGTGTGACAAAAGAGCAGAGTGTCTCTCACACACTGACATACATACACACACACACACACACTCACACACTGACATACATACACACACTCACACACTGACATACATACACACACTCACACACACACACACACTCACACACACACTCTCACACACACACACACACTCACACATACACTCTCACACACACTCACACACACACACTCACACACACAAGAAATACAGAAGAGAATAAAGACAAACTTGGCACACATCACATGCTTTCTGTGAGTCTGAAATGTTTCTTTAAAAACGGCTGTGTCTAAGTAAAACCCTAAATTAGGAATTAGGGAACTGTGCCTGATATATTTTTATTAACCAACTTGACTTTGAAAAAAACAACTGCAATTCCCTGGCTCTGATCTCCTTTTGTTAATGTTAGTGGCGTGTTGGGGATACGGGTAAGATGCCTTATTGTTGGGGATACCTGTAAGATGCCTTATTGCCAATGTCCTTAGGGTTCTTAGGTGACTTCATCAAATAACAAAGAGATTGGGAGTTTTGCTTTGAATAATTTAAGAAATGTTTCAGATTTTAAAACATTGTTACAAAATAGCTTTGCCTCCAATAGGTTAACTTATTGATATGCTACAGGAATTATGAGAAAATATATATTGTGATTTTTTTTAAGTTGTTTTCTCTTAAACAGAACAACTACTATGATGGTTGACTAGCTCCCTTGGCCTCTGAAATGAACTTTTTTGTAGCTCATAAACCTTTCTAATAAAATTTATTTCAAGCATATTTATTATGTTTAGCTTATCTGGGACAAATATTTTCCAAGTTTCCTGTAATAATTTTATGTAACACCAATTAGTTGGCTAAGCATAGAAAAACCGTAAGCAACTTACTTCAACAGATGGTAACTGAATTTTTAAAACAAATGTAGAATATGGGTTAAGTATGTTTTCATTTTATTTGTGTTTTATTTATTCAGTGATGAGGTTTACCCCCTCTATAGCAACTGAACATTAGGTTTACAGATTGAAAAATAAATATTGATTATAATCAAAGTTATACCAGTTATGTTTGCGATTAAGTTTAACTAAACAGTTTATGTGTGTGTGTGTATGAATTTCATATGCATGAAATTTCAAAATCTGAAAGTTGTTTGCTGTTCACTGAAAATTTAAAAGCAGTTGATATGTGTTATGCTACTTTTCCAATATTCAGAATTTAATATTTTTATGTTTTTATTTCTTAGAATACGAATACTTTTCACACATACACACACCCCATATATATATATATATATATATATATAAAATCTGTGGCATTAATTTAATAATTCATGCTGTCTTATACATATGTATATCTTTGTATGTTCTGTGAAGGTCAGAGGACAGTCTAGGGTATTGGACATCATACACCATTTAGTTTGTTTCTCGGAGGCAGGGTCTTTCATAAGCCAGGGCCATTACGTGGGAGGGGATGGGTAGGGGAGCAGGGCGGGGACGCAGGAGATAGGGAAAATTTCTGGATATTATGAGAAATGTAAGTGAAGAAAATATCTAATAAAGAGGAAAAAAATACATCTAGCTTTTTATATGGATCCTGGAGATTGAACCTAGGCCCTCATGCCTGTGAAATAAGCATTTACTGACTGAGTTATTGCCCAAGTGCCTGCTGGTTTGTTTAATTAAGGAAAGTGCTTTCCTATTTCTAAAGAGAATGTGCTTTTAAGTGTACATGTTCTAACAAGGTAATTTGAGCTACAATCTTTGAAGGATGACATTGCCTCTTTGACCCTAATACCTTGTCACAGTTTTTGAATGATATTCTTTACAGACATTCCTATATTGTAATCTCTTTTGGAGACTAAGTGTGTTTTAAGGTCTAATTAGGATACAGTGTTCCAGAATTTGGATATTAAATGCTTCCCCAATGCCCATTCTTTTATATTTTCACAGTTTAATTGGAAGCCAGTGGAAGGTGTAATGATATAACAGTAAGTCATTGATATTCCATCCTTAACTACATGTACAATATCCTAAAAAGAAAAGAAATTTTAAAGTAAGAGAAATATCAAGGGAAAATATTTCAGTGGCAGAGCAGGTAACTCAGAGGTTAAGGCCACTTTTTTCTTTTTTTTTTTTAAGTTTATTTATTTTATGTATATGAGTACACTGTAGCTGTCTTCAAACATACCAGAACAGGGTATCAGATACCATTACAGATGGTTGTGAGCCACCATGTGGTTGCTGGGAATTGAACTCAGGACCTCTGGAAGAGCAGTCGGTGCTCTTAACTCCTGATTCACCTCCCCAGCCCTTAAGGCTACTTTCTGATCTTGCAGAAAATCCAGGATCATGTCCAGGTACCCACATCTGGAGGCTTACAGCCTCCCATAATCTAACTCCAGGTTAATCTGACTCCTTCAAACTTCATGGACAACTGCATCTGTGCATACCTACACACACACACACACACACACACACACACACACACACACACACACACTATATGTATATATATATATATATATATATATATATATATATATATATATATATAAAATTTTAAAAAGAAAATGATTTTATTTAGGTTAGGATTTTTATAATATTATATACATGCTATGTTTGTTTCTTGAAACTGAAACAAAATGGTTTATCCCATGTTTTCCCTGTAATTCATGAAAGAATTTCTGTGTAAAAATGCATATGAAATATGCATAAATATTTTTCTTTGGTCTTCATATTCTACCAATTACTTTATTTTAAATTCTAAAGTGTTGCAGACATAATTACGAATCCTCAGAAGTTCCCCTAACAACTGTACTTCATATGGCTTTGGAGTCACTAGGAACCCGTTTGACCCACCCCAGATGCCACCAGACAGATCACAGAGAAGTTCTGTTCTGTCCCCTCAGCATGCCCCATCCATCTGTTGCTGTCTGAGTCTGATCCTGCTTGGCTAGGAGCAAGCTCTGTTACAAATGTGTTTTCCCACAGATACGACAGCCCAAGATAAGACCTCATTAAGACGGTCACTGTCCTATCCAAGTTCTAGCCACACATCCTTTTGTTCTCCATTCTGCTTCTTTGAAACCTAGGGAACCTTCACTGTCTTCTCTGCTCTTTGTAGTTTACTATCTGTCGTTGGTTTGGTTATATTGAAGCCACTGGTAGAACCGTGTGGACAGAGAGACACAACACAATTTACTTAGTAATTCCAAGGCTTGGATGAAGCACCACTGTTATAGAAGGGTCAGAAAATGCTTAAAGAGAAGCAGCAATCCACTTGATATTGTGTGTATCATGACAAAATTGAAAGTAGCTTTCGTCTGTTTTTGATATGTATCTCCCTTTACTTCTTTTCATAAAGAATTATCTTTAAATTGTGAGGAGAAATTTTGTGGGAATGTTTAGGTTTAGTGTATCTTATTTTCATAATTAATTGCTATAGGCTTTTAAGTAATTAGCCTTTGTCTTAGTCAGGGTTTCTATTCCTGCACAAACATCATGACCAAGAAGCAAATTGGGGAGGAAAGGGTTTATTCAGCTTACACTTCCACACTGCTGTTCATCACCAGGGAAGTCAGGACTGGAACTCAAGCAGGTCAGGAAGCAGAGGCCATGGAGGGATGTTCCTTACTGGCTTGCTTCCCCTGGCTTGCTCAGCCTGCTCTCTTATTAGAACCAAGACTGCCAGCCCAGAGATGGTCCCTCCCACAAGGGGCCCTTGATCACTAATTGAGAAAATGCCTCACAGCTAGATCTCATGGAGGCATTTCCCCAAATGAAGCTCCTTTCTCTGTGATAACCCAGCTGTGTCAAGTTGACATAAAAACTAGCCAGTACAGCCTTTGAATTTTTGTTTGAATATTTTTGGTAATCATATATTCATATATTCTTTTTCTGGAGAATTTACATGCATTTCCTTGACATACACATGACTGTCCAAGTGAATATATATATTCTTCACTGACAGACTGAACTCTGGAATTGTGATTATAACTTTTTCCAGAATTATGATTCTGTTTATTGTAAAGATTTGATCAGAAATATGCTTTCTTAGAAGGTGAATGATCCCTTTCACAATACTTTGTGTTGATCCCTTCATTTTACAGCTTGCAAGTACTAATCCGTCTGTAGCATCCCCATTTATTATTATAAATGTATCAGTTAAACACAGGTACAAACAAACATTCTATCCTCCTGTGCACTTTGTATATTTTCTAATTCTAACACCAGACCAACTAGGGATGTCTTTTCTGATGCTCTAATTTGACTGTTCCACAGCGGCTATGTCAGTGGTCTCAAATAATGTGTAACATGTTGTATGACTTCTTTCAGCTTCATGCTTCTGAAGCCAGTACACACTGTTGTATATATCTGTAGTTGTTCTTTTCAAGAATGCTAAGTAGCATGGACTTGTTATTTATTTGTTTATTTATTTATTTATTTATTTTTAAAATTTTTTCCATTTCTTTTTTTTTTCAACTTTTATTAGATATTTTCTTCATTTACATTTCAAGTGTTATCCAGAAAGTTCCCTATACCCTCCCCCCTCCCAGCCCTGCTCCCCTACCCATCCGCTCCCACATCTTGGCCCTGGCGTTCCCCTGTACTGGGGCATATAAAGTCTGCATGACCAAGGGGCCTCTCTTCCCAATGATGGCCAACTAGGCCATTCTCTTCTAAATATGCAGCTAGAGACATGAGCTCAGGGGGTACTAATTAGTTCATGTTTTTCTTCCACCTAGAGGGTTGAAGACCCCTTCAGCTCCTTGGGTACTTTCTCTAGCTCCTTCTTCCTTGGGAACCCTGTGTTCCATCTAATAGCTGACCGTGAGCTTCCACCTCCATGTTTGCCAGGCATTGGTATAGTCTCCCACGAGACAGCTATATCCTGGCCCTTTCAGCACCATCTTGCTGGCATATGCTATAGTGTTTATGTTTGGTGGCTGATTGTGGGATGGATCCCTGGCAGCCGCAGTCGTTGGGTCCATCCTTTGGATTCAGCTTCACACATGATCTCTTTAACTCTTTCAATGTGTGCTTTGTTCTTAATTCTAGGAAGGGGTGACATATCCACATTTTGATCTTCCTTCTTCTTGAGTATCATGTCTTTAGTAAATTGTATCTTGGGTAGTCTAGGTTTCTGGGCTAATATCCACATATCAGTGAGTACATGTTATGTGAGTTCTTTTGTGAACGGGTTACTTCACTCAGGATGATGGCCTCCAGATCCATCCATTTGCCTAGGAATTTCATATATTTATTGTTTTTAATAGCTGAGTAGTACTCCATTGTGTAAATATACCAAANTGTTTAACTCTGTGCCCCACTTTTTAATGGGGATATTTGATTTTCTGGTGTCCACCTTCTTGAGTTCTTTATATATATTGGATATCAGTCCCCTATCTGATTTAGGATTGGTAAAGATCCTTTCCCAATCCGTTGGTGGCCCTTTTGTCCTGTTGACAGTATCTTTTGTCTTATAGAAGCTTTGCAACTTTATGAGGTCAGATTTGTCAATTCTTGATCTTATAGCACAAGCCTTTGCTGTTTTGTTCACGAAGGAAGTGAAAGATTTGTTTATTTATTTTTTTAAGATTTTGGTGATTGTCCTTGTTAGTTTTATCAAGTTGACACAAACCAGAGTCACTTAGAAAGAGACAGAAGAGAGAGGGGGAGAAGGAGAGAGAGAAAGAGAGAGAGAGAGAGAGAGAGAGAGAGAGAGAGAGAGAGAGAGAGAGAGAGAGATTGATTCAGCTGCCGCCCTCTGATTGCCCTGTGGGGCATTTTCTTGATTGAACATTGACTTGGTAAGGTCCAGGTTACTGTGGGCAGTGGCACACCTGAATGAATAGTCAAGGCTTCGTATCAAAACAAGGTGAAGAGGCTACTGATCAGTTTTGCAGTGGGGTCTCTGTTTCAGTTGCTACCTCCAAATCTCTGCCTTAAGTTCCTGCCCTAGCCTCCTTAAACATTGGAATATGTAAGCTGAAATACACCATTTTATTTCCAAGTTGTTTTGGGGACAATGTTTTATCACAGAAATCAAAAACAAATAGGAAGAATGGAGGAAAAAAGGGAAAGGAAAGGTTTGTGTCACCTGAGGATCAATACAGTGCTGACCTCTGGTCTTTTCAAGTACAAGCACGTGTGTGCACACTTTCACACATGCATACACATATACATTTACAAGCATGCATTCACTCATATGTGCGTACATATGTAAGGATTTTGATGATTATAAATGTTGCTGCTATAAATTCAGACTTGTACATATGTTTTTTCCAAAATTCTTAAATTATTTTTTATTAACATTGTAACAGCCTCCCACAGTTCCTCATCCCCCTCCTCCTTTCTTTCATCTCCAAGAGGGGGTCCCCCAGGCCTCCCTCCTCCCTGGGACTTCAAGTCTATGGAGGATTAGGTACATCTTCTCCCACTAAGGTCATATTTTATTTGAAAAATTCTCATTTAACTAGAATAAATACAAGTGTGATTGCTAAGATGTATATAAAATGCAGATTTAATTTTATAAAAATACTCCTCTTTTTCTCCAAAAACTCTACAATTTCATATGCTGCAGGGAATGTCAAACTTTCTATTCTCTACCCTGCATTTGACTTTGTCTGTTTTCAGTGTTGTTGTTAGCATTCTAGTAGGTCTGTAATGGTACTTAATGTGATTTTAATTTATATATTTCTAATGACTAAGTATGCTGATCCTTCAGGTATCATTCTTATTTGATTTCTTTATTGAATTGTCTATTTAAATCTTATGTCTATTCTCAGCAAATTTCTGTTCTTTTTTATTTGTTTTGTTTTATTAGATATTTTCTTTATTTACATTTCAAATTTCATCCCCTTTCCTCATTTCCCCTCCAAAACCCCCCATGGTATCCCCTCTCACCCTGCTCACCAATCTGCCCACTCCCACTTCCCTGTCCTGGAATTCTCCTATAGTGGGATCATTAAGGAGCCTTCGAAAGGTATAGGAGCTCTCCTCTCATTGATGTCTCACAAGGCTATCCTCTTCTACATATGCAGCTGAAGGCTTGAGTCTCTCCTCATGTATTCTTTGGTTGGTGGTTTAGTCCCTGGGAGCTGTAGGGGTACTGGTTGGTTCATATTGTTGCTAGTCCTATGGGGCTTCAAACCCTTTCAGTTCCTTGGGTCCTTTATTTAGCTTCTCCATTGGAGACCCATTGCTCAGTCCAATGGGTGTCTGTGAGCATCCACTTCTGTATTTGTCAGGCACTGGCAGAGCCTCTCAGGAGACAGCTATATCAGGCTTCTGTGAGCATGTACTTGTTGGCATCCACAATAGTGTCTGGGTTTCATAACTGTATATGAGATGGATCACCAGGTGGGACAGTCACTGGATGGCCTTTCCTTCAGTTTCTGCTCCAAACTTTGTCTCTGTATTTCCTCTCATGGGTATTTTGATCCCCCTTCTAAGAAGGACAGAGTAACCACACTTCCTTCTTCATCTTCTTCTTTTTTATGTTTTTGTTTTTTTGGTTTTGGTTTGGTTTTTGTTTGTTTGTTTGTTTGTTTGAGACAGGGTTTCTCTGTACAACCCAGGCTGTCCTGGAAATCACTTTGTAGATCAGGCTGGCCTCAAACTCAGAAATCTGCCTGCCTCTGCCTCCAGAGTTCTGGGAGTAAAGGCATGTGCCACCATGCCCAGCATCTTCCTTCTTGAACTTCATTTGGTCTATGAATTGTATCTTGGGTATTCCGAACTTCTAGGACAATATTCACTTATCAGTGACTGCATACCATGTGTATTCTTTTGTGATTGGGTTACCTCACTCAGGTGGATATTTTCTAGTTCCATCTATTTGCCTAAGAACTTCATAAATTAACTATTTTTCATAGTTGAGTAGTACTCCAATGTGTAAATGTACCACATTTTCTGTATCCATTCCCCTGTTGAAAGATATCTGGTTGCACATGCCAGCAAGATAGTGCCGAAAGGGTCCTGATATAGCTGTCACATGGGAGGCTATACCAATGCCTGACAAACACAGAAGTGGATGCTCATAATCAGCTACTAGATAGATCACAGGAATCCCAAGGAAGGAGCTAGAGAAAGTACCCAAGGAGCTGAAGGGGTCTTCAATCCTATAGGTGGAAGAATAACATGAAGTAACTAGTACCCCCAGAGCTCATGTCTCTAGCTGCATATATAGAAGAAGATGGCCTAGTTGGCCATCATTGGGAAGAGAGGCCCCTTGGTCATGCAGACTTTATATGCCCCAGTACAGGAGAACACCAGGGCCAAGATGTGGGAGTGGGTGGGTAGGGGAGCAGGGTGGGGGATGGGGGAGGGTATAGGGGACTTTGGCGATAACATTTGAAATGTAAATGAAGAAAATATCTAATAAAAATTGGAAAAAAAGAAAGATATCTGGGTTCTTTCCAACTACTGGCTATTATAAATAAGGCTGCTATGAACATACTGGAGCATGTGTCCTTATTACATTTTGGAGCATCTTCTGGGTATATGCCCAGGAGTGGTATGGCTGGGTCCTCAGGTAGTGATATGTCCAATTTTCTGAGGAACCACCAAAATGATTTCCAGAGTGGTTGTTCCAGCTTACAATCCCACCAACAATGGAGGAGTGTTTCTCTTTCTCCACATCTTGCCAGCATTTGTTGTCACCTGAGTTTTTGATCTTAGCCATTCTGACTGGTGTGAAGTGGGATCTCAGGGTTGTTTTGATTTGCATTTCCCAGATGATTAAGGAAGTTGAACATTTCTTTAGGTGCTTCTCAGCCATTCCAGTTTCCTCAGGAGAGAATGCTTTGTTTAGCTCTGTACTCCATTTTTCTAACAGGGTTGTTACTGTGGAGTCTAACTTCTTCAGTTCTTTGTATATATTGAATATTAGCCCTCTATTGGATGTAAGGTTGATAAAGATCTTTTCCCTATTTGTTGGTTACTATGTTGTCCTATTGACAGTGTCCTTTGCCTTACAGAAGCTTTGCAATTTTAGGAGGTCCTATTTGTCAATTATTGTTCGTAGAACATAAGCTATTGGTGTTCTGTTCTGGAAAATTTCCCCTATGCCCATGTGCTCAAGGCTCTTCCCCACTTTCTTTTCTAGTATTTCAGTGTATCTGGTTTTATGTGTAGGTCCTTGATCCACTTAGACTTGAGCTTTGTACAAGGAGATAAGAATGGATCAATTTGCATTCTTTTACATGCTAACTGCCAGATGAACCAGTAACATTTGTTGAAAAGGCTATCTTTTTCCATTGGATGGTTTTAGCTCCTTTGTCAAAATCAAGTGACCATAGGTGTGTGGTTTCATTTCTGGGTCTTTGATTCTATTCCATTGATCTACCTGCCTGTCACTGTACCAATACCATGCAGTTTTTATCACAATCACTCTGTAATACAGCTTGTGATGAGGGATTGTGATTCTACTAGAAGTTCTTCTATTGTTGAGAATAGTTTTCACTATCCTGGAATTTTTGTTTTTCCAGATGAATTTTGTTTTTCCAGATGAAGATATTTTCTTCATTTATATTTCAAATGCTATCCAGAAATTCCCCTATACCCTCCCCCCAACCTGCTCCCCAACCCACCAATCATGCTTCCTGGCCCTGGCATTCCCCTGTACTAGGTCATATGATCTTCGAAAGACCAAGTGCTTCTCCTTTCATTGATGGCCGACTAGGCCATCCTCTGCTACATATGCAACTAGAGAAAAAGCTCTGGGGGGTATTGGTTAGTTCATATTGTTGATCCTCCTATAAGGTTGCAGACAATTTTAGCTCCTTGGGCACTTTCTCTAGCTCCTGAATTAGGGGCCCAGTGTTCCATCCAATAGATGACTGTGAGCATCCATGTCTATATTTGCCAGGCACTGGCATAGCTTCACAAGAGAAAGCTATATCAGGGTCCTGTCAGCAAAATCTTTCTGGCATATGCAATAGTGTCTGGGTTTGGTGGTTATATATGGTATGGCTCTCTGGGTGTGGCAAACTCTGAATTGTCCTTCCTTCCATCTCAGCTCTGAACTTTTTCTCTGCAACACCTTTCATGGGTATCTTGTTTCCCATTCTAAAAAGGAACGAAGTATCCACACTTTGGTCTTTCATGTACAAAAAATGTGGTACATTTATACAATGGAGTACTACTCAGCAAATAAAAACACTGAATTTATGAAATTCTCAGGCAAATGGATGGATCTGGAGGATATCATTGTGAGTGAGGTAACCCGATCACAAAAGAACACACATGATATGCACTCATTGATAAGCAAATATTAGCCCAGAAACTTAGACTACTGAAGTTACAATTTACAATTTGAAATGTGAAATTGCTCTTTCTAACTCTAGGAAGAATTAAATTGGAATTTTCATGGGGATTGCATTGAGTCTATAGATTGCTTTTCTGAGATGGCCATTTTGACTATATTAATCCTACCAATCCATGAGCATGGGAGATCTTTCCATCTTCTGAGATCTTCTTCAATTTCTTTCTTCAGAAACTTGAAGTTCTTATCATAAAGATCTTTCAATTGCTTAGTTGGAATCACACCAAGTTATTTTATATTATTTGTGACAATTGTGAAGGGTATTGCTTCCCTAATTGCTTTCTTAGCCTGTTTATCCTTTGAGTAGAGGAAGGAAGGCCACTGATTTGTTTGAGTTAATTTTAAATCTAGCCACATTGCTGAAGTTGTTTATCAGGTTTAGAAGTTTTCTGGTGGAATTTTTTGGGTCACTTATGTATATTATCATATCATCTGCAAATAGTGATATTTTGACTTCTTCCTTTCCAATTTGTATCCCCATGTCATCCTTTTGTCATCTAATTCCTCTTACTAGGACTTCGAGTTCTATATTGAACTGATAGGGAGAGAGTGGACAGCCTCATCTAGTCTTTGATTTGAGTGGGATTGCTTCAAATTTCTCTCCATTTAATTTGATATTGGCTACTAGCTTGCTGTATATTGTGTTTATTATGTTTAGGTATGGGCCTTGAATTTCTGATCTTTCCAAGACTTTTATCATGAAGGGGAGTTGGGTTTTGTCAAATGATTTCTCAGCATCTAATGAAATGATCATGTGGTTGTTTTTCTTTGAGTTAGTTTATATAGTGGATTATGTTGACGGATTTCCATATATTGAACCATCCCTCTATCCCTGGGATGAAGCCTACTTGATCATGATGGATAATTTTTTATGTGTTCTTGGATTCACTTTTCGAGAATTTTATTGAGTATTTTTGCATTGATATTCTTAAGGGAAACTGTTCTGAAGGTCACTTTTTTGTTGTGTCTTTGTGTGATTTAGGCATCAGAGTAATTGTGGCTTCATAGAACAAAATGGGTAGTGTTCATTCTGTTTCTATTTGGTGGAATAATTTGAAGAGTATTGGTATTAGGTTTTCTTTGAAGGTCTTATAGAACTATGAACTAAAATCTGGTCCTGGGCTTTTATGGATGGGAGACGATTAATGACTGCTTCTATTTCCCTGGCAGCCGCAGTCGTTGGGACCATCCTTTGGCTTGAGCTGCACAAATGCTCCCTTTAACTCTTTCAATGTGTGCTTTGTTCTTAATTCTAGGAAGGGGTGACGTGCCCACATTTTGATCTTCCTTCTTCTTGAGTATCATGTGTTTAGTAAATTGTATCTTGGGTAGTCTAGGTTTCTGGGCTAATATCCACATATCAGTGAGTACATGTTATGTGAGTNATATATATATATATATATATATATATATATATATATATATATATATATATATATTTAAACAGCATACCACTCTGTCATTACATGGAAAAGCATCTGTTTGACTGTTGTCATGGTGACTATTGATGTTGGTTGAGTGTGATTTTTTTTTCTTTTAGAGCATTATATCCATGGTGATTGTGCCTTAGTGTTCCATGAATTTGTGCAAAACTAAGTGTTTGTATAAGGTTTTCTAACTTCATACAGAACTATCAGCTTTCCCTTCAAGCATATCAGATTGACCTGTGACTAGGTCATAGAATAGAACAGTAAAGTTTGGGTCAGGTGATGTCTTACTCTGTGGCACCTTCTTTGCCCCCAACAATCAATTCTGCTAGTCTAGTGCTTCTGCTTTGGACACATGTGGCTATGTTTCCAACATTGCACTTTCTCGCATTTGCAGTGGCTAGTATGATTCCAGCACACTCTGCGAAGACACACTGGCCCAGAACATTAAATGTGTCTAGAGATTCTGTTTTCAAATATTTGAGCTCTTTAGCCAAAAGAATTCCCTTTGCTCTTAATTTATCAAATGGCTCTCATATAGTCTTTCTGAATTCTGACCATTTTCTGTTGTTACTTAGTAAGGCAAAAGTGGTTGCAATGTCTATGTTAACAGGAAGGTTTTTTTCTGTTTCCGTTTTGGGGATTTTAAATAATAACAATAGCCACATACAGGAAGTGGTATCTTATATTGGTTATGGCTTGTATTTTCTTAATGAATACTTGATGTGAGAATATTTTCATATGCTTATTGACCATTTATATATCTTCCTTTGAAAAGTATGGTTTTTGTTTGTTTGTTTGTTTGTTTGTTTTTTCCCAGACAAGTGCTTACCAAGCTTAATGTAGTCTAGCTTTCAATGTCTTAAGAGATCAGTCATGCTCAGGGTATTGTGTTCTTTGCTCATTGTTTAATTGCTTTATTTTTTTCCCCCTGTGGGTATCTATCACTTCTAGCCACATTTATCATGAAACCTGATTATTTCTACTAGAATGTCTTTGATAATGCTGCCATCCTGACCAAAGCAGCATGCTGTGTATTCCCTTTTCTTTTTACAGTTTTGAGATTTTTCTGTGTGTGTCTGTTAAATATTTTTCCACTTACTATACATTTAGAATACTATAAACGTGTTAATACTGTTAAAACTGAATACTACCAACTTGCTTCATTCCAGCTCGTAATCCACACAGTTATTTGTTTCACACTGCAAGTTGTAATCTGCTGAGGGATGTGACTTCATTATAAGTTTAGTCTTCTTTTTGTTAATTCATTTTCATATTTCATTCATTCATTCATTCATTCAGTATGTGTGTGGTGTATATGTGTATATGGTGTGCATGCAGAGGTCAAGGGACAATTTGGGGAGTCTGCTCAGGCCCTTCCAGTCTGTGGGAACTGGGTATTCAACTCCAGTTATCAGGCTTGTAGGCAAGTGAAGTGCCTTTACATGGTGAGCCATGCTACCAGTCTCCTTTTAGTTTACTTAAGCCACTTCCGAATTATGCCATTATATATGTCTTCGTATATGTCTCAAAAGGATATATCTGGGATCTGGGCAGTGGGCTACAAGATATCATATGCAAGTAATTCATGGTATTAATTGAAAGCTGAGTTTTTTACCAGTGTACTTTAACGTTGATCACAGATTCAAACACAGATTTAAGATTGATTTTATCCTACTGTATTATTTTTGTGATTTCTTCTGTAAACTCTGGCTCCCAGAGGCTTTTTACATGACTTTATGTCACTTCCAAGCAAACTATTAGTGATTAGTAATACTGTTGAATAGTGCATAAAGAAAGATTATAAAAAGTAGCCATATGAAGGTTTTGTATTTTGTAAAACAAATAATCATTTTTCTGTTGGGTAAAGTCTACATAGAATTGTTGCATTATGTATTATTAGAAAAACAGGCTGCTTTAATTACTGAGCTCATCTTCCAGTAACAAGGATAATGGGACAGTGTTAGTATTGCCTGTATTAAAATTTTCTGCTTTCTACTTAATTTGGGATTTCTATTGTCTTTATAAAAGGAGGCTCTCAGTGTCTAGATTTCTGTGAAGATGGAATAGAGATCCTAATATCTACAGAATCCATTTTGCCAACAACTTCATCTTCCTTCTGATGAGTCTTTGTAAAACAAAAGGCTGGAAGATTGAGGGATCAGTCAGTCCTATAATAAATTAGAACTGTATGAATATTCAAACTCTGTATTATATTTTTACTGAAAGTAGGATTTAGGATTATACATGTTCTTGGAATAGATAGATGTTCATTACTTCTAAAGACCATTTTATTCAAAATAAATAAAGAACATTTAAATGTAAGTAAAGATGAATAACTATAATTAAAGATCTAGCTGTTTTATGTTTTTGAGATAGGCCTTTCTGTATAACCCTGACTTGCTTGGTGGCATGTACCCCAGGCTGACCCCAAGCTTGAAGTCTTCCTGGTTCCCTTTTCATGCCTGGGGCTGCTGACATTTATCACCATAATCAGTTGAGATGATCACTTTTAATCCACTTACAGAATTTTGCTTATTTTAAATTGAAGTACTTTGGAGAAACTGTGATCTGTGTGTACATTTTAAAGCTGTTCAATTTAAGACTCACACAGAGCAGACTTTCAGCTTTCCTAGTTCTCTGACCCTGCTTCATGTAGATTCTCAGTCTTCTGAACTTTGTTAAGCCCTTGCCTCTGAGAACCATTTTCACTGGTTTTCAAGGACTCCCTAAAAATGCAGGGCATTTCCACTTAGCCACATGAACACAGAGCTGTGAAAATGTTCCAGATGTTTCTTGAAAGACAGCAACAAAGTTGTCTCCTATTCTCTCAGTTGGAGACCTGTGGTATATTATTTAATTGGTTAAAGAATGTGTGGAAGTGTTTACACTTTAGTTATTTTATCCCCCAAAGAGTTGAGTGGAAATTATAGATTATTTTGATACTAATTTGAGCTTTATACTAAATAATGCAAGGGATACTTTGAAGCTCTGCTTGGAATTTATTAAATATTTCATCCAAACAACTTAAAATCTATTGACTTTTTAAAGAATTTCCATAAAAATACATTTCCTAGATTTAAAAAACGATGCAATTCTGCCATTTAAGTGGTTGATTTGATACTTCCCGTTAAAACACACACACACACACACACACACACACATAGTATACACTTATACACTATATATATAAAAACCAACATTATTCATTTTTATAATCTTATGAATCCTGAAGCCTCAGTGTTTCTAACTATGAAGAACACTTTTCTTCTGAATATGAATAAAGAATGAAGCATCTCTTTGAATTTTAATTGTTAGTGGAGTTTTTTAAAAATTATGTTGATAAAGATCATTAAGACTGCTTTTGGATTGCTGTAACTAAGGTGGTAGTTGTCACCCTCATTTGATCATGTTGCCTCTGTCCATGCTCCACGACAAGACTCCAGGAGGTATGCAGAGGTCATATGTGCCACACACCCAAAATATTATCTGCCCTTTACAGAAAAAGTTTATTAACACCACCTTGTTCTATGACAGGAAACATGCCCGGTCTTGACCCATAAACAGCTGGATTCTTTTCTCATTGTAGTGGGCAGTTGTTCAGTGGCATGTTGTATTCAGGGTTCAGGAATAGAAGCAGCTGGGATTTTTACTGAGCTTTCCAGCCTAGTATAGTATAGTATAGTATAGTATAGTATAGTATAGTATAGTATAGTATACTGTATAGTGTCTTATAGGCTATGCCTATTGACAATTAAACAATCCCTTGCAGTAACATGGAAGATCATTGTTAATGTTACATTAATATTATGTCAACTTGACACAAACTGGAGTCATCTGGGCAGAGGAGCCTCAGTTGAGAAAATGTCTCCATCAGATGGTCAGCCTGGAGGCAAATCTGTAGTCCATATTCTTGATTAGTGGCTGATAAGGCTAGGCTGGGGAGGTTGTCCTGGATGTCTATGAATGCAAACTGAGCAGGCCAAAGAAATAAGGCAGTAAGCAGCATTCCTTCATGGCTCTGCTTCAGCTACTGCTTCTAGTACTTGCCTGACTTGGTCAGGGATAGAGGGTGATCTGAGAGTTGAAAGCTGAAATAAATCCTTTCTTCAGCAACTTGCTTTTGTTTGTGATGTTTTGTCAGAGCAGTGGAAACTCTCATTACTAGAGTAGCTTACCTAATCAATCTAAATGTGCTTAAGAAAAGGCTTTAGCCCTTTGTTTCCTGTAGGAAACCATGAATACTTTCTGAAATCAGTTCCTAATTATTTAATCATTTTTCCTACTGTTGCAAATAGTTTATCATTTCATCACATTCTCTATGTGCTAGATCAAATAATTCATATTTGCTCTAATAAACTAAGCATTTACTTGTTATCTTCTCAAACCTTCTGATGAGCTTTGAGTTTCTTGATTTTACAGTTTTTCAGCTGGCTCCTTTAGCACAAGGGTCCTCACCCTTCCCTGCACTGAGACCCTATAATGCAGTTGCTCATGTTGTAGTGACTCCCAGTCATAAAATTATTTTTGTTGCTACTTCATAGCTATAATTTTACAAGGAGAAAAGGGAAGATTCTCTTAAGCTATAACATAGTTTCTCTGTTTCCCTTCCTATATACTGTAAGCTAGGACTTCTCAATGACATTAAATGTAGTGATGGTTATGGGTATCATGGATTTTAATATGTAAGAAGACCTTTAGTTTCTGAGATGAAAAAGCATATTTTATTTGGGTACATTGCTGGCTTTTTTTTGATACTTAATGTCTCCTAAAAAGTCTTATATTCCACCTGTGTACTATTTTAGCCTCTCTAAAATAAATTGGGATTAACAATAACATGGTAAGTAAATTCATTCTTAAAAAAAAAAGTATGATTCCGAATGCACTTCACCTTTATTATGCATTTAAATAAGCCATTTAGAAACCTCTGTTCTACAATTATCAAGAGATCTGGTGGAAGAGCAATGCCAGCGTGTGTTTTAACTGTGTTAATGTGGAGATAATTGCAGAACCACTTTTATCTATCATTTCATGTTTTGTCCCAGACAAAACATGAAATGATAGATAAAGGCAAGAGATTGCCAAGGAGCAGCCCTGGCTTGGAGGGGCTCTGAGGAAGGGCTGTCTGGGCTCAGCAAAACCAAATGACTCCAAGGCAAGCTCGCAGCCTCTGTTCTGCTCAAGCCAGCCCCTTAGGAGTCAGCAAGCATACATTGCAAAAATATTCAGCGATCTGCCTGTCTCTGTTAAGCACAGACTATAAGTTTTTCTGTGGGTTCCTGTCCTGAAATTACCATTTCTACTACACCCAGACCTAAGTTAGCTCTGTCCAGCCTGCCTTCTTTCTGTTCTGATTTCCTTCTCTCTGATCTGCTTTTTTTTCTGGAAACCTCTGGACAGCTCTCTGAGTTCTGTGTGTGAGGATTCTCCAACCAATTCTCTCTTGCTAGTCTAAAAAATTCTCTGGATAGCTCTTCTCTTGCACATCATAAGTCCAGGCTTTCATTTTACATATCAATCCAGTCATTTACTTCTGGATTCCTTTTGATTACCCTGTGAATCAACATCCCTTTATGCCAGCCCCTTAGGTGTCAGCAAGCATACACTGCAAAAATATTCAGAGATCTGCCTGCCTCTGTTAATCACAGACAATGAGTTTGCTTCTGTGGGTCCCTGCCCTGAAATTACCGTTTCTACTACACCTGAACCTAAGTTAGCTCTGTCCCAGACTGGCTTTAAACTCAGGAATCTTTCTACATATGTATCTGCTGGTCTTTGTATTTTTATGACAAGCTGGCTCATAGTGTAACTGCCTCTATTCCTTTAGATCTGTGAAGCCCCTTATACAATTCATATTGCATCCTTATATTTTTGTATAATTGAGAAATTATATATTTTTGAACCCATGTGTTTAGAAGTATTTTACACACTGTTAAGGGCTGTCCTGGAAGTTCTAGCATTTACCATTTGGTTAGGATATTAGCCACACCTTTGTCTCCAGGACTCAACACTGTCTCTGATTATCATGGTTACAGGGAGGACATTCCTTAAAGGAGAAATGTGAAAATATGTACATTTGTCAGGCACTGGTAGAACCTCTCAGGAGACAGCTATATCAGGGTCCTGTCAGCAAGCTCTTGTTGGCATCCACAATAGTGTCTGGTTTTGGTGGTTGTCTATGGAATAGATCTCCAGGTGCAGCAGCCTCTGGATGGTCATTCCTTAAGACTCTGCTCCAAACTTTGTCTCTGTAACTGATTCCATGGGTATTTTGTTCACCCTTCTAAAAAGGACCAAAGTATCCACACTTTGATCTTCCTTCTTGAGTTTCATGTGTTTTGCGAATTGTATCTTGGGTATTTTGAGCTTCTGGGCTAATATCCACTTTTCAGAGAGTGTATATCATGTGTGTTCTTTTGTTATTGGGTATTTCACTCAGGATGATATTCTCCAGATCCATCCATTTGTCTAAGAATTTCATAAATTCATTGTTTTTAATAGCTGCATAGTACTCCATTGTGTAAATGTAGCACATTTCCTGTATCCATTCCTCTGTTGAAGGACACCTGGGTTTTTTCCAGCTTCTGGCTATTATAAATAAGGCTGTTATGAACGTAGTGGAGCATGTGTCCTTATTACATGTTGGAGCATCTTCTGGGTATATGCCCAGCAGTGGTATTGCTGGATCCTCCCGTAATACTATGTCCAATTTTCTGAGGAGCCACCAGACTGAGTTCCAGTGTGGTTGTACCAGCTTGCAACCCCACCACCAATTTTCTCCACATCCTTGCCAGCATCTGCTGTCATCTGAGTTTTTGATCTTAGCCATTCTGCCTGCTGTGAGGTTGAATTTCAGGGTTGTTTTGATTTGCATTTCCCTGATGATTAAGGATGTTGAACACTTCTTTAGGTGCTTCTCAACCATTCATTATTCCTCAGTTGAGAATTATTTCTTTAGCTCTGTACCCCATTTTTAATAGGGTTATTTGGTTTTCTGGAGTCCAACTTCTTGAGTTCTTTGTATAAATTGGATATTAGCCCTCTATCAGATTTAGGACTAGTAAAGATCATTTCCCAATCAGTTGGTTGCCTTTTGGTCTTATTGACAGTGGTGGATGCTCAGGGTCATCCATTGGATAGAGCCCAGGGTCTCCAATGAAGGAGCAAGAGAAAGTACTTAGGGAGCTAAAGGGGTTTGCAGCCCCATAGGAGGAATAACAATATGTGCTAACAAGTATCTCCAGAGTTCCCTGGCACTAAACCACCAACCAAAGAAAACACATGGTAGGACTCATGGCTCATCGCTTCTTGGCCTTTTGGCTAAAATCAAGTGTAGGACTCATGGCTCTAGCTGCATATGTAGCAGAGGATGGCTTAGTTGGTCAACAATGGGTGGAGAGGCCCTTGATCCTGTGATGGTACTATCCCCCAGTATAGGGAACTACCAGTGCCAGAAGCAGGAGTAGGTGGGCTGGTGAGCAGGAGAGACGGGGTGGGGGGGGAGGCATAGTGAGTTTTTGGAGGGGAAACTAGGAAAGGGGATAACATTTGAAATGTAAATAAAGAAAATATCTAATAAAAATGTAAAAAAATCTAATAAAAAATATGTACAGTATTATCTAAACAAAACGTGTGCTTATCCCCACAGCAGCCTTGGGTACTCATTGAGCCTATGTCTGCTGGCCCTAGCCTGGGAGCAGGAACCATGTCTTTTTGTCCCTGCTAAGGCCATTCTGTACCTGGCGAGATATGTTTCTTCTGGCTCCTGATTTCTCAGGTTTCAGCTCATGGGCACTTAATCATTTCTAAACCAATCATGGGGTGTAGTACCTGAGTAGAAAGCTGCTCACCTCTCGAGGCCAAGAATCAGGAAGCACAAAGATGGCCCGAGCACCTGCTTCGCAGGGCAGTTCGCTGATGTCCCGAATTCTTACCCACACTCTACATGCAACGAGTCATCCAAGCTACCTTTCAAATGCTGCACCGGCTCTCAACCAGGCCTTCACAATTCGGGCCTTTGCAGAATATTTAAGATTCAAACTGGAGCAATTTTACACAAGTTTTCTTGGATAATACTTACAGATTCTGCTAGCAAGTTTGGAGAGAAAGTTTGAAATTCAGAATCAGAAAAATGTACAAAATTATGTGAAGAGAGTACAAGTGGTACATGATTGAAGTACTTACGTTTTACGGCACACGCTTTAAAAGTTGAGTGTTTAATTACTGAGAGCTTAGCTGCCAATGCTAAGTTATGTGACCTGTCCCAGGAGCACCGTGTAGCTCTGTAGCTGCTGTTTAGATGCCTCCTGATGTGCAGTGGGAACAGACTTGAGAATATGTTTCAGCTCAATGCCTGGTCTATATAAATGTCCTGAAGGCACCAGGACTCAGAGCTTATCCTCTGGTGATTGACTATATAGTGTTCTGCTCTCACTTTCTTCCCTTGAAAGAAGCAAGACCTTTGGACAACTAAGACAGAGTCAATGCTGAGAGTCCACAGAATCAACATTTCATGTGTTTATGGCTTGCTTATTTGTACTTTCATATTTCATTTGTTTTTTGGAGAAATTTGGAAGTTAATCAGTGTAATTACTACCCTCTTAACATAGGGACTAATAAGTTTCACAAGTTAGTGCACACCCCTAAAACTCTATGTGCCATAATGAATATCAGTAAAGTCTCTCTGGTGTTCTCTTCCCCTAGCACAAGGCCTCTTGGTTTGCTTGCTTTTCTGTTATCTAAATACTCTAGTGAGTATTTGGGGGAGTAAATCAATTCTTTAAAGCCAGACATTCAAATGCAATATATGAGTTTTACAATATTTTAATACAGTTGGAGGCTTATATTTTTTTAAACCTACTTTAATTATGGTTCTTTAACACTTCAACCTTCCTTCTAGCCCAGCACCCACCAGAGGTAATGGAGAAGAAAGGTTATTAGGAAATGGGAGTTGTGGGTCTGTTTAGAAATAGTTTTTGGGGGCAATTCAAATCTGTTTTTTGTCAGCTGCCAGTCTACTAGCAAAACACCAAACACAAATCAGTAGTAGTGGTTCCATCCAGAAGAGACCTCAAGCTTCCACCAATTGGCAGGAGTCCGAGGAAGTGTCAAGGAGCATCTGGAACACCACCAGAAGGTCTTTGGTGCATTTCTATGAAGTCACAACATACGAAGATCAGTAAAGAAAGCAAGGAAAACCAATGCAAGAATATTGTCCACTGTCTTTTGGGTTACACTCTCTCCAAACATCGTGTGTCCCCTTAAATGTCCACTCCACCAAAACATCACATGCCTTTTTATCAGGCAGCTACCAGAAAAACAGTACATGTCTGTTCTCAGCAAAACATTCCCTCACATATCTGCTTTAGCAAAACATCCTCGCAAAGGACATTTTCTAGAAAAACATCACATGACATAACTGAGTCTCCAAGGAAACCAGAAATTCCTACACACACACACCCCCACACACACACAAACACACACAGTGTTCTATTTACATGTATGCCTGCATGACAGAAGAAGACATCAGATCCAATTACAGTTGTTAGTGAGCCATCATGTTGTTGCTGGGAATTAAACTTAGCACCTGTGGAAGGGCAGCCAGTGCTCTTAACCACTGGACAATCTCTTCAGCCCTCAGAAATTCCAACTTCATATAGTCCTTGAGAGACTTACTAATATAAAATGATGACAAAATTCAGGACTTTGATCTGTCCCCTGAGTCATATAATGAACTAGCTAGATGGTACTATGTTAAATCCACCTTTCTGTATTGACTGTCAAAACCATGATGTTTCATCCTTAAGCTCCCTACACTCTTTTGTCTAAGAATGCTACACTGTGAATATTTATTATATTATATAATTGTATATACATGACTAGTTCATGAGATTGACCTTTTGCCCTCCAAACATTCAGGTTTAGATTGATTTTGAATGTTGAGTTAAGACCTGATATTACAAAAACATCTAGAGCCAGATAAGTATACAGGTAAACACTTATTTTATCTTTATATTATTTTTATTTCTTCAGATATGACTGGACTGGATCTTTCTACTTCATATGATTTCCAGTCTTAATTTCCTGTTTATTAGTTTTAATCTTCCCTGGAGCTTCCTCCATTTGCATGATGTCTTGCATTTGCAAGTTATAGATGATATAAGCTACGTATTATCGTGGAAATAAGTTGTAATTTTCATGGTCTTCTTTATTTATGTGAAACAGACAGGATTTATGTGATTCTGGCAGCTAAGGGCAATGAAAAGTCATGTTTCTGGGTATAGGATTTCAGTTCCTTAAGTCCTACGTGCCTGAACCTTCTCTAACAGAATTTACCATATGGATTGACAGTGACTCCAAGTTTTTAACTGTGTGATTTTCTTTGAGAATCCCCCTCAGGGATCTTTGCATTGCCAGGAACTGTCAGCCAAACCTCCCTGTAACTGCCTGGGTTGCTATCATCACCTCATTTGTTGAGAAACTTTACTTTCATTAACACTTGTGTAAATAAAGCCAAGTAGTGTATATATTCTTTTTTTTTTTCCTTCATTTTTTTCCAGTGTGCACTGGTTAACCCTGACCTTTAGCCTAAAATTAAGAGGGAGAATTTATTTGTATTGCCTTCTAGATGTTTCAAATGTTCGCATAGACACCTTGATACCATAGACTAACTGGAATTAGTACTTTTGTTTTTTGTTTTTTTTTTTTTTTGATATCATATGTATTCTTGCTTCTACAACACACCACCAGTGTCAGCAGTCACTTCTGTGACAGCTCTGTGAGCGGGTATGTATACATACTTTATTTCACTTTATACTCTATCAGTCTGAATTCTCACTTCTGATGATTTTATTAGACTGAGGCACTAATGCTGAGTATATAACAATGAAAATTAGTCATAAAATTTATTTCAGTCTAATGCATGTTATCAATGATTTGCAAGTTCCAGTTCTAGCTATTGATTCTATGAGGTAATATTATCTCATTGACTCCATCTTGCAGTTAATTTTTACACGGAGCCATGAATAGTTTTTTTTTTTTCTTCATTTCTTCCAGTGAAGCAAAAGCAAAAGCAGGATTAGGGGGATGGTTCAGTCAGGAAAGTGCTTGCAACACAAGCTTGAGGATCTTAGTTCAAGATATCCAGCATCATGTGGGAAAAAAAAAAAAAAACAAAAGAAAACAGGTATGGCAATGCTCACCTATAGTCTCTGAAATATCCAAACACAGGAGAGCCCTGGGATTTACTAGCCAGCTAGCCTAACAGAATCGGTGACAACTAGGTTTAATGAAAGACTTTGTCTCAAAAACTAAAGTGAAGAGTGATTGAGGAGATACTTGACATTAACCTTTGACTTCATGTCCATGCATACACATGTGTATATCCATAGACATTGTCTTAGTCAGGGTTTCTATTCCTGCACAAACATCATGACCAAGAAGCAAGTTGTGGAGGAAAGGGTTTATTCGGCTTACACTTCCATACTGCTGTTCATCACCAAAGGAAATCAGGACTGGAACTCAAGCAGGAGCTGATGCAGAAGCCATGGAGGGATGTTCCTTACTGGCTTGCTCGCCTGCTCTCTTATAGAACCCAAGACTGCCAGCCCAGAGATGGTCCCACCCACAAGGAGCCCTTGATCACTAATTGAGAAAATGCCTCACAGCTAGATCTCATGGAGGCATTTCCCCAACTGAAGCTCCTTTCTCTGTGATAACCCAGCTGTGTCAAGTTGACACAAAAACTAGCCAGTACAGACATATACCACAGCACACATGCACATGTACACAGCAAAAAATATAAAACCAAAGCAATCAAGAACCATGGTGTCTAAATTATCACAAGTATTTTATTTCATGACTTCTCCTGAGATACAAAGAAATGTCAGTTCAACATAGAGGTCAACAACTGACTAAAGAAATGATTCTGTCCAAGTTCAGCTTGGTGAACTAATGAACACAGCTTAAGAGTTCCACCCTGAGTCATCCTTCTACCTTCTAGGTCCTTCAGCACTGTCTGAGACCACAGGTGTCGGGGGGTAAGAAATGTTACCAGCTTACTTCTATACACCTAATTATCAGATTCATTGTTCTGTTTATTTCTTCAAGTGACTGTGAGCCTATACTTTCCTGTAGGTTATCAGAGCAACTCTGTTGTAAGATGGTAATGACTATGTGATGCCTAGAGAAAATAGTTATCTTATTAGTTACTGGTATCAAAGAGACCAGCTATGAAGGCAATCATGATGGTTATTTTAAATTGTCAACTTGACACAATCTAAATTAACCTGGGAAGAGAGTCTCAATGAAGAATTGTCTAGATTAAATTGGCATGGAGACATGACTATGAGAGATTTTCTAGATTATATTAACTTATTCAGGAAGACCGATTTGTTGTGGGTGGCACCATTCCGTATGCAGGCACTATAAGAATAGAGAAAATGACCTGAGTGCAATCATGCGCACATCTATTTACTTTCTGTTCTTCACTGTGGATGTGATTAGCTGCTTCAGGTTTTTGCCTTCTTGACTTCCCTCAATGATGGACAGTAACCTGGATTTTGAGCTATAATAATTTTGTTTTGGGAGATCCTAAGTTGCTGTCCTCAGAGTATTTTGTCACAGCAACAAAAAAATGAAACTAAGATAGCAATGAACATATGTTATTTTTTTGAGCCAGTTCATAATTGCATCCTATTTTTTGTTAACCTGTATCATTATCTGCATGTGATTTTTTGTATTGTTCTGTTTGACATTAAATAATTGCTTGATGGTTAATGCCCATGACAGCCAAGAAATATATTACTAAGTATAAAGAGTCACATAGAAGATTTAAAGTAAAAATAAATCTTATATGAGAAGAAAGAGAGAAAAATTCAATTATTAATATTTGGAAATTTACAAAGTATGTCAAATATACCCTGTGGGATAACACAATGTGATCTCTTCATTCTAGAAGGTTACAGTTTCTAATAAGAAAGATGGTCCATCGATCAAAGAAGCTATAGAAGTATGGGAAGTTTTCTTAAGAAATTGATACATAAGGAGAAATAGAAAATTAACTAGATAAACCAATAAGGTTAAGAAAAGTCCCAAAGCTGAGGAAATAAAATAAATCAGTAGTAAATATTCTTATTGTTGGTTTTATATGAAAGTGTCAGTAGGTCAGAGATCTTTGTGCTTCCTTAAATAAGACACAAGTAGTAAGCTAGAAGTATATTCTCTTCTCTGTTCTAGAAAATGCCAAAACACTGGTCATTGAGGTACCTGGAAATATAGATAGATCCTGTGCCTTCTTAAATCCTGGGTAGATTACCTGTAAAACATAGGGTGGTCAAGAGTTTAATCACTAAATATGTTTTATGCATTGATCATCTCCTTTTATGTGGGTCACCTCTCAACACATATCTAAGAAAGTATAATATTTCTCACAGTTTATAAATTAGATGACAAAACTAGACTAGATTAATTTAACATAATCATCTAGGAAATTATATATCAATTTGTGTTATGGTTTAACAAATTTTTATGAATTTGGGAATATCAGTGATAAAAGTTATTCAGAAATGATGGGGAAAACTCTCTCCAAGAAGTTGTTTACAACCAGATTCAGATTTCATATTAAAATAAGTAAAGTAAAGAATTCTTGAAAATAAAGAAAGAGGAAGGAAAGAGCTGCTGGTTGCAGAATGGGGCCAAATTCATACTGAGGAACAAAGTAACAAGGCCCTAATTTGGGATGTTGCCTATGACATGTTAGTTGATATGGAGTCAGTGGTAACTCTTGGGTGGTCAACAGCTGAGAACCAGTGGAATATGTAGAATCTATTGTTCTAAGATCTGGTAAACATAGTTTAGGATGTACAAGAGTCCTTAATGAACCATTTAAGTGATTACTAGTTATATATCCATTCTTCTAAGACTCTACAAATGAATGGATAAAGCTAGAGTAATTAACAAAAGCTAGGAAAAAAGAACGTGCCTTTTGTACAGCTAAGTGTGTTCTAACACTTCAGAAGTAATGAATAAGGACGTAGGTACAAATCTACATGATTAGACAGAATGTCACTAATGAGGTCTACACATTCTTTCAGGGAAAGAAAATCTAATGTAGGGCTTTGCAATTATGTATTAATAAATCAAAAGAGCGAATACAAATGTTAGACCCTTAAGGCCTTGGTCAAACTGAAGACTTTACAATGGCAGGGAAAGTAATGATAAGGATGCTGTCTATGCAAGCATACCTGGCGGTACCTTGGAAAGAGTGTAAAAGTCTTACCTTGTAAGCTGTCCTTTCTTTCAGTGACTGCATGTTCAAGACTTTGTATAGTAGTCTAACAGGGAATAGAGAGGCCAGAAAAGAAAGTGGTGGTGGTAGTGGTGGTGGGGGAACTGTGGCATTTCAAAAGCTTATTTTAAGTATTTCCTAAGGAAATGGCTATTTTTGCATTTACATGTGGGTGCCATGTGACAGTGAGCATACTGCAGTCAGTTAATTGGTGGCTGGCTCTTATGTGTCTCATCCACACATGAATTACTGATAGAACATATATAGTCTCCGATGTGTTCCTCCATAGCAGGAACATGTTTATGGCATTGATCTGGTTCCTGGAACTGATGACGACTGAACATATTTTAGAAATCTGGCTGCTTTTTTCCAGATGTAAGAATTCATGTCTCTGGCTTTAGTCTGTAAGACAAATTTAAATGCATTGAGCTTGCAGCATAGAGCTTTAGTTGATTTTTATGATCTAAGAGATGACCCAGTTCCCCGGTTCTCCTGGATGACATGTAACCATAAACACAAGCTCAGGGATGATTGACTCAAATACCCAGAAGAGTTGAATTTTCTGTTTGTTTGTTTGTTTGCTTGCTTTAGAGTTGTAGAAAAGAATAAATTTAGGTATAGCAGAAAATGTGTAGGAAAATAAACTTATTAAATTTCCCTAAAGAAAGAAAGACACCTTCTATAGTCAGTTTTGTTAAGTTTTCTGTATGTTTTGTTGTTTTGTTTGGTTTCTTAAAGATTTCATTTTTATTTATATGTGTGTGTGTGTGTGTGTGTGTGTGTGTGTGTGTGTGTGCCCGCACACGCCAAGTCTGTACAAGTACCTACAGAGGTCAGGAAAAGACATTGCATCCCTGGTAGCTAGAGTTGTATGTAGGTGATTGAGAACTACCAAAACTTGAGTCCTTGACATATTTTTAACTGCGGGACCATCTCTCCAGCTCACATTTTATTTTATTTTTAATCTTTGTGTTTGTGTGTTTAGTGATGGGAATGTTCATGTGTGTAAATCTCGGTGTACCTGTAGAGGTCAGAGTTTAACTCCAGGTGTAGGTGTTGCTTCCTTGCCTTTCACCTTCTTTGAGATCCCCCCACATACATATATTTACACACACACACACACACACACACACACACACATACACACACACATATATATATATATATATATATATATATATATATATATATATATATATGCACATATGTATACATATATGCACATATTCCAGACTGTTTCTTGAGCTTCTGGCGATTCTCTAGTCTTTACCACCATCTCTCCTTAGGAGTACTAAGATACTGTGTTTGGCTTTAGGTGGGGTTTTGGCCCTTTGAATTCTGTCATCATGTTTTCTCAGTAAGCACTTTACTCAAAGGTCAAGCTCTTCACCCATCTGCTATTTTCTAAAAGCAAAACTCCAATAACTCCAATAGTGCCTTTAAAAATCACCTTTAATTGTAAGCTTCAGATGCAATATTCATTTCTAGGTCAGTGAAGTATTAGCTAATCATAGCAGATTCAGCAAAACCAAGAAAGTAGATAATCTTTGAATTGTTCTTTCTCTATTCAAAAAAGAAAAACCACATATCACATAAACATTTCCTCCCCAAATAGAAGAGACTGTCCCACTTCTAGGGAAACTGATGGGCTGAGTGATGGATTGGGAAGGTCTAAAGGATTTTGGATTTTGACTATGCATAGCAGGGCTACAGAAAAACAAAAACAAAAACAAAAAACCTAAGCCTTCCAGGGAAATATAGAGGTCAGATTGCCCAGGACAGCTCTTAGCTCCATGACCAACTAGCAATTTGACAATGAACTGATGATTTAGAATCCTCTTAACTTTCCTTCTCTTTTCCATTTCCATTTATTTGAAAATGAAATGGGAAAAAAACTTTTCCATGGCATTGTTACGAAAATTGTGTTAAATATCAAAGCATCTTATAAAGTATTAGTTATAACAGAGGGGCTATTAGAATAAAAGTGTATCATTGTCAGGGATATTTAAATACAAAGCCTACTGAGGTCATGGTGACGCCTGTAGTTTATGCTGACGCTGAGACCATGTCAATGTCTGTGATCTACCCCATCACATGCGGCCACTTTGATTTCCATAATCAGGGCTGCGCCAGGAGGCTATGTTGATATCTGTGGTCTCTGATGTCACCAGATACCATGTTGATGTCCATGATCCACGTTGAATCTGGGACCTTGTTGCTCCATGAAGCCACTGGAGACCATGTACATGTCCATGGTTCATTCAGCCATGGGAACCCATGTGGTATTAAATGTTCTGCTCTGCTGCTGGCTGTTTGGGCAAGGAAGCATCTGTTACAGTGATATCAATGACTCTAGAATCATAGTTGAGAATGAGGGACATTGAAGGCTTCTGCTACAACCCTCCCCACCCCATACCCACCCCCTGTAAAAAGTAAAAACAGACAGTCTAAGGAGGAAGCCATTGAAGAGAGTCCTTAAAAATTGTGATAACAATGCTGCATTGCAGCTCTTCACAGTTGTTGGTTTCTGGTGGGAAGATGGGAAAAGACTCAGTTATCAATAGGGAACAATCACTGGGAGTTTGACCATACTCTGGTGACTATATGGACAACACAAACTATACTTAGTTTAATTTTGTTGTGAAGGGGCACAAGGATGAGATGGTAGACCTGGAAGGAATGGGAATGTGATCAGGATGTGTTCTATGAAGCTCCAAAATAATCGACATAAATATGTTGAAAAATGCATAGCTTAGATAGAATACCACAGGCACACCAAGTTCCAAGATAGATATATTCCAAAGAAGATAATATTCAAAGGAATGAGGACTATGCTGACTAGTTTTATGTCAACCTAACACAGCTAGAACATCTAAAAGGAGGGACCTCAATTGAGGAAATGCCTCAATAAGATCTGAATACAGGGTATTTTCTCAATTAGTAAACAGTGGGGGAAGGCATTGTGGGTGATGCCACATTTGGCTGGTGTTCCTGGGTTCTAATAAGAATGCAGGCCGGGGCGATGGAGAGATGGCTCAGTGGTTAAGAACGCCAATTGCTCTTCCTAAGGACCTGAGTTCAAATCCCAGCAACCATATGGTGGCTCACAACCATCTGTAACAAAATCTGTTGCCCTCTTCTGGAGTGTCTGAAGACAGCTACAATGTACTTACATATAATAAATAAATAAATAAATAAATAAATAAATAAATAAATAAATCTTTAAAAAAGAATGCAAGCTGAGCAACTCATGATGAACAAGCTGGTAAGCAGCACCCCACTGTGGCCTCTCCATCAGTCCTTCCTCCAGGCTTCTGCCCTGTTTGAGCTCCTATCCTGACTTCCTTCAGTGATGGACAACAATGTGGAAGTGTGCACCAAACAAACCCTGTCCACCCATTTACTTTGGTCACAGTGTCTCAACACAGCAATAGTAACCCTAACTAAGACAGGGACTAACCGAGAAGTAATAATACATACATTTCACTACATTTCATAAATGACAGCTCTCAGCTGTAATCTGCATAAACACAGACTTATTCAGACCTCTTGTATTGCAAAGTGATATTGCTGTCCACATTGACTAAGGAATAGAGGATTCTCATATTCTCACAAAATGCCAAGTAAGATAAGTAAAGGCAAAAGTTTGCTAAGGTAGATCAAAAGATGTTAGCGACTGTGCCATGAGTTGTTGTAGTAATTTGTAAGTCAGTCAGTGATTTTACATTAAAGTATGAGCTGGGAAAAGGATAACAGAGCTGTGTTAAGACTGAAAATGCTTATGTTAAGGCATGAAGATGTTGACACAAGTCTCACCAGGACACCCAAAGTTAAGGGCACAGAGCACAGGCAGGTCAGAAGGACAGAAGATAGAGGAGTTTTGTAAGAGCATTCTGGAAGAAAAGAGTGAGTCCCCATAATTTTTAAAGTTTCAATGTTATTTTTATTAGTTCTTTGTGAGTTTCATACAATGTATTTTGATTATATTTAGTCCCTCCCCCAATTCTTCCCTGATCTACCCCACCCACTCAACTTAGTGTCTTCTTTTTTGTCTCTTCAGAATCAAGTTAGATTTATGCTACATAAATATTCCTAGCATCCCACTTGAGTAGGATCCGTTTCCCAAGAGCCACAATATTATAGAAAACTGACTTTACCTCTCTTATACTTATCAGTTGCCAGAAGCTCCTTGGCAAGACTTTGTGCCAACTTTCCTTTATCGTGGTGGGCTTTGGTCTGGCTTGAGCTTCATGACCACTACATTCATATGTCCCCCTGCTCCACTTTGTCTGGAAGGCACTGTTACCTGGTATTCATCTGCTCCCTCTGGATTCTATACTCTTTGTGTCTCCTCTTCCTCAATGAACCCAGAGCCTTGGGAGGAGAGGGGTGGGATATAGATATCACATTTAGGATTGAGTATTCTATAGATTCTATTTCTCAGCACCTTAACCACTTGTGTTTCTCTCTGTTAAATGGCTTCTAGTATAAAGAGAAGCTTTTTCTAATGACCGCTGAGAGATAAATTAATCTATGGGTAGAATAAAAGTCATTAGAAGTTGTTTCAATACTATGTCTACTTAGGAGCAAATCAGTAGTTGGTTCTCCACTGGTCCTGTCTAGCCATAGGTTCTTGGCCTAATACTGGTACCGGTATGAGTTTCATCTTGTGGGCGGGGGCTAAAATCTAACCAGAATGTAGTTTGTACTACTTATACCAGTGCCACTATTGGAAGCTCATATAAATTTGAAGATGAATACCACACAAAACTACTCTTCAAGCAGTGTTCATTGTTTCACTAGACATTTTAAATTTTGGTAGGAATAGAGATGACCTTAGGACATTCATTAGCAACTCCTTATTTACAAATATCCTGCCTCAGTGTTGGAACAGAGACAAGAATTACTCAGGGTCAGCTGCAGGAATGTTTCAGCAAAAAGCCAGATTAGAACTCCAAAATAAAGCCAGAGGATGTTGGAGAACTGGCAGCAGTAGTTTAGTTTTTCTAGTTCTTTTTGATTGTTTGTTTATTTGTTTGTTTGGTTGGTTGGTTGGTTGCTTTGCTTTGGTTTGTGGCAGGGTCTCAAATGTATTGTGTACCTGGAACTTGCTTTGAATTTGTCATCCTCCTGAATCCACCCCCTAACTTTTGAAAACACTAAACTATGTCTGAGATACATGCCTTCGAATTGACTTAAAAGTATGTTTAAATGACAGAGAAAAATATTAACAAGATTCTGTCTTTTCAAAGAAGTCTTTTGAATATTCCCTCAAGCAAAAACCATTTCTTTTCAATAGTTTTTACTTTCACATGATACTTTTTTGAGTGTGTTGTTGAAAATAAACTTATAATACTGTTCACTTATACAGCAAAATATAGATGACTCAAACTTCTACTTTCCATTCTGAATGAGATTCATTTAAAAATTAGCAGAAACTAGATATCATAAAAAAGAGTTTTCATTGTGTGTGGACTCAGTTCTGACTTCCAGGGGGCCAGGATCTCTCTCAGCAATTACCCTACATCTAACAAAAGAATCTTGGATTCCTCTTAGTTATGTTTAATAATTCAGACATAATACTTCAAAGCATTGTAATATAACCCAAGCATTTCTGGAAAACATCAACCTGGTAGGTTTGTACCAGATGCTTCTTTATTAGATTTCACATCTTTTTTCCATAGGGCCTTCCCAGAGGAAATTCTATCATGTCCATTTCATAAAACAAGCGTCTTGTATGTATCAATAAATCTCTTAAAAATAGAAACAAGATCATCTTTTCATATCTGGCTTTATGGAGTTTCATGTTAAAAGACTTTTATATGTAAAATATGAACTTATTGTAAATATTAATATTTACTAGTTTTAAAAGTCTGGTTGATGGATTTATGGAAATTGGGTAAAATTTGTAAAGGAATTGTACCCAGCTTGACATTCTCTAATGCCTGTAACACTTAGAGGAGACACTCATTTGGTCCAACAAAAAGATACCAAGAAGCAACTCCATCAAGATTAACACTTCTTGTCTGGGTAACATCTAAATAAACCATCCAGGTCTGCTCCCAGGTGTTTATCAGATAGCACTGCTGTTTCTGCAAAGTTTGTTATTTATAATTAATTTAAATAATGGTAACAAAACCAGCTCCAACAATAGCAGACCAGAAGCTTTGAGTCAAAGATTTCCTCTCTAGCAAGTCAATGGGGTTACTAACATAATTCTATCAATGAGAGGTTCATCACAAATCAAATATGTGCCATGAAAGACTGGGAACAGCACTTCCTACCTGCACACACTGGTGGATATATGTGTAAATTGTATCCCTTTACTCGTTAAGAGATCATTTATAAAACTAGAATTTCTAGTTTTATACAATGTGTTTTAATCGTTTCATTCCCCTCCTCAACCCCCTACAATGGATTCCTAGATCCATATCGCCTTCCCTACCCAAACAGCTTTGTGTCCTTTTTGGAAAAAGCTTCAAGACCAATTTGTGCTGCCTAAATATTTTTGGATATGTGGCTCTCCACTGTATAGTAGCCAACTTAGCAGCAACTATCGTAGCCAACTTAGCAGCAACTACTTAGAGAAAACTCTCCCACTCCAAGCAGCTAACAATTGCCATTCATTGCACAGGCAGAGGAGACTTGTTTGCCTTTACTTCCCTTTCTATGCTGGGATTTGGATGGACATTGGCATGGAGAGGTTTTGTACACATTATCACAACTGTTTTCAGTTCATATGTGAGATTTCTGCTGTGTCCAAATGTTTTCTTTACAAACTCATCCATTGCTTCAGCCTTTTACATTCATTCTACATCTTCCTCTGCACTGATCCCTAAGCTTTGAGAGTAATGGGCATGATTATATATATATATATATATATATATATATATATATATATATATATATATAAAACCTTGTATGTATATAATGTATATATATATATATATAATCAAGATTTTATATATATATATATATATATAATCCTGAGAAGTTGTGATACTCTCTTATTCATCATCTAGTCCATCTAGTTCGCATATATGCTCCTCAGAGGAGGGGTGAGTAAGACATTGATCCGTGACTATAATGATAAGTTATTGGTAGTTGATTTAATGGGGTGTCCATTTAGATCCATAAAAGTAGTGTGCTATCCCCTAACTTCTATATCTTGTTTCCATAGCTTTTTCACCAAATAATGGTGCAAATTATTGGTTTCATGTTGTGGGTTGTGACTTAAATCCAATCAGAAAGTCATTGATTATTGACTTGATGTTCTTGTCGCCCTCGCATAAGTAGGTGTGTATTACTTAGCTAATCATATTGTAACTTTGAAGATTCATAGGCGGGTGTGATTGATCATTACTTTTCTCCTGTGGTAGCTTGCACAGCACCTTCTAGTGCTACGAAAGCTAACCAATAGGGATGAAACGCCTAGGACTCTGCCAGCTGTAATGAAATATTAAGCAATAGGGTCTTGCATTCAAGTTCTGGATGATGGCCAAGAGCAATGACTGAAGCTAGTAAGGTTTGGGAGGTTTTGTGGGACCTCACTGGCAGACATTCCCAAAAGGACAATCCATTTCTGGCACTGGGCTTTTCATTTATTCAAGGGTAACAGCCACATAAAAGAGAAAATGTGATGTTTGATTATCTGGGTCTGGGTTACCTCACTCAAAATGATCCATTGATTTATTTGTGCATTTTATAAAACTCTTCTCAACAATAAAAGAACCTCTGGTGGAATCATCATGCCTGACCTCAAGCTATACTACAGAGCAATCGTTATAAAAACTGTCTATTGCTGTACTGGTACAGCAACAGACAGGTAGATCAATGGAATAGGATCGAAGACCCAGAAATGAATCCACACACCTATGCTCACCTAATCTTTGACAAGGGAGCTAAAACTATCCAGTGGAGAAAGGACAGCATTTTCAGCAAATGGTGCTGGCACAACTGGCGGTTATCATGTAGAAGACTGGGAATTGATCCATTCTTATCTCCTTGTACGAAGGTCAAGTCTAAGTGGTTGAAGGATCTCCACATAAAACCAGAGACACTGAAACTTATAGAGGAGAAAGTGGGGAAAAGCCTAGAAGATATAGGCACTGGGGAAAAATTCCTGAACAAAACAGCAAAGGCTTGTGCTGTAAGATCAAGAATTGACAAATGGGACCTCATAAAGTTGCAAAGCTTCTGTAAGGCAAAAGATACTGTCAACAAGACAAAAGGGCCACCAACAGATTGGGAAAGGATCTTTACCAATCCTCAATCTGATAGGGGACTGATATCCAATATATATAAAGAACTCAAGAAGGTGGACACAAGAAAATCAAATATCCCCATTAAAAAGTGGGGCACAGAGTTAAACAAAGAATTCTCAACTGAGGAATACCGAATGGCTGAGAAGCACCTGAAAAAATGTTCAACATCCTTAATCATCAGGGAAATGCAAATCAAAACAACCCT
>LR752088.1:0-28527 GCA_902729485.2 Mus minutoides | reverse complement strand
TTGTTGGTGGGACTGCAAGCTTGTTCAACCACTCTGGAAATCAGTCTGGCGGTTCCTCAGAAAATTGGACATAGTACTACCGGAAGATCCAGCAATACCTCTACTTGGCATATACCCAGAAGAGGTTCCGTCTGGTAATAAGGACACATGTTTCACTATGTTCATAGCAGCCTTATTCATAATAGCCAGAAGCTGGAAAGAACCCAGATGTCCCTCAACAGAGGAATGGATACAAAAAATTTGGTACATTTACACAATGGAGTACTACTCAGCTATTAGAAACAATGAATATATGAAATTCCTAGGCAAATGGATGGATCTGGAGGGTGTCATCCTGAGTTAGGTAACCCGATCACAAAAGAACTCACATAACATGTACTCACTGATATGTGGATACTAGCCCAGAAGCCTAGACTACTCAAGATACAATTTACTAAACACATGAAACTCAAGAAGAATGAAGTTCAAAATGTGGTCTCTTTGCCCCTTCCTAGAATTAGAACAAAGCACACATTGAAGGAGTTACAGAGATCATGTGTGAAGCTGAATCAAAAGGATGGACCAACCAGTGACTGCGGCTGCCAGGGATCCTTTCCATAATTAGCCACCAAAAATAAACACTATTGCATATGCCAGCAAGATAATGCTGAAAGGGCCCTGCTATAGCTGTCTCGTGGGAGGCTATACCAGTGCCTGGCAAACAGGGAAGTGGATGCTCACAGTCAGCTATTAGTTGGAACACAGGACTCCCAAGGTAGGAGCTAGAGAAAGTACCTAAGGAGCTGAAGGGGTCTTCAACCCTATAGGTGGAAGAATAACATGAACTAACTAGTTCCCCCTGCGCTCATGTCTCTAGCTGCATATATAGAAGAAGATGGCCTAGTTGGCCATCATTGGGAGGAGAGGCCCCTTGGTCATACAGACTTTATATGCCCCAGTACAGGGGAACGCCAGGACCATTATGTGGGAGGGGGTGGGTAGGGGAGCAGGGAGGGGATGGGGGAGGGGATGGGGAAATTTCTGGATAACACTTGAAATGTAAATGAAGAAAATATCTAATAAAGAGAAAATAAAAACAAAAAAATTGAACAATATTTAATTGTGTAAATATTTCACATTTTCACTGCACATTAATTTGTTGATGGATATTTAGGTCATTTTCCTTTCCTGGCTGGAAAAACACTAACCATGGATGAAAATGTATATCTAGTATTTTATATAGAGCACTTTAGGTTTGTATCCAAGATGGTATAACTGGTCATATGATATATCTAATTTAGATTATTGAAGAACACCCAAAGAAATTTTATAATGGTTTGCACTGCCATTTATGAATAAGTATTCTCCTTTCCATGTGCTAGCACCTGTTATCATTAGTGTTTCTGTTCTTAGTCATTCCGACAAGGGGCAATATAAGATTTCAAAGTATTTTGATTTGTGTTTCCATGATGACTAATGGTATTAAACATTATGCTACGTGGGTTCTCTTTTCTAGATGTAGTTCATCATGTGATATCTCTGTTTAATTCTAACCCTTATTTTTCAGTCATTTATATTGTTTAGACATTAACAGATGTATAGCTAGTACATATTTTTTCCCATCATATAGGCTGCCTACTTACTTGAATGCCAGTATCCTTTACTGTACAGAATTTTAGTTTCATGAAAGCCATGTAGTAATTGTTCATCATTCATTAAGAGTTTTTTAAGACAACATTTGTGCAGCAAATTTTATGTCAGATTACTTCATGGAATTATAAATTTGGCCACTGCTTATAATGTTCATACAATATATTTTATATACCAAAAAATGATCCAAAAAGAAAGTAATTCTAAAAGAGAATAATACACATTGTGTCTTATAGCTTTTATATAAGCACTCAGAAAGCAGAGAGATGAATCCCTTTGAATTAGATCCAAGACTGTTATATATAGCAAGATCTAGACCAGCCAGGGCAACATTAAAAAAAATTTGACTTGAAGAAACAAGAAGAGAGATAATTGTGTAAAAAATATAAAGCCAAGCTAGAGATTTTTCTCTTGACCTCTGTTCTCTAATAGATTATTTTTCTATTGCATTTAGAAATGTATTGATAAATATTCATTAACATGTTCAAGATTTTGTTTCTTACTAAATAGAAATTTAGGATTCAAAAAGGGAATTCTATATGACCACAACAATGCAGGACCTGGAGAGATTGCAGAAAGGAATACTCTTGTCACAGAACGCCTCAGACAATGTTTCTACACCAGCTTCTAAAGACTGGGTAGCTGTACCTACATTTAAAATGAAGAATATAAAGTGGGAGACTTGAGGGGTCAATGGAACAAGGAGTTCTGGCAGTGCAGATGTGGGTTAAGATAAGGAACATCAGGCAGCTGGACTTCTTCTGTGAAGATCTTAGTCAGCAGGTCCTGTCCAGTGACCCTAAAAACCCCAGAAGTAAAGAAAGATACTTCTTGAATTCACTTTGCTATAAAATCATTCCCAATTATTTTCTTAAGCTTAAAACATAGAAAATTCATATTTCAAGCTCCACTTCTGTTTTTATATTGTTGTAATGCATGTAACAAGGAATGATATGTTTTTATTTAATTTATTCCATAAATTTTAGTCTACATCTCCTTCTATAAACTATTCTACATGTTTTCATCTATATAACGTACATAAAGCTATATACATATTGCATGTTTTCCTTTGTCAATAAAACCAAAATCTTGTTTTGTAATTACATTACTTTATTTATGAATTCAATGATAGCTAAACATTTGTCACCAAATATCTAATAATTCCAAGCAATCTGAAATTAGCATCCCTCTTTATCTTAACCATGTTAAAGGACAGAATGATTCTCATGGCATGTTAAAATTATTTCAGTGTACCAATTCAATTTTTAGGTAAAGTTGTAGGTGACAGAAGGTGGGCAGAAGAGCACAGTGTGCTCTGATTTCTTGTCGGGAAAGGTCTCTTCCAGAACAGCTTTCTGCATCTGTTAGACTGAGGAGTAGAATTAGGTACAAGGGAAACTGATGTAAACACTTTGGCAGTTGGCTCAAATTTAAGGCTTCCAGTGAGGATGGAGAGTCCACAGGCCAAAGGAGAGGGTGGAGTCTAGAATTGTTCTGTGCTTCTTGCTTGCTTACTGTCTGCACAGTGTCCAGCAGAGGAGTGTCTCACAGACAGGAAGCAGCTCAGTGAGGGAGCTGACACATATGTTCTCATTTGAATTTAACTAGTACCACTATTAATATAGTTATACTAGTTTTCCAGATGACTTGCTTTTATCCAAATACTTTGTCTCTAAATCCTATTATTTGCATAAGAGAATAAATAGTCTTACAACTCCCAGATGTCCTTCTAGGTACTCTGTATAACTCTCCTTTTATTTCTCTTCTTTTCTGTTTTAACTTTGTTGCCACATGTCAAAATAACCAGAGAAAGCTTAAGACATGCACTTCTCCTGGGGAGTTGTGGTGCAGTCTTTGTATTATTTTTACTGGAAGTGGGGGGGAGCAGAAGCAGGGGTGCCATCCTGTATTACATAGTGACTTCCAGGACAGCCAAAAGATTATTTGTTTCTCTTGAAGGAAACCAGGAAGGACTGATGCTCCTCTCTGAAAGGGAGGAGACATCATCCGTCAAAACCATCAGTGTCTCTTCCCTTTCTAGGGAGCTCCTTGCAATGCACTATTACCACAGTAATCAATTTAAGAACAGTCATAAGAAGAGTGATACAAAGGAAGAACATTTGCTGATAATATTCTATGCAGCACTGGGCTCTCATTTTATTCATTTTGTCATTTGCAAAATCAAGAAAACATATTGTTTGGTCTTAATCGAAAGTTTTGGCATACTTTGGCATACATCAGCTTCTTTAAATTAAATAAAAATTCTGTTTATAGTTTATACTATTTTAAAGATTTACTTATTTTAAATTGTGTTTTGTATTTGCATGTGTGTGTGTGCATGTGGATGTGCTTGTGTGTGTGTGTGTGTGTGTGTGTGTGTGGGTGTATGCATGCAAATACATGACAACAGCTACATGGGAAGACCAGAGGTATCAGCTTCCCTGAATCTGAATTTGTCCTTACAGGCTATTGTTAAGCTGCCTGTTGTTGGTGCTGGGAATTGAACTCAGATCCTTTGTAAAAGCAGTGCACACGCTTAACTGGGGAGCCAGCTATCTAGTGGGCACTTTCTGCATTCTAGTCTTCCCTCATATTTTCATAGTTCTAGACTCTCCTCTCCCCAATTTTTTTTTTTAACATTTTGAGAGTTTGGCATGAAGAGTGACTTCTTGCCACAAAATCTTTATGGTCTGGTGGAAACAGAAACATGTTGAATGACCTAGAATCGAATGTTTGTAGAAAGAGGAATTTCATTTTATTGATTCATTCATGGCACAGGCTGTGTTTGTTAGTGGCTTTGTGGCCTTCTAAGGTGACCTCAATAAAACTCCAGCACCAGGCTCCTGAGAAAGTCATGCAAAACTACAGTGGTCTCTAGAGGGTAGATGCTGTGTGTGACCAAAACTTCTGTCACATTGTTCTCAAGTCTAGGAACATATTTAGACTTTTCTTTCCCCTACTCATACAAGTCACACACAAAAAGGAAATGACCTCCTTGGCACAGCCCTTTGCAAAAGCTGCCAGTGTCTTCCTGAGGTGGGCAATTGGCTACAAAGTGCACAGGTGGATAAAATCAGCCAAAGTCTTGTTTGACTGACATTTATTGAAATGCAACAACACTGAGTGCTGATCCTAAAAGTGTTTCTCAGTCTGAACCTGGCACAATGTTTTCAGGTATTAAACCAAGCATGTTTCTTCTGAGGCTCTAGAAAATATAATTCCATAGCATTTTAGAAAGGAATGCAGTAAAATCATACAGAATTTAGCTTTGCTGGTGTTCGTTTAATTTCTCAAGCTTCTCCATTGGGGGCCCTGTGTTTCATCATATAGATGACTGTGAGCATCCACTTCTGTATTTGCCAGGCACTGGCATAGCCTCATATGAGACAGTTATATTAGGGTCTCTTCATCCAACTCTTGCTGTCATATGCATCACCAAACTCAAAGGATATTTATTAAAATACACATAAGTTGAAATGCACATGTGTCAAAAATATCTGTTTGATTCATATTCAACATGTGATTTGTGTGTGAAATAAACACCATACAATTTAATCAGGACTCAACAAATGTGTGTGTAGTTAAAATTCTTGAGATTAAAACAATCTGCTTTATTTTATATTCCTCTGGTCCATTCCAGTGTGTGAATGACAGGACACTGTCCAGCTAGCACCAGCTACTCAATATCTTTTGATTGCATCATGACCTTACTCAAGTTTTGTGTATAGAATTGTCTCAACAGAATGTTATAATTATAATTTTAGGTTTACAGGCTAAATTTTGTCTTCTGTTGCCATAGACATAAGTCAATAAGAATTGTTTTAACATGAGGTGAAAATGCAACACACACACACACACACACACACACACACACACACACACACTCATGCATCCAGCACGTGCACATCCAGTCTTATGTAGCCTAAGCAGACTTGTGATGTAACCAAAACTGGCCCTCAGTTTCTGACCCTCTTGATTTAACTATTTCTGCCTCTTATGAGCTAGGATTACAGGCAAATAGCAGCTCCTCACTAACTTGACATTTAATTCCAGCACTTGCCACTCTATTATGCTTTGTCAAAGTTTATCACAGAGGGAGGATAAGGGCATAATGCTGCTATTTAGTGTACAATTCTCAAGTGCTCTCCAGTGGGATAATGTATCTCTCTAAGGAAAGCTAGTTAATCTTTCAGAGCTTCTGGATCACACTGTGAGATGGATACCATGAAGTCAATCACATGGAACACTTGGAGATGGAATCACTGAAGGATCTTGTATAGTTTTTCCTTCTACTCAGAGTTTATTCAAGGGATTTGGTGTATGTGGAGGGGAGGTGTTTGTGTGTGCATGTCTGCGTGTGCAGGAACATGAGCATGAGTATGTATGAGTGTGAATTTCTGTGAGTACATGTGTGTGAACATGTGTATATGAGCAAGTGTGAATGTGTGTGTGTGTGTGTGTGTGTGTGCGTGTGTGTGTGTGTTTAAGAACTGCACATAAATATGGGCTTGCTGAATGTTCATGTGGCTGAGTGTTGGTTACTTGTGGTTCACTTTGATATCCACATATATTATATATTTACATATATAATTATGAAATAAAATTTGCTACACTAAAATTTTTAATAGAAAGAAAAAATAGTGTATAATACCAGGGATCTGTAGACTTTTTACAGTCTGTTACATAATCTCCACTTTCTCTTCTCTTTTCCCTCTTTCTTTTCCTCCAATCCTATTCTTTCTTTTTTTCTTTTCCTCTTAAAAAAAATAGTGTAATTCTTAGTGTTCAGGCTAAGCAAAAATGGGCCACCAATGAAAATTGGTCCCATAGAAGTGTTTGATTGTTTCAATATTATGAATAATTTCATACCTCATAGGTAATTTCCAAATCAAAAATTATGAAATGAGCTTGCCAGTGAACTTTTTGATAGGTTTATAGATCTGATATGTTAATAGGTCTTATGATCTGTTGAATCACCCAAAATTTAATTTAGTTTAACTTCAAGGTAAGTTTAACTAAAGCCAAAGAAGTTACCAGCAGCAGGTTTTATTGTCCTAAATGTTCAAATTATGAATTCATGAAAACTAAAGTGTAAAATTTTATCAATTAAAGAAAATCATGATTCATCATAATGTATATAGACACAGTGAGATCTATGTGGAAGAACATACAACACTACTTTAGTTTGTTTCCAAAATACATTGATCACCCTCAGAAGCATCTACTGGTCAGAAAGTAAAAATTGATTTATGAAAGAAAACAAACCTAGTGTATATTTCTTTTTAAATTTAATTCTTTCTGAGAACTTGACATGTAAATATGCTCTCAATGGCAGTTCCACTCCTCTGGCCCACATTCCAAGTCTCCTCATGTGCACCTATGCCCTCTTGAAATCAGTACCCTTCCTTTTCCTACTATTATTTTATACACACATACACACACAAATAGACACAAGCTACTGAGTCCACTTAGTGTTGCTTGCATGTCCCTGTCTTTAGGCAGAATACTCAGGATGGGATGATCTCTCAGGCAGCTCCATTTAGGAGAATGGATTCTTTCTTTTGCTGAAGGCATTAAACACTGTGCTTTTCTCTATAGGGATTACCCTTGTGAAATGCACGCGCGCGCGCGCACACACACACACACACACACACACACAGAGGCACACACACAGAGGCACACACACACATGATGGTGCATCACTGGTGTGCTCATTATGCAGGCCTTTTCGAGGCAAATATGCTGAGATTTCAAGCAACTTCTTCCTCCAGCCAAGAAGATATATCAGGCTTTCTGGTCTTCTGAATCTTTGGATCTTTCCACCTCCTCTGCTATCATGAGCTCTGATCATTAATTGTAAGTAGATATATCAGCTGGAGCTGGCCACCCAGGAGTCACTATATTCTGATGAGTTGTGGAGCTCTCCAGTAGTTTCATCTGTCGTGAAACCAAATGAAAGGGGTAAGAGCTATATTTATTTGTGGAGAAAAGATGAGTATTTAGAATGCAGTTAGAAATTATGTTGGCTTAGGAAAATGGTAATAGGAGGTTCGTTTTTTAGGGTCTGTGATCCTTCAGCAGTGGGTAATTGGCTAGTTTTACAGTACCAGATTAATTCCTATTGAGCAGGACATTACGTCTTTTAAAAAATAGGATGTGTTTCTAAACAGATCTCCCCAAAGAAGAGATAATAAATTGCTAAGAAACAACTTTTAATGTATTCAAAATCCTTAGCAAATAGAAAGATGTAAATTAAAATGACTGATATTTCATCTTCCCTCAGTCAGGATGACTAAGATGCTGAAAACCAATGCTTCTGATTATGAGGAGTAAAGGGCACCCTTATTCACTGTTGGTTGATTGCAAACTGAAGTGTTCACTATGGAAACCAGTCTGCAGGACTCAAACACACAGGACTCAATATCCTACTGTATGGATTCTTGCTCATCCTTTTCTGATCTACGAGTTAGGAAACAAATGTAACCTAGGTGGTCTACATTTGATAAGAGGATAATGGCAATGCATTACTCATACAATTAGAATCCTGTTCTGCTTTAAAGATAAAAATGAAATCACTTTTTCAGGTAAGTGAATAAGACTGGAAAATATTTTACTGAGTGAGGTAACACAGATTCAAGGGGTCAAACACATGTTTCTTATTTGTAGATCCTAGCTCCAAATCTTTAGATTTGAGTAGAAAACCTGATGGAACTACAGAAGCCAGGCAATTAAAAAAAGTACCATAAGAAGAGGGGAGAGGGAGCAGAGAGAAAGTGCACTAGAAAGATGGATGGGCCACAGTTCCTATGAGAAGGCAAATAAAAAAAAAAAAACCCTGCAGGGTAGACTTGAAATGTGGATGGGTAGAGATGATAATACAGAGTTAGAGAGAGAGAAAGAAAAAATAGCCAACACTATAAATGTCTCAAAAGCCACAGGGAAACATACTATTTTATAAGCTGACTTAAAAATACCTATGATGTGTGTGTGTGTGTGTGTGTGTGTGTGTGTGTGTGTGTCTGTGTGTGTGTGTTAAAGAAAGAGACAGAGACAGGCAGACAGACCGACAGAAAGTGAGACATTGAAAGAGAGAGAGACAGAGATACAGAGAGATGAGAGAGATACAGAGATTGAGTTATGTCACACAGGTTGATATTGCTCCCCTTCAAAGCTATAGATTGTCTATCAAAAAGCCAGTACTGACCATGGGAAACCTCCTTTTTGGTTGTTGGATATGGGAGTCCAGGAGACTCCCAAAACAATAGACATAATTGTCACTGATGTTGGTTGCCTCCAGAACTGGCAGGAACACTTTTGTGGACAACTGGATCTGACCTGGAGCTTCTTCCCTAAGGATTACCTCCTATAGTATGAGACGGTGCTAGGCAAGCTGTGAAGCAAAAGGCAGTCAGTGTCCTACCCAGCACAAACCTGTGGACTACGCATGGCCACCCCAGCAACTTACAGCTCTTTAATTGGACCCAGTCTACAGTGTTTTGAGGTATATAAAAAAGTTTATATACCACAGAGTTTTAAAGAGTTACAAGTTATGCCACCTTCTGCAGACAAATCCCATTCAGAGGTGAAGGCATGTTTTGTTTTTCATGAGTTTCATTAAAGTGTGATTGAACTTGAACATTCACTTGAGCTTTGTTCTGTTTTGTTTTATTTATAGTTTATTCATATTTCATGTGCATTTTTAGCCAATGTGTTGAACACCCAATGCATTTGAAATGATTTTAAAAGTGTGTTTTTAACTTTAAACTGAGACTACTCTTTTTAACTAAAGGAAAAATACTATGATTTCTTTGTTTGAATCTTTAAAGAGAAATTCAGTATTTTTTATTGTGTGCTAACCTTATTTTGATCATATTTCAATTCTTATATTGCTAGTATATAAGCATTTGTTTAAATAGTAAAAAATAATGAGTATAACTTCTTTTAAACAATTCTGTTGATGTTTTTAATTCACTATAAGGAAGATAGTGGAGTTGTCTCAAAGACCCCATTTAACATGTGTATACTTTCACTAAAGAACAATTATGGATAACTTGAGGCTTTTAAAATTTATATAAAAATTGTGGGGTTTTCCATTTAAAATTCATTTATAATATATAATTTTAAAGTCTCCTGTAAAATGTATTCTATTCAACACCATCAATATAAACATTTAACCTGCATCACCTAAGGTTACTTTTTTCTGCTATTTCACAATATTTTAATTGGTAATTTCTCTACTTGTTTTTACATAAAATGTTACACTAAGTGGACTCACATTTTTTGTGATATTTTCTGTTAGTTTTAAGAGCACAGCATATTTTTCATTAGTTAATTTATTACCCAATAGAGTCATGCCTTGTTTGTGGTGACATTAATGGTGTTGGTGGGTTGAAGGAGCACAGCATCTGTGCTGTGTTTGACTTTTGTTGGCATCTTAAATGCTATTAAGGATTTATGTTTTTGAGCTTTGTAAATATTGCAAGAAATTTTGGAATGTAGCTTTTGGGGTAAGTTCATTGCATTTTCATTTCAGCATTATGTAATATCTGTAATTTTTGCTAAATTCTGACCACTTTAAAGATGTAATACATTGGTTGCAATTACCTAAAATTTTTTTACTAGAATTTTCCAAGAAAATATTTGCTCTGGAAAATATTTCAGTTTTTGTGTTCCATCCTTTAAAGATGCTTTTTGTTATCCACAAAATGGTTCAATATATTTTAAACTAAAAGTTCATAGGGGATGCACCATATTCAATTTATGAAGTGTGGATCCATATGAATGTAGATCATCAGTATTCATAGAGAGATCCTCGAAAAAAAATTCAAAATGTTTAGGCATATTAAGTATAATTATTGGACTTTTTATAATTAAATGGTTTTTATGATGAAAATACATGTGTGCACCTGAAAATAGGCATAACCAAAATACCTGCTGATTTTGAGAGAACATAGACAGGGCAGCATTTCCACCCCATAAGCAGTGTGACATTTGTTTAAAATTTATTATTACTTCAAAAAGCAAGTCACCACAGATCATGTATCTTTATGCTGTTATCTTTTTCATATTTGTGTCTAATTTTAAATTAATCATTTTCAAACACTTCTTTCTTGAAGTAATTGAATATATTTTGATGAGTAAAGCCTTTCATGTGACAATTTCTAGTTTGCTGAAACTCCAGTTTTAATGCACTTAGCAAAAGACAAATGCTATATGTATAAAAGGGGCAAAAATTAATAAAAGGTGATTGTTATATTTCCCTCATTTAGACATGTCATGCAGTTTTCTCTTAGCTTACACTGTGTCCCACTTTTTGATTTTGTGGGGTTTACATTGCAATAGTCTAAATCACAGAATACTGAATTATTGATTTCATTCTCCCGAATAAATCACAATATAGTTAAATATATTTGTTAAATGATGCATCCTGTACACCACTCCATGAGACAGAATGTGTGTTGCCTTTAATATTCAGGCCTAAAGGAGTCTACTTAAATCAGATGACATTGAAAAACATTTATCCAAAGCACAAATAAATACACAATAGTAAACTGAGGCTTAGAGCTTATGGCTTAGAAATGGAATGGGAGATCATTAATAACCTAATTCTTACCAAAATGTATAACCATTTTCCCTTTATGTCTGTCTCAATATTTCAGAAAGCATCGATAAGGTTTTGTGCATTTCTGGGTGTTTTACATGTAATTATTTGTACTTTTAACTTCATAGCATTATAGTTTTTGTTGTCTGTCATTATTTTATTTGACTCTTAGCTGGAGCATTTTGAAGTATATTTAAGTATTATGCAAATTTTGTGTTGAGTTTACTATATCAGACTCTGAGTCAGGTATTTGAATCCCTTTTCACATGGTTATACTTTGTAGTGTATTTTTGTTTTCCAATAATGTTTATTTCATTTTGACAAGAGAGGCAATACCTCATAGACCTAATTACAGATGCCCAAGGATTTATCTACATCCCTTTTCTCTTCCTATTATCTTTCCCTTCCCTGCCTTCTCATCTCTCCCTGTCCTGTGTTGTTATTTTTCTCCTCATCCTCTTCCTCTTCCTCCTCCTCATCTTCCCCTTCCCTCCTCCTCCTTATTCTCTTCCTCCTCCCAGATAACCTCTCAAATATTTAATCTAGCCTCAAACTTCCTGTGAGCCAAAGATGTCTTAGAACTTCTGATCTTCTTGCTTCTACCTCAAAATTCTACAATTATAGACTTATGCTACCATGTTTGGGATTTATGCAGTTCTGAGAATAAACCCAGGGCTTAATGCATGCTAAACAAACACTCTACCAGTTTAGCTATATCCTAAGTCCCCATGATCTAGTCAAGAAATATTTTCTCTTCAAGCTTTATAGGTGAGCATTTTGTATCATTCTCTGGGTCTGACTATCCTTTTCTTTAAGGCACTCATGAGAATCACACCTGATAGTCAGTTCCTTTTGTCACTATTCCCTTTGTAATCTTATATATTTATATGTTTTTCATAACTTTATGTATTAGCTTATAAATATACCTGTGTAGATGTTAGCTGTACTATTAGCTATCATCTTAGGTTTTCCCTGTCCAATTACATTAGGGCAGCAGGAGGCCTGTGATTGGACAGGGAAAGGGGAGGCAGAGCTAAAGGTTGCACAGATGGAGAGCATAGCAGAAAGAGAAAGGGAGGAGAATGGAGAATTAGAATAATTGGCTTAAAGCTTTTATCGTTATCATTGTATTGGAATCTTATAAATTGTGATTTTATTGATGCATAAATCTGATTGGTTAACTATAAAGTTTAAGTTTTTTTTTTCTTAGTTACTGGAATGTGTGACCACCATTTACAGAGGTTTGTGGCAAAGACGGAAGTAGTGGCTCCCGGGACAAGCAAGCCAGATGCTGTGGGGGCTAGCTGGAGAGAGAATCTGGTAGCAGCCACCCACAAGAGAATTTGGGGGATCCGGCCCCGCTATAGAGTTGGTGGGCAGAGAGACCATGCAGTTGAGATCACCTGGCTGGAGCCCTGTGCCCCACTGATGCTGTTCCTGCAGTAGATGGTGCCCAATATGGGGCAACAGTACTCTGTGATGTCTTGCTACTTAACTGTTCATTGTTAAATGACTACCATCAAAGTAGTTAGCATACCTATCTCCTGACACTGATCCCTTTAGCTTCCATCTATGAAAGAACTTTTATAGTCTACTCTGAACTGAGTTGGAGTATAAAAATAAACCCACACCTCTAGTCACTGTGTTGAGTTACCGGAGCAGCTTCATTGTGTAACAACTTTGCACTTTCAACTACCAGGCCCCCTTTCCCCTGTGCTTAGCTCCGGAAATAACCTCTTCCTTCACTCATAGTTTGTGAAGTTACATATTTTTGTTGTTGATGATTATGCTCTGTGTGTAGGTAAGATGAGACATTAATGTCTTCCATTGCCTGGCTTATTTCACCTGCTGCTATTGGATATGAAATGACCTGAAAAGGCCATGAGGTGAAGGCTTTCTTGCCATGCCCTCCTGCCATGACTTCACACAGGCCAAACAACCATGGAACAAAAGTACAAAGCTGTGAAAGCAACAGTAAACCACAACCAAAGCCAATCTTCCTGACTTGGTTAGTTATTGCATGAATTTTGTTGTACTTTAGGGAAGCAGCCTCAAATTGTGTCTTCTTTACTGACCCATGTTGCTACTGATTGTAGATGGAAATTCCCTCTTTCCTAGCAGAATTATGCTGTTTCACAGTTTCATTATATCCCCATCAATCATTGCATTCTCTTCCTGTTTCTATACCTCAACTATTGTGACTAACACTACCATGGGCCTACAGATGTGTTTTAAAGAGTATAATTTTACTTCTTTAGACATAAAATTAAAATTAAAAATGCTGTATTAGTTAGCTCTAGTCTTAATTTTGGGGTGCATTTCTGTACTGTTGGCAATAATGTTTATTCTAAGACACATTTTTGCAAACACAATACAAGAGTTTACTTTTCTTCATGTTCTTTATAAAGTTGTCATCTTTCATTATGTTGGTCTTTGTACCTATACAATGTGTGTTGGTGATTCGTTAATGTTGAGTGCATTTTTATATAAACTCTGGCTGTTGAATGTCTTTCTGTATGAAATGTATCATCATTGAGTCCTTTGAACATTTTTTATTGATTATTTTATTTATTTACATTTCAAATATTATCCCTCTTCTCAGTATCTCCTCTATGAGCCTCCCACCCCAACCTCCTTCCCCTTTGCCTCTAAGAATGTGCTTATCCACCTACCCACTCTCACCTTACTCCTCTAGCACCCCCCTTCTCTGGTGCATCAAGCTTCCATAGGACCAAGCACACCCACTCCCATTGAAGCCAGACAAGGCAGTCCTCTGATAACATATTTAGCAGAGGTCACAGACCAGCCCACATCTGACCTTGGGTTTGTGGCTTAGTCCCCAACAACTCTGAGGGGTCTGTTTAGATAGTGTTGTTGTTCCTATGGGGTTGTAGTCCCCTTCAGCTCCTTCAGTCCTTCCCCTAACTCTTCCATAGTTGTTCCTGAGCTCAGTCCAATGGTTGGGTGTATCTGCATATGTCTCAGTCAGGTTCTGATAGATCCTCTCAGAGGGCAGTCATGCTATGCTCCTTTCTACAAGCACAACATAGCATCAGTAATAATGTTAGGGTTTGATGCCTTCTCATAGGATGGATCCCACCTTGGCCAGTCTCTGAATGGCCTTTCCTTCAGTCACTGCTCCATTTTTGTCCCAGAATTTCCTTTAGACAGGAACAGTTCTGGGTCAAAATTTTTGAGATGAGTGGGTGGTCTCATCTCTCAACTGGGGAGTCTCTACTACTGTCTATCTACTAAATACGGTCTCTTTAGGTTCCATCTCGCCACTGTTGGACATTTTTGGTCATAGGAGCCTCTCACATCACTGGTGTCTGGAGCTTTCTAGAGGATCCCTGACCCTGTCTCCCACCCTACTGTCGCACATTTCTATTCATTCTCCTGGCCCTCTGGGTTTCTCTCCTGTCTCCTTCATACCTAATCCCGCACCCCTTTACCCCTCCTCCCCTCTGCCACCCTCTGCCTCCTGTGATTATTTTTCCCCCTTCTGAGTGGGATTGAAGCACGCACACTTGGGCCTTCCTTCTTGTTAGGCTTCATATGAACTGTGAGTTATATCATGCATAATCTGAACATTTTGGCTAATTTCCACTTATCATTTTTACACATGTATTATTTTTCTGATACCATAGTATGAAAGAACTATTTTTCTTCAATGTGTGTTCCTAGCATTCTTGTGGAAGACCAAATACTGGCGAATGCATATTACTTCTGCTTCATTTATTTGGTCTCACCAATCTATATTCCTGCTGTTCTGTCCATTGCTCTATGGTTTTAAATACCGCAGGTTTTTAATGATTGAAATGTGTGGTGCCTCTGGAGTTGTTCCTCTTGGTCAAGGCCACTCTGGCCACTAAGAGAATTTTGTGGCTTTATATGAATTATAAGATTTTCTTTTTCACTGAAAACTGTGATTTGAATTTGGTTTGTTTCATGTTAAATATTTACATAATTGTGGGTAGTGTAGACACTTAGAAATTACTCTTCCATCCCATGAACATAGGATTCCTTTCATTTATACTATCTTAAATTATTTCATCAGTATTTTATCCTTCTTAATGTACAAATAATTCATCTTCTTGGCTATATTTATTGCTATCTTTTGTTGTTGTTGTTTATTTGTTTTTGGAACAGTGCTGCATTATGAATATCTGGCTATCTAGAACTCACTGTGTAGGCCAGGTGGGCCTTGAACAGATATCCTCCTGCCTCTGCCTTTCCACTGCTATAATTAAATATATGCCCCACCACACCTGGCTATTAGCTTTTATTTCTAATACTAATGTCACTAGAGTTGCTGTCTTTTTGTTGTTGTTGTTGTTGTTGTTGTTGTTGTTGTTGTTTCTCGAGACAGGGTTTCTCTGTATAGCCCTGGCTGTCCTGGAACTCACTTTGTAGACCAGGCTGGCCTCAAACTCAGAAATTTTCCTGCCTCTGCCTCCCAAGTGCTGGGATTAAAGGCGTGCACCACCAACGCCCGGCAAAGTTGCTGTCTTAATATCTCTTTTGTGTTATTTTGTAGTTTATGGAAATAAAAGTGATCTCATATATTTTGTTACCCACAACTGAATGAACTTATTGAACTTATTTTTTCCAACACTTTTAATGAGGTATTTAAGACTATTTTTGTTGGTAAAGTTTTGTCATTTCAAAATACATCATTTGCGTCTACCTTTTCTCTTTGAATACTTTAGTTTTCTTTCTCTTTTTTCATCTGTCTGACCAGAATGCCCACTTCTTCATTGAATATAAAAGCTTTCAGGCCTTCACTCTGCTGGGTGACAGTTGTAGACTTCAGTGTGTGTCTGGCTTTTGTTAGGTTGCAGCACCTTTTTTTTTTTTTTACTTAGTTTTGTAATAAATTTCATGACAGAGTAGTTTCATTTCTGTCACTTGGCTTTTCCTCTATTCAGAACATCCTATTGTGAATGGTGTTTCATGCTTTAACATAATATATTTGCTGATTCACATGTATTTAAACATTTTATTCACTTCAGGAATAAGCCCTACCTATTAATAGTGTATGATTTTAAAATATGGTTTTATCTCAATTTGCTCTTTTAAATGGTTTTTATTCATTTATGAAACATCTCTTTCATTCCTATATTATTTTCTTATTTCATTTGTCCATGTTCTTTTATGCTTTATTATTCCACAAAGAGATTACTGTAAATTCCTTATTTAATTTATATTGTCATTTTTTTGTTTTGTTTTAGAATTTTGTTACAGAATTACTATAGTAACATCATTTCCACCCATCTTTTCCTTTTTCCTCTAACTCCTATCATGGACTCCGTATATGTTCTCAGGTTCATAATGTCCTTTTCTTTAATTTTTATTATTTTATTAGTTAGTGTTGATGTATGATGAATATTGCTCTTATGTATATAGGTATATGGCTGACCTCTTGGGATTGGTTAACCTACAAGGATGATTGTTCCTGATTCTGATTCTGATTCACTCTCCCTCCATAATCATTGATTACCTGTAGCTCTTTGTCTAAGACTGGGGCCTGGTGAAAATTTTCCTATACATATTGGTATGTCAAGTAGTGGTGTTATTTGCTAGTCTTATTTACTCAAAGATAGCATTGAGACTCCATGCATGTAGCTTTCCTATTATATCTAGAAGATACTATCTAGAACAGGTGTCCTGCTCCTCTGGCTCCTACAATCTTTGTACATTTTCTTCCATGATGTTCCCTGAGTCTTAGGTATATAGGCTGTATTGCAGATATACGAAATGCAGCTGTAAACCCTGTATCACTTATTGAGTGTATTTTAACCAGTTGTAGGTTTCTGTCTTCATGTCTTGCAAAAAAGAAGTCCTCAGTGAGGACTGAGCACTACACTTGTCCGTGAGGGTAAGAATGAGTATGTAGAGTAGTATAATCACAAATGATGCAGGTTTAGAAAAACTAAGTAGTGGTTTCTCCTTTAGGCTCTGTGACCTCACTAACCATGTGCAGTTTGCTAGGTTACAAGCAAACCTGTACAAGGCAGGTGTTCCCACACACTGACTACTACTTAAGTCAAGTTGGACAGCTGTTAAGATAAAGTGTTATTTTTGCACCACTGGGGATGTCTTGCTGTGTTGGTACTTGATGTGGTTCATGGACTTCACAACTAAACTAGTACAAAACTAGGACGAAAACTACTGACTGGTTTTGTACCTTGTCGTCTTGCATAACACCTTCTGATACTATGAGAGATAGTCCCCAGGGAGTTCCAGTTCGTTTAAACCAAGTACTGTGCTTAAAGTATATCATGTCTTCCGCAATAAGATCTTAATTTCCAGTTCAGGAGGCAAACCAGGGCAATGATAATATCCTCTATTGTTTTGAATGTCCTTTGGTGTCTGCCCTGGTCAAAGATTTGAAGGGAGATTTCCTGTGCTCTGTATTAAAGTTTGTATTAGATAGTCTATGTTTCTTGGGGTGATCATCATCACCTCATGTGGCATAACTTTGTCTAAACTCAATATCTATCTTTATTATATTTATCTATCTATATCTATATATCCCAAGATCACCTGCCCATGTGTGGGACTGCTCACAGTGAGCTGGGACCTTCCACATCAATGAGCAATCAATGAAAAGCCCAACAGCAATGTCCATAGGTATATCTGATTGAGACAATTCCCTCTTCCTTGTCAGATCTGTGCATGTCTATTGTAATAGAAATTAACTAGCACATAGTTTCCATAATACTCATGTGCCTCCTCCTGTGGAGACTGAGTAGCAATTTTATACCCAATGACTTTCTTAGTTCTTTCCCATAGGTAACCATCATCTGGTAACTATGGAAAAATAGCATTTTATAAAGCCCTGAATTAAAAGGATCTCTCCCAGGGTCCAGATATGTCCCTGCTATGCTTTCCTAGTGTTGAATTTCTACCAAGTTTTTAATGGTCCTGAAATTGTCACAAAACAAGAGATTCTTTCAGTTAAGTGTTTTGTTTTCATATCTCAACAATGAAGGAGTTTAGATCACCTATAAAGAAGCAGAAATTTCTGTCTCTAGTAGTTTCAAGAGTTCCACTTGTAGAAAGAATTTTCTGTAGATGAGTTTCTCCTTTGGCTTTGAACATATGTGGGTATTATAATCATGATGCGGATTCTAGCTGCTGTTTCTTCAGTTCCAGGAATGATTCTCTGTTCTTCAGAATATTATATTAACTTAGCTAATCACAAGAAATAAATATATTCCTTTACCCAAGAACATTTGTCATCTGTGAGCTTCAAATATGAAACACTAAGCCCATGAAGTTATAAAATACACTGCAATTATTTTCTTCTTGAAATAGTGGGGGGATTTAATGTCCACCTTTAAATTACTGTAGTAAAATGGTGTGACACCTTTTGTGGATAAGAGGAAACTGAGCTGTAGGTGAGCTAGTGTGCTGATTCATTATTCTTTGCTCTGGTGACTTGATAATGTATAAATGTACCACAAATCTAGTAGTAGTTGAGACCTCATTAAAATTTAACACAGGATAGAATTTCAATTATACATTATCCTTCAGAGATTTATTAGACCTCTATACTTAATTTATAGATGTTGTATTTGAATAATCTGTGAGGATTTTGAAAGAAGTTTAAAATATTAGTAAGTAAATATAAAACAGAAAGAAATGCATCACAGATTTTCCTTTTTCATTAAGAAGTGAGAAATATTATAAAGCAGTAGTTGTCTAGCCAAAAGTAGATTAAAATCAGAAAGGCTTATTAATATATATTTAGAATACCATATACTTCAGAAGTTTTTCATAAATAATATCTATAATACAACATAGAACTTTTATTTTTAAAATAAGTAACTGTTTCTTATAAAATATGGTTCTTTCAAATTGAGATTACTAAGAATACAAAACTTTGGGATTCCTTGACTTTTTATACACATTACGAAAATCACCACATACTTGAATAATTTCCCTTTGAAGACATATACCTGAATATTTTGTTCATGAACTAGCCTGACTTACATACAAACCAAAGATGTAACTGTTTTTCTGAAGGTTTTTGATTCGAACCTAAAGTCTCCTGCATGCTAAGTGTTCTGCTTCTGACCTATATTCCAGTCTTCTTTTTGTTTTCACATTTTGAGGCAAGAACCCACTCTGTTGTCTAACATGGCTTTGAACTCTCTCTGTTGTTGAGGTGCCTTGCCATCTCCACTTGTCATCTGTGACTTCCAGATGTAGTATAAAGCTACCCAGCCCATGCAGTTACTGTTACTTCTACACTCAGCCTTTAAATAGCCAGAATGTTATATAGGCTGCTACCTCCAGGACAAACTTGGAATTTTTCAACTGTGATTTCTAGTGTTTTGAAATATCCTGCCATACTCATAATTAGCCTGATAAGGATACAATCATAGTTCATGGTAGACTAGCTGTACCATTTTTATTTGCCTTTTAAACTATACCACTTTAATATTCACATTTATTCAATTCACCTAATTCTCTTGTGTTTGATATTTTTGATTTGTTAGTCTTTATTCTTTACTGCATTAAAATTGCTGTACCATTTTTAGCTCAATTTGGATCTATATGAATTAGTGAAGAAAATGTGGAAAAGTTACTTCTTAGTGACTTTTAAGAATTTGATATGAATGCTGATGAAATACTTAAGAAGTGGTTTGTTTAACACCCCAGGTTGTTGGTAGCCGGCTGAGTAGTGGTTTTGTTTTTCTCATGAGGAGAGGGAGAAGGCACACAGCTTCAGGTCTTGCCTCAGCTCCAGCAAAAGCAGCTGAGCACATGATAAATGTGTGGCCCTGTTTCAACTGACAATTTCTTTACAGAACTAGGTGGCAAAGATTTGTCACGAGGGTAGCAGTTTATTCATCTCTGGACCAAACTAGGAATTCCATTAGAAAATATAGAAACAGGCCTCTAGTTAGATACCAGGAAGGAACAGCAAGGGAAGGACATTTGCCTTGCTTTGCATTTGTGTTTGTTTTGTTTTCTTGGCATGCAGTCTGGCAGTGAAGCCCAGGCTGAACGGAACATGGCATCCTGATGCCTCAGACACTGAATGTGAAGCCTGTGCCAATATGCTTGGTCTTAACATCAGCCCCATTGTTCATGTTTAGCTCCTCCTGTGTGTTGTTCACATGTAGCTTTTCCATGCATTGTTGACATTTAGGTATTCCTCTGCATTGCTTGAATTTTTTTTCCTATGAAATGTTTCATATTTATGTAAATGCTTGGGTATTCTAGGTGTTCAAAACCCCAAAAGTATTATTGATACCTTAAATCAATTAATGATAAAATTGGTTTAAGTAATTTCTTCTCAGCAGTCCATCAATGATCAAAACTGTTCTATTTGTTAGAAATAACAGAATTTCAACTTTGGAGGTAGAATTTCATATTATTCACCCTGGCCTTAAACACACTATGTAGTAGATGACCCTGAATTCCTGATTCTCCTGCTGGCACCCACCAAGTCCTAATATATATATATATATATATATATATATATATATATATATATATATATATATATATATATATATATAAAATTTGGGGGGGGGGATGAAGGGGAAGTTACAACTAAGATTAATTCTGAGGAATACAGAAAACAAGTGTAAAGTAACTTCAGCAAATATTAACCCAGATCATTTTCATCTGCCAAGAGCTCTGAAGTGATCATCAGAGGACACCCCTGTTTCACTGTATATTCATATCACCTGTACTAATTTCTGTAAAATATAAAATATTTATATATATATATATATATACACATATATAAAAATATATACATATAAATACATACATATATGTGTAATATGTATGTGTACATATGTAATATGTATGTGTACATATGTGTTATATATATATATATATATATATATATATATATATATATATATATATATAAAATCTTGTCTATACCAAAATTATAACTGAGTACTTTTCTTGATTATTGAAGGAGGTGTATAAGGAATAGGGCATGTGTAATTATTTCTGCCCAAGATTTAAACTATATCAAAGTTCACTGGAGAGTGAGATAGGGCTGTGTAAGAGTGAATTGTACAGCTACTCTGTGGCTTGGCTCCCATAGTCTGCTCTACAGAAAGGCAGAACTGATCATCTGTAGGTAGTGGTCCAGAGGGGCCATGACTCACTGCATTTCTATATCCTGGTTCTTCATCCAAGGTAACTCCACTTTATGATTTATTTCCTTATGTCTCGACGTAGTGATTTGTGTGGTTAATGCATCTAAGAACTTTCTTCTTAAAACCATTAGCATAGTAGATTTATGAATAACTTCTATGGTAATTACACTTTTATGCTGTGCCCTTAGCCTTTATAATATTGTCTTGAGTGCACTCAATCAAAGTAATAGTTTGACTTGTTTTAACAAAACCCAAAAGGACAGCTGTATAGTGTGCTCTTAAGTTTGTCCATGACACTTAGCACATTTCTGCAGCTCATCACAGACAGTCTGCTCTTGAAAGGCATTGCAACTTTTGTTTGTTACCAAAACCCAAGATAAAAATATGACAGGTGTCTGAGTCAGGCATGGTAGTGCATGCCTTTGATCTCAGCACTCAGGAGACAGAGGCAGGAAGATTGCTATGAGTTCTGACCAGCCTGGTCTGCATAGAGATTTCCAGGCCTGCTAAGACTACATGGTAAGACTCTGTCTTGAAAAAAAAACCTAAAATAAAATAAAAAAATAAAACAAAACAAACAAGCAAAACCTCATTCTTTTAAACTTTTGACTGTATTGTAGATTGTATTCTGGTAACTAAAAAAGATGCATTTATCTTTCTACTTTCAGTGTTTAGTTTATGTTTTTTATATGCACAACTTCTATGTGCTCAGCACATACATATATTCTAGTTCAAGAGTAAAAAACTGTCCAATGTTATCTTCTGCCCTGCTCCATAGTATCAAAGGCATCAGTGGGAGAATTTGCATGAACATCAAATTCCCTAGGTTGTATTTGACGAGGTCTTTGTCAGCTCTGTCATTTAAACCTGAATATTGTTATGGTGTGGACAGGCAAGTAGGTCCTAGGGTTGCTGGGTCACTCCCTGTCATCTTACTTTACTGGTAGGGGTGGGAGAAGAAAATAAAAGTTGAGAGACTGATAACTCATCTGCAGAGACCAAGCTGCCTTACAGCTTTGACCAGCCTCCCTTGGTTCCTCTTGGCAGGCTTCTCCAAACTTCAGGCTGCCCCTTTCTCAACTACACACTTAAAATGACAGACTGGGTAATAGTAAGTGGGCTTGTGACATGGCTGGTATGTATCTTAACTCGGGATTCTTTGTCCTTGTAATAGTCAAAACAGAAGCTAATCTAAAGCACATTTCTTTAAATGATTTAGCAACACAAAAAGCACTTCAAGGTCACCAAGGGCATTTTTCCTTGTGTTTATGCTTTGGAAAGCTTATTATTCTCATGACTTCCCATCTTAGTAATAGTCAGTAGGGCTGGGGACAGAAATTAGTACAGGTGATATGAATATACAGTGAAACAGGGGTGTCCTCTGATGATCACTTCAGAGCTCTTGGCAGATGAAAATGATCTGGGTTAATATTTGCTGAAGTTACTTTACACTTGTTTTCTGTATTCCTCAGAATTAATCTTAGTTGTAACTTCCCCTTCATCCCAAGTGAAGAAATTTCTGCCAGCTTTACCATGGCATAGATTATAATGGCACCACAGAAGTGTCTCCTGTCTGCACAATTATCCTTGTAGATGGTAGGTAAACAGCAGACATTCTCTGAAAATGATGAGTTTGTTTTCACATAAATATCCTTAGCTGGGAAAACCTCATTCCTGGATCTATGACATATGTGGGAATGACTGGCTTGGTGTTAACTGTTGGCCCTCACAACCAGCTGCTTTTTATTGTTGTCACAATATTCATTTCACTTATCTCCTGTCATTTCAAAACATAATAAAACTTACGTTGTGAAATATTTTTTCCTGCATGAATTTTTTCTAAAGTTTTACTAAGGCATTGCTAGTTTAATTAGCACTTTGTGTTTAAATTCTGTGCAAGATAATTGTGAGCATGTTCTATGCAGTTCATCCTAGACTGTTTTCTTTTTATTATTATTATTATTATTAGAGAGTTTCTTCATTTACATTTCAAGTGTTATCCCTATATCCTCCCCCCCCCCGCCCTGCTCCCCTACCCTCCCTCTCCTGCTACTTGGCCCTGGCCTTCCCCTGTACTGGGGCCTATAAATATTGCTAGACCAAGGGCCTTTCTTCCCGAATAATGGCCAACTAGGCCATCTTCTAATACATATACAGCTAGAGACATGAGCTCTAGGGGTTCTGATTAGTTCATATTGTTGTTCCATCTATAGGGTTGCAGACCCCTACAACTCTTGGGTACTCTCTCTAGCTCCTACATTGGGGACCCTGTGAATTGCCCTATAGATGATGGTGAGCATCCACTTCTGCGTTTGTCGGGAAGTGTCAAAGCTTCCCAGGAGACAGCTATATCAGGCCTAGACTGTTTTCATATTACACACAGCATGATAATAAAAAGCAAAGGAATCACTGTGAGGTCATTATTATTAGCTGTATTCCATATATGCTTATGTACATACATACACACAAACACATACATACAAACACACATACATATCTCTACCCATATAAATTCATATGTATTATTCCCTATATACTTACATACATAGATATGCACATACAAACAAACATATCTCTACCAAAGCACATATTTATTATGGGTTCTTGTTCTTGCTTCTGTATGATTCCTCTATGAGAGAACATTGCATTAAGTTCTGTCTTCATGACTATAGCATAAAGCTTTTGTTTGGCTCTTTTTTTTTTTTCAGTTTGTCTACTTGTTTTGTCCCATTCCAGTTTGTCTGTGGTTGTTGTTTTATCTTACTGTTATTCTCTCGATGCCTGTTTGTTTTCTAAGGTGAGATGGAAGCATGTGGATTTGGAGGAGAGGTAGGGAGCCATGGGGGGGGGGGGGGGTTAGGGAAGGAGCAACTTTATTGAAACATTATGTAAAAAAATCAAATTTGAGTAAAAGAAAAATAGGTAAAAAGATAAAACATCTTGTTGTGTATAATACTTTTAATTAATTGTTTAAAACATTAAAACTTGACCTACATTCTTTTGTCAGTCATAGCATAAATTATAAATAAAATATACATCCTATGAAGAGTTCTTCAGTAGCTAGCCTGAGTATCTCAATAGAAAAATAATCTCTGTAAATGTCTATGTGTATATATAAAGCTTCCTACTTTGCTCCCTAACCCCTAATTAGCAATGGATACCTCCTTTCTTTCATGGTCCTTACTTCTGATGGAATGATCTTCCAATATTTGCCTTGATGGAGTCATAATAAAAAGAGCTATGATGGGAGTTATTATGGAAAAATGGCAGGGGGAGGTGACTTGGGTGGCCAAGTGCTTATTTTGCAAGCATGAGGACCTATGATTGGACCCAGGGCCTCTAGTCCACGCACTACAGAGAAAGAGCCTCCCTGGGGCTTGCTAGACAGCCAGTCTTATGGAATTAATGAGCTCCAGATTCACTATGAGGACATTTGACATTTCTCAAGCTTATACACATAGATTCAGAAAGATATATATATATATATATATATATATATATATATATATATATATATATATATCCCTCTCTCTGTGTCTCTCTGTCTCTGTCTCTCTCTTGCACTCTCTCTCTCACTCTCTCTCTCTCTCTCTCTCACACACACACACACACACACATACAGTTACACTCACACAGAGACATGCTTACGTGCACCTGCCCACATAAACATGTTTGTACATTCAAACACATGAGTATGTACATTTGTGCATACATGTACACAAATACACAAGATATTGTGGAGATAAAAATTCCTGACACACTGAACTGTACATTTTATAAGAGTAAAAATGTGTGAGTTATTATCATTTGTATGTATTAATTTACAATTATCAGAAGCTACAAATTTGTTGTAATTGGCTCCTTTTCAAACTTCACAAAGACAGAATATAGAGTCACAAACAAAATTATCTCTGGATTCAAAGTTCTAAACTACAGCTGTAGAGGTGGCTGTATGACTAATAGTACTTATTGCTTATGCAAAAGGCCCAGCTTCAATTCCTAGTACTCACACTCTGCCTCTCAGCAGTCTATAACTCAGTTCCACGGAGCTCCTATGCCATTTTTCTAGCCACTGCAGGCTCCTGCATACAGGTGCTATGCATACACTCACAGAAGCACACATACATAAAGATATTCTTTTTAAGTTTGAAATTACATTAGGAATTCATATTAAGATAAATCTAATGCTCAGAACCACAATCATTTGCCTTGCAAACATAGGGCGGCACACTTAGCATTGAAACATTTATTTGTCTTGTTTGCAAATCTAAAATAATAATCATACCATGTACTTATTAAGTGTAGAGTTGATTTATCACACTCAATGAAAAGCTACAAAAATTTTAGTTTCATTCTGTGCTGAAGTAACTTGAGTAGGTTTCTATGGTTTTAGACCAAAGACTTCTATGTTCTAGTACAAGAGTCCAGTTCTTGAGAATTAGGTCCACTTCTGCAAAAATTTAGGAGACAGAGAAAGAGCCAATTGAAAAGAAAGCAACATACTCCTCAATTTTGTTCCTAAGAGAAATTCTGAATCTTTCCTTTTCCAGGGACACGGGAGGGAGCATGGTATAGACATACATTATAACGGGCACTATGGCAGCGTTCATGCTTCAGAGATAAACAGATAATCATTGCCATATACAAGTTAAAAATAGGATGGAAGTAATTTTTCATGGGAGATTAACAGCTGAAGCCAGAAATGTTTGTGGCTGTTCATATGGAAATTGCTTTGTTACATGAATGTAAGGACAAGTCAAGGGGGTCAGTAAATCCATGTGAAGTTGTACGTTCAGTGTTCAGAATTCCATACAGATTGACTCTGACTTCAGATAATGCTATACATACGGTAGAATTCTTTGTCTTTTGAATCATTTATGAGCACAACTGTTTTAATGGAAAAAGAATACTATTTCCCTGGTTTTGTTTATTATCAGAGTATAGTGTTCCTGTATGCGTCCTCTGAAGTGTTCACGGCAAGCTTACATATCCCGAGAGAGGCTGCAGAATTATTTCTGGTGGTCTTTGAGTCTATAATTGCTGCCAGCTGAAGAAGCAAAATTCCAATAAGTTGAAGAAACTTTCACAAGTAACACTTACCATAATTACAAGGTAGAAAGTTCAAAGTGTAGTTTATATAATAAAGTCCCAACAAACCACAAAGCATGCACATCCAGTCAAATGGTGGTCTTCACAGGCGTATACATTAACCTTTGGCTTGACACTGAACTTGTTTAGATTTATTAAAACCTTCTGACTGTGCATTTGAAATTTTGCCTATCCAAAAAAAAAAAAAAAAAACCAAACTTTCGAAGACTTGCCTCTTGTGAAATCTATTTATCTATTTAAAGAGCATGTCACAATTAATAAAAACTTAATCTTCAAAAGGTAGAAAATTCTCCGTCTTTGTCTAGTTCTAGTTTAGGTGTGTTGAACTAATCTGCAAGGACAATCACTCTTCTTGCATATTTAATTGTGTGCTCTAGTTAGAAGAGATACAATATAAGAGATGAGACTCCAAAATGGAAATGCTGCTCAGTAATCATATCATACAGTTGCCCCACTCATGGTTGAACAAGTAGGTAGGGTTATTACATGCCCAAGGATTCAGGTTTGGGGTATCTTGGTAGCAACAAATACTCGGTTTTCATCATTGTGACAGTATCCAACTTGAGGACTTTAAAAAGAGAATGGGTTTATCTTTGCTCACAGTCTCAGACTCTAGTCACAATCTCTTGGTTCCATCATTTCTGGGACATGTTGAAGCAGACCTTTATGGGCAGATGGGACATTGACCAGAGCAGAGATGCTCATAACATGGTGGCTGGGAAGCAGAAAGGGCAGGAGAGTCTGGGGGGATAACACATGCCCTACAAAAGAGTGCCCCACTGACCTAGAGACAGGATTCCTCCCAGAAGATGTCATCTCCTAACAAGCTATTCAGCTACAGACTCATCAGTGGATAAATATGCATTGCTAGCATGACTACAGACCACCTCTCACTGGCTGATGAGAGAATTCTGCTCACTAAACTCACTGAGATGAGAGATCCATGCTGCAAGTGGGCAGCACCAGCCCCTGGGTTTGAGTCCTGGACTGAACAAGAAGGTAAAGACTGGATGAGCACATTCACTGCTCTCAGCATCTTGACTGTGACTACAGCATGACTAGGTCCCTGAAGGCCTGCAGCCAGGATCTCCCTGCTACAACTCTCTGCACCCTTAACCTGTTAACCTCAGCTTAACCCTCCTGGCATAAGCTGCTGTGGTCAGGGTATTTTACTACAGCAAAAGGAAAATTAACTAACATTTCACCCATGCAAAAGCTTCTTGTGACAGGTAATCCTGAAACATCTCAGACTCTGGAACCCTTGTGCCTTGGGACTAGCATGTGAGGGGCAGACCCAGGCATCTGGAAAGGCCTTAGAGTCATCCTTCCACTGCATTGCCAGCATCCCTGGTTTCTGTTTATCTGATCCATACATACTATTGTCAACTTGCTTAATGAATACAGTTTGACTTCTATTGGGATGGCTGCTACTTGCCTATATTTTCCAGTACAGATAGGGTAGACATATCCTGAATCCCTGTTCTGCTCTTTTTTTTGGGGGGGGGTGTAAATCTTTAAATCATTTTGCTCACTTTTTAGTATTTATAGTTCAGTTAGGAGGAGTCAGGCTGCCTCACCACTTTGCTTTGAAATTATTTCACCTGACTACTCTTCATTGTTCATTTGTACTGCTTTCCACAAAGAACTAATCCACAGCCAAGACTTCAGCCAAGTTCTTCACAACCTTATAACAAAGATCACCTTTCCCTCCACTTTCCAATACTATGTTCTGTTTCCATTTGCAAACTCATCAGAATGGCCTTTGCTGCCAGCATTTCTATCAGGTGTGTAGGAGTGCTTCCGTATTCTTTAAGGAGAATGAAATGTAACAGGTTTCCTGCCTTTCTGTACCCCACTGCAAATTTTAAGTGGTCTACCCAAAGCAACACATGTATTTCCTCCATGTGTCTCAAAGCATCTACTCCTGACCCAGTTCTAAGCCTCTTCCATATTTCTAGGCATCCTTTATAGTACCTCTTTCTTGGTATGTTTATGCTTTCTGTATGTTTATGCTGCTGTAAAAGAATTATAGATCAGGTGACTTATAGGCCA
>LR752824.1:43382-56854 GCA_902729485.2 Mus minutoides | reverse complement strand
ATTGGTATTTTCGTCTTTCCACATGACTGTCTTCCTTTGTACATGATTCTGTTTCTCTTGGTTAAGCAGGATTTAGAGTGTTATAGACCAGTCCTTGTATAAGTTTTGCATGAGTAGCCCCACGTGAAGGAGTAGCATTCTACCATTAGCTGTTCTTTACCTTTCTAGTTGATAGTTTTCCAGGATTTAAGAAACATTTTGCCGGGCGTGGTGGCGCACGCCTTTAATTCCAGCACTCGGGAGGCAGAGGCAGGCGGATTTCTGAGTTTGAGGCCAGCTTGGTCTACAAAGTGAGTTCCAGGACAACCAGGGCTATACAGAGAAACCCTGTCTCGGAAAACCAAAAAAACAAAAACAAAAGAAATATTTCAGTGCTCGGCAGTGGTGGCACACACCTTTAATTCCAGCTCTCAGGAGGTAAAGGCAAGTGAATCTCAAGAGTTCAAGGCCAGCCTGCTGTACAGAGCACACCAGGATAGCCAGGGCTACACAGATAAAACAAAGAAGAAGAAAAAAGAAAAATTTCCAGGCTAGAGATGGGGGCTCATCGAGTAAGAGCCCTGGCTGCTCTTCCAGAGGACCTTGATTCAGTTCCCAGCACCCACAGGGTGGCTCACACCATCTGCAGTTCTAGTCCTGGGAGACCCAACGCCTACTTGAGCCTCTGTGAGCACAAGGCACACACAGTGCACAGACATCTATGTAGCTAAAGCTTTCCTACATTTAAAAAAATCATCTCTCCTCAGAACTACAATTTGGGCAGATGCTTCTGTATGTTGAGGATATCTGGGCTGGGGAATGTAGGTTTTTAGTAGGCTATTCATCTGTTGTGTGCATACCTATAATCCCTGTGCTTGGGTCATTTTCATTAAATGCAGAAGGTGTGTCCTACTGTGAGACAGGCAGTTCCAGTGAAGTTAGCACTGTATCATTTTTCTCTTTATGTGAGAATAAAACCAGCCCAGGAGCTAGTGTGTTAATTGCGCTGTTGGTGTTACTCATAGCTAGAGACTGTGGACTTGGGCTCTGGCACCTCATCTCCCTCAACTGTGATGCCTCCAAGCTGATGGGATGGTTTTGCATGAGATCTTAAGGTGGATGCCCAAGTTGAGAAGCTGGTATGGGTGGACTAGGCTGGAATTTCACAAGGTTTTGCAATGTCTACATAGACTTTGCTGATTGAGCAGTCCTAGTCAAAAACTTAAAATTCAGATTTCTCCAAAATTCTGAAAATTTTAAACATTTGTTGGCACTGAAAATTGTCTGGCATTTCAGATCCGTGTTTTTAGGTAAGGGATACTAATAGCTGTAGACAGTTTCATTTCATTCTTTTATAAACTTGTTTTTCAGGGCAGGTTATTTTTCCTTGATTCTTCTTTTAATAGTGTTTTAAAATGTGTAAAACATTTAGCAAGTTTGTACTCAAAAGTTATGTTGAATAGCAGTTATTAAGACAAAGATAGACTACTTCCCCAGGCTTTGAGGCATCTTTGCAGGCACCATGTTGGAGAGGTTCTGCTGAAAGAGAACCTTGTTAAACAAGAGTGACCTGTGCAGCTTCAGAGCAGAGAAGTGAGTAACTGGAAAGAAAAGAAACTTGGATACAATAGTAGTAGCTAGCAGTACTGTGCATACTGAGATAGGAGCAAGACATTGAGAGCCTGTGTGTTGAGACAAACTCACTTTTTGTCGTTATTGCTTTAGAGATATAAACATGCCAAGATTTTCCTGTGCCTCCTATTTTTGTTTGTTTTTTTTTTTTGTTTTTTTTTTTTTTGAGACAGGGTTTCTCTGTCTAGCCCTGGCTGTCCTGGAACTCACTTTGTAGACCAGGCTGGCCTCGAACTCAGAAATCCGCCTGCCTCTGCCTCCCGAGTGCTGGGATTAAAGGCGTGCGCCACCACGCCCGGCTTTGTGCCTCCTATTTTAAACTGCTAGGTTTTGAAGCTTGTCACTGTTTGCCCTCCTATCTGAAGCCTAGGAAACTCACCAGCTGAACCGTTGTGTGTTGTCTCTCTAGCTCCTTTCTGCTGAGCATGCTGCCCACGGTACTCATTATCGCTTTTCTACTCTACACCATACGAAGAGGGCCCGCTGGCATTGGTCGGACCGGCCGGGGAATGGGTGGACTCTTCAGTGTTGGGGAAACCACAGCCAAGGTCTTAAAGGATGAGATAGATGTGAAGTTTAAAGATGTGGCTGGCTGTGAGGAGGCCAAGCTAGAAATAATGGAATTCGTGAATTTCTTGAAAAACCCAAAGCAATATCAAGACCTAGGAGCAAAAATCCCAAAGGTAAAAAGCTACTTGGATAGGATTAACTCCAAGGTGTGTTTCTAAAGATGTCACGTATGACCTATTCAACTAGTTGTTCATTCTTCTTTCTGAACTTTGTTTCTGTTTGATTCAGTTCTATAGCCTGTTTTCTGTATCTCATTTATAAATTTTGTGATTTCCTGCAAGTGTTTTCTTTCCTCGTGGAAGCCTTCTTTGATTGGACTTTGTTCTCCCTCTGTCTGATGTAGACACTCCCTTTCCTTGGCAGCTATACTACCTGGTAGCATATTCATGCTGCAGGGGTCCAATCTCATCTTCTACAGAGTGAGAGGCCACCTGCTCGTACCTGACACTGATGGTCTTGGCACAGTGTTTGTTGAAGAAATGCAAATACTGTGCCTATATTGTGTCAATCCTGCAGCCTTTGACTAGGCATAAAGTAGCAACTTACTATTTGTTACGTGGATTGCATATAGGTGGAGATCCTGTGGATTGACCCAGGGTCTGTGCTTGCTCACCAAATACTTTATCACTGAGCAGCAGGTACTCCAGCCCTCTCTTTACATAGATTTTTGAGACAGTCTCATTAAGTTACCTGAGCTGGCCTTGAGCTCTTCCTGTGGCCCAGGTAGACCTTGAACTTACCATCTTCTTGCATCAGCCTTCCATGGAGTTGGGGGTTACAGATCTGTGCCACAGGCCTATCTTGAATTAGCTACTAAGTAACTGGATAAAATACTTCATCAATGAAGTTTACTTTAAAAAAATGCTCAGGGTGTCTGGAGAGATGGCTCAGGGGTTAAAAGCACTGACTGCTCTTCCAGAGGTCCTGAGTTCAATTCCCAGTAACCACATGATGGCTTACAACCATCTGTAATGGGATCCGATGCCCTCCTCTGGTATTTAAGTCTGAGGAGAGCCACAATATACTCCTATACATTAAATAAATAAATAAAATAAAATCTGTACTGTAAAATTTCTGAAAGAAAGAAAGAAAGAGAAAGAAAGGAAAGAAGAGAAGAGAAAAAAAAAGAAAAGAAAAGAAAAGAGAGGAAGGAAGGCTCAGGTTCTGGAGCGATAGCTCAGCACTTGAGCTCAGGCCCTTACTGTTCTTTGAGAGGACTGGAGTTTGGTTCCTAGTACCCATGTCAGGTGGCTTACAACCACCACTCCAGGTCCAGGGAATCTAATGGCCTCTTCTGCCTCTGTAGGCACTTGCATACATGTGCACACACATACACACAAAAACAAATACATAATACAGATGAATATTTTGTAAAAGAATTATTATTATTATTATTATTATTGGTCGTTAGAGTCTCACTGTGTAGCTCTTGTTGGTGTGGAACTGGGTAGGTAGACCAGGCTGGTATCCAACTCACAGTGATCTGCCTTAAAGGCGTTCTCTACTACATCTGGGCTGATGAAAGATTTGTAAAATGAATCATTTCTATGATTTTCATGTCTTATCTTTATGAATAAAAACATCATGTTCCTGATAAAATAACTTGCTATTACTTACTACCCATTCACATCATGCCTAGTAACATGAAAGTAAACACATTAAAAAAAAAGATTTATTTATTTATTATATATAAATATACTGTAGCTGTCTTCAAACACTCTAGAAGAGGGAGTCAGCTCTCCTTAGGGATGGTTGTAAGCCACCATGTTGTTGCTGGGATTTGATATCAGGACCTTTGGAAGAACAGTTGGTGCTCTTAACCACTGAGCCATCTCACCAGCCCACTAAACACATTTTAAAAGTATTTGAGTGCTGTGTTACAGCCTTGGAAATTGCATTTTGACTGTAGTCATCTCTCCACACAAAGCATTTAGAAATAAGAGTCATGTATATTTATAAGACAGAACAGTTTATAGTTGGTCACATAGTAGAAAGTAAACAATGAGAGTGAATTCACACATGTGTTGGGCACTTTTCTGTTGCTATGATAGACAAGACATGGTGACCAGGACAGTTCACAAAAGAGTTTATTTGGGCTCATGATTCTAGGGGCTAGAGGCCATGATGGTGGAAGGAGGGAAGCTGAGGGCTCACGTTTTGAACCACAGTCACAAAGCACAGCATGAATTGGGGTTGACACAGGTCTCTTTTTGAAACAGTGTTTCTCTGTAGCCCTGAGTAGCCTTGTACTCAATCTGCAGACCAGGCTGGCCTTGAACTCAGAGATCTACCTGCCTCTGCCAACCTAACGGGATTAAAGGTGTGATCCACCATCCCCAGCAATGTTGCAGACTTTCAAACAGGTCAAAGAGCACCTGTAGGGCATACTTCCTTCTTTGAGGCCACACCTCCTTGGCCTTCTCAAATAGTACCACCAGCTGGGGACAAAGTTTTCAAATATCCAAGACTGGGAAGGACATTTCTCATTCAAACTGCCACAATACAGCTAGGCTTTAAGTAATGCTAAGTAGTTACTGACTTGTACATTTTCATGAAAGTAAAAGCCAGTGATTGTGTTTATTGTTAATTATATGGTTTTGAAAACCAGTTTTACTTGTAAAGAGCAAAAAAGTTTGTAAATTGGGAGTGTGGTATTTATATTTCTTTATTATTTAAACAGCAGTTTATTAGAGCCTAGCTGAAGTTTCTTTTCATACTATTAGGTTGAAAGCTTTAAAACACTGAAACTACCACTACCACAAATCCAACCATTAAAAAACCCCAACAACCCTCAAACCTTAGAGTGTTTCGGATGTTTTGTGCATGCTAGCTAAGTCTACACTGAGCTACCTCACCGCTCAGCACTAAAGGTCTAAGGGAAGTATTTGAGTTTCACAACACATTGCTACCATATTATTTAGAAATAGAAATGTCTCTAACACTCCCTTTCTTAACCATACTTCTGTAAAGACATTCTGCTATAATGTAAGTATTTCATTTATCAGTAGGACTTAGAATCAGAGGTAGTACCCTTTGGGAATGTTATGAATGTGCATAGTATGTTTTCAAAATTCTGATCATATGTAATCTTTCCTTTCTGTGTCTGAAGGGTGCCATTCTCACCGGTCCCCCAGGTACTGGGAAGACACTGCTAGCTAAGGCCACGGCTGGAGAAGCCAATGTCCCCTTTATCACTGTGAGCGGATCTGAGTTTCTGGAGATGTTTGTTGGCGTTGGTCCAGCCAGAGTAAGTCTTGCTCTGCTCTAATGATGGAGCTTCTTTACTCCAGCCCATTGCCCCAGGGTGGGCTGGTGAGGCTGGCACTGTTGCTGAGTCCCCAGAGAGACCCTTCACTGGTTTTTTTGTTTGGTTTGGTTTTGGTTTTGGTTTTTCGAGACAGGGTTTCTCTGTGTAGCCCTGGCTGTCCTGGAACTCACTTTGTAGACCAGGCTGGCCTCGAACTCAGAAATCTGCCTGCCTCTCTGCCTCCCGAGTGCTGGGATTAAAGGCGTGTGCCACCACGCCCGGCCAGGGACCCTTCACTGGTAATGTCCTCATTGAGTCTTCTAAGGCTACACTAGTAGGGCCATGTGACTCCAATCTACCTCCCCCACCCCAGCCAGTACTGTAATCCATTCTCTTTTTTGTTTGTTTGTTTTTTTGTGACAGGGTTTTTCTGTGTATCCCTGGCTGTCCATAGATCAGGCTGGCCTCAAACTCAGAAATCTGCCTGCCTCTGCCTCCCAAATGCTGGGATTAAAGGCGTGTGCCACCACTGCCTGGCTCCATTCTTAAGATAATCCTAATTTATAGGTTTCAATAAATGGCTTTTCTTTGTGTGTAATTGCTCTTGAAGCATAATTGAATAATTGACATACTGTCTTAGAGTGTGCAGTTAAATAGGTTTTAGATCTTTGCAACTGTTAAAACAGTTATTATCTTATTAGTTATTATCTTAACATTTTAGTCTTGTTAAGAAGATACCAGTGCTGGCCCAGTGGCTCAGCGGGTAAGAGAGCTGGCTGTGCATCCAGAGCTCTCCGGTTCAAATCCCAGCTACTGCTTTGCCGGGCAGTGGTGGTGCACGCCTTTAATCCCAGCACTTGAGAGGCAGAGGCAGAGGCAGAGGCAGAGGCAGAGGCAGAGGCAGAGGCAGGCGGATTTCTGAGTTCGAGGCCAGCCTGGTCTATAGAGTGAGTTCTAGGACAGCCAGGGCTACACAGAGAAACCCTGTCTCAAAACCCACCCCCCTCAAAAAAAAAAAAAAAAAAAAAAAAGAAGATCCCCAGGTCCTTCAGTAATCCCTCTTATCGCCCAGCCGTAAGCAGAGACTAACATCTGTAGATTTCCTATTTTCAGACATTTCAAAGAAATGGAATTGTATAGTGTGTTATCTATTCTGTTTTGAGCTTTTTGTTTTTATGTGCTTCGCTGTTTTGCCTCAATATATGTCTATGTTAGATCTCTTTGAACTGGAGTTACAGAGGAGGGGGAGGGGGATGAATTGTCTCAGGTCTAAGGTAACCTCTATGTGAGCTGTCATGTGGGTACTGGGAATTGAACCTGGGTCCTCTGGAAGAGGAGTCAATGCTCTTAACCTTGGAGCCATCTCTAGCTCCTTGTTGTAAAAGAATCTACTTTTATGTGTATGGATATGTTTCCTGCATGTGTGTGCAGTGTGGCCACAGGGACAGAACAACTGAAGTTATAGGCAGCCATAAGCCTGAGAATTGATCCCCGGTCCTCTAGAAGAGCAGCAAGTGCTCTTACCACTGGGCCATCTATCCAGCCCCTTGTTTCGTCTTTGTTTTTGCTTTTTGAGATGGAATCTTGAAGTATTGCTTAGGTTGGTCTTGAATTTCTGAGTTCAGGTGATATATCTGCACATACTTCTTAAGTAGCTTAGGCCCCAGCATGCACTGCTGCACTTGGTGTGTGAACTTTCATGCCTGGCTTCTCTCATGCAGCATATTTCAGTTACCACAGGATTTCCCAGAGGTCTGTGACAGTTTACATTTGCACCGACCCTGAGCCCTTGTCCATCTGTCACTGACATACGCTGACCTCTAAAGGTTTGCTTACTTTATGTAGATCAGTATTGCATTTGCATCTGTAGACCAGAAGAGGGCGTCAGAGTCCAGAGAAGGTGGTAGTTACCATATGGGTGCTGGGACCAGCAAGTGCTCTCAACCACCCAGCTGTCTCTCCAGCCCCTACACTCTGAGGTTTTAATTATAGCCATCTTAGTGTAATAAGGCATCTTTCCCTTTGATTTGGGTTTTCTTGACTGATATTGAGTATATTTCACCTGTACATTGGCCATTCATCTTTGTGTATATGTGTGGTATATCTACATTTTCTTGTCAGTATGTGCATGTAGGTATGTATATGCACATACATGTAGAGGCTTTATGTGAGGCCTAGGGCTATTTCTTTTGCTATGTTCCCAAGTTATGATCTTAAGAGGACCAGCTAGCAGCAGCAGTGGCCTCTGTTGTGATTTGTGGGCAAGAACCTCCATTGCCAGTTGTTGGTCAGCTGGTGGGTATGGAAACTGAGCCCTGTGTCAGGCCTGTTAAGAGTCCTTGGTTGTTAATACTGCCCTGGCCATAAGTGTGAGCCTGGGAGAAGCTAACCTACCAGCTCAGGGTAAGATAGAAGTCAGCTACAATGTATCTGCATGTCTACGTGCACAGTACTGATTTGTTGTTATAAAAACAGCCAGTATAGTCAGCACAGTGACTTATGGATTACAGAAATGATATTGCTTAGTACTATCATTTCCTACTCCCTTGCTCCTTAACATTTTTTAAATTATGTTTTCATTTATTTTTGTGTGTAGGCAAGTGTGTTCCACAGCATGTATGAGTAGAAGAGGACACCTCCAGGAAGTCAGTTCTCTCTCTCTACTGGGTGGGTCCAGGGGGTCAAACGCAGGGGTCTGCAAGCTCAGTGGCAGCACCTTTACCCACTGAGTCATCTCACTAGCTTTACTGCTTATAAAGGAAAAAATACCTGGATGTGTAATGTGAATCACAGAAAGATTCGGGTTCAATGGTCTTTAAGGAGGGAGCAGGGTTTTACAGTGTAGCCCAGGCTGCCCTCCTTTTTGCAGTCCTCCTACCCCAGCCTTCCAAGTGCTACAAGGACAGGTGTGTGACACCATACCCTGTTTTGAGGTTAGCTTTGTTAAACTAGTGACACTGACTCAACAAAGTAACTCTGATTTCTTTCTGTCAAGGTCCGAGACTTATTTGCCCTTGCTCGGAAGAATGCGCCTTGCATTCTCTTCATTGATGAGATTGATGCTGTGGGAAGGAAGCGTGGCAGAGGCAACTTCGGCGGGCAGAGTGAGCAGGAGAACACACTCAACCAGCTGCTTGTGGAGATGGACGGTGAGCAGTCACCCATCTGGGTCAGACTGAGGTCCTTATTGTCTCAGTCTCTGAGTGAGAATTCTTACTGTTACACAAACTTTAAAGAGTAAAAGAACATCTACTCGTTAGAGATTAGAGTCTAACGGCTCAGCCAAGCCCCAGCTGCTCATCCCGGGGACCTGGCATTGATTCCCAGCCCTCCATCTGTAACTCCAGTTCCAAGGGATTCACCTCCTCTTGTGGTCTCCACAGGCACACCCCTGATGCACATGCGTACATGCATCCCATGTTATTTTATATCAGTAGCTTAGCTAGCATTCCTCCTCAGCCTTGGAGATAAGATGATGCTGACTAAGAAAACGGGTGAAATAATCATCAACCAAGAGCTAATGTCTGTCTCAGTCTCAAAGTTAAGTATGCTTCTGAAACACTGTAAAAACTCAAGCACAGTAAAGTGGGGATTCGGCAGATGTTGACTACCGGTGCTTTTTGACCTTTGTGGGTTTGCATTTAAGTTGAAAATACCCTAAGTCCAGAATACAGTGAGTATCTCTGGTGCACAGCACCTCTATTGAGCAGCACAGCACTCTGTAGAGTGTCTCTCTAAGGGTGGGGCCACTAACTGGAAGTCGTAGCTCCTTGCTGCCACCCTGCATAGCTAGAGAGGATCAAGCCTAACTGTGCTGGTCCTGGGAAAGATTTGGATTCAAAATTTGCAGTACAGCGTTAACCAATTGTGCACCACTTTCACCCAGTCTTTGAGGTAAAAATCTTAAGTTAAGAGCTACCTGTTTTCCTGAACCCAGGAAGTAGCAGTCCGCTGGGCAGTGGTGGCACACGCCTTCAGTCCCAGCACTTGGGAGGCAGAGGCAGGTGGATTTCTGAGTTTGAGGCCAGCCTGGTCTACAGAGTGAGTTCCAGGACAGCCAGGGCTACACAGAAAAACCCCATCTTGGAAAAAAATAAAAGTAGCAGTCTTTCCATGCTGGGCAGCCTGTCTGTCAGTTAAGGACACAGTTTCTAGGGGTGCATCCTCCTGCGGGGAGGTGAGTGGATACTTGCCTCTGTTTACAGAAAGGGAAGGCAGGCACAGTAGCAGTGCGTGTGGAGATGGAGACCTAGCCCATCCTCTGGCAGTCAGAATACCTCCAAGCTCTTGAGTTCCAGTCAGAGTACCACCCTGGCATGCTTTTAGTGCCTGTGTCCTGAGGTGCATGGTTGGAGGAAGGGTATCAACATTTGAGAACAGCTGATAAAACTGAGCCATTTAGTGGTGGAAGAGACAGCTCGATGGTTAGACCATGTGCAGCTTTTACCATGGGCCCCAGTCTTGTTCCAACAACCTGAGTTGTTGGCTTAAAACTGTCTGTAACTTGAGCAGCTCATAAGCACCTGTAACTCCAGCCTCAGCACTTAAAGGTACTCCAACTTACATGTGAATACACACATGTCATAAGAATAATAAAATTCTGAAAATGAAAGAAGTATGCAGCCGGGTGTGGTGGCGCACACCTTTAATCCCAGCACTTGGGAGGCAGAGGCAGGCAGATTTCTGAGTTCGAGGATTTCTGAGTTCGAGGATTTCTGAGTTCGAGGCCAGCCTGGTCTACAGAGTGAGCTCCAGGACAACCAGGGTTATACAGAGAAACCCTGTCTTGAAAAACCAAAAAAAAAAAAAAAAAAGAAAAGAAAGAAATAAGTATGCTGGGCATAGGGTGTAGCGCTTGGGAGGCAGAGCCAGTCTGGAATACAGAGTGGCCTCTATATATCTTTTTTTTCCCCTTTTACTTGTTTATTTATTGACTGATGGATTGATTGGTTAGCTGATTCATGACAGTATGAACGTGTTATCATCACTATTCTTTAGCCAGTTTTTGACCAGTCAAACTGGGTTTCTTGTCCTGAATGTTCTTTTTTCCCATATGTATGTATGTATTCATCCATTCACTTTACATCTTGATTGTAGCTCCCCTCTCCAGCCCCACCCACTCTATATATCTTTAAAAGGAAAAAATGGTTTAAAAATAAGAAAATTTATTCTTAAAACTGTGCCATGCTGGGCATGGTGGCACACGCCTTTAATCCTAGCACTCGGGAGGCAGAGGCAGGTGGATTTCTGAGTTCGAGGCCAGCCTGGTCTACAAAGTGAGTTCCAGGACAGCCAGAGCTACATAGAGAAACCCTGTCTTAAAAAACTCAAAACAAAACAAAACAACAATAACAAAAAACTGTGCCATGTAGAGGAAAGTGCTGGAGAGAGAATGACTAGTGGGTATTAGAGTAGTTTTAGGGGAGCCATTTCTATTCTAACATGGCAGGAACCACAGTTGTATTCCCAGGGCTCTCTAGAGGAACAGAACTGAGGGAGGGAGACAGAGACAGAGACAAAGAGAACACACATGTATATGGAGTTTATTAGAGTGAATAACCTACAGGCTGTGATCCAGCTAGCCCAGCAGTGGTGTCTACCAGTGGACAGTCCAAGAGTCCAGTCGTTGTTCAGTCCATGAAGCTGGATGCCTTGGCTGGTCTTCAGTGTATGCCACAATCCTGAAGATGGGCTAATGCCAGTGAAGGATGGACTTGCCTTATAGACTGCCAGTAAAAGTGTGGTCCAGATTAAAGGTGCATCTTCCCATCTCAGAAAATCAGGATTAAAGTGGGTCTTCACACTTCAAATGATTTAATTAAGAATTGGGTTTTAATTAGCTTCAGATGTAGTTAAGCTGAGAACTAAGAATAGCCTGCACAGCAGCTGACAATTGTTTACATTTCAGAATAGCTAGCAGAGGGCGTTTTCAGTGTTCCCAGTACAAGTCTGAGTGTCTGAGTGATGGATGTCCACCATCCCTGGCCCAATAATCACGCATTGTCGCTCATGCGGAAGTGCCATATTGTACCTCATTTATAGGTAAAAGTGTGTTTTAGCTAAAATAGGTATTTCTGAAAATAGGGATAAATATTGGCGAAAACTTTAATATGTGATTATTATGTCTAAGAACAAGGTGACTAGTGAGAAAAATAATTTCAAGCTTTTTGCTTAAAAAGTGCTAAATAAGAGTCTAGAGAAACAGCTCAGCAGTCCAGAGTACCAGCTGCTCTTCCAGAGCATCTGGGTTTGAGTCTTAGCACTCATGTGACAGCTCACTATAATCTAATTCCAGGCCCAGGGGTCTGATGCCCTCTTCAGGCCTCCACATGCAGACAAAGCACCTGTACAAATGAAATTTTTTAAAATTCTAGGTGATGATAGAAAACAATGTCTACTGTAGGTTTGGCTTTGTGATACCCTTCCACTGCCAGCCAATCTTGTCTTTGGCCCTACACTATTAATTCTGACTGGACATTTTCATTATCTCTTTTTTAGGCTTCAACACAACCACCAATGTGGTCATCCTGGCAGGCACAAATCGACCAGACATTCTAGATCCAGCTCTGTTGAGACCGGGCCGCTTTGACAGGCAGATTTTTATTGGTGAGATGGCAGTCACTAGGTTCAGTTGATAACTTTTGTGGTAGAGATGTGTCTCACTGTGACCTTTTTTTTTCCCCTTAAAAATAACTTCTGAAGGACCCCCAGACATAAAAGGACGAGCCTCAATCTTCAAAGTTCACCTTCGACCGTTGAAGCTAGACAGTGCCTTGGAAAAAGATAAACTGGCCAGAAAGCTGGCGTCCTTAACTCCAGGGTTTTCAGGTGAGTGGAAATGGCTGCTGTTCTCAAAGCATAGTCCAGTCACTGGCCAGGGCCAGGGCATGGAGGTGCTTTTTACTTGAGGCCCCCACTTCTAGTTTTTGCCTTTTAATTATGGGAAACTTCAGATATGCACATAATTAGAGGATGCAGTAGATTGAACCCTGAGCACTTTACCAGCTTTGGGAATGAGCAGGTAGCAATTAACATCTAGGCACTCTATATTTGATCCCATCCTCTGCCTCCATAGTGGGTTATGATCAGCTCCTGATAGATATCGACATCCACTTTATCCATACATCTTTTAGGATCTGCTCCCAAGTGTCTGTTAACAGTTACTGGTGTAGACAGCATGCGGTGGTGCTTACCACCACCATGTGTAAATGTGGGGTTTGGTGTATTGACATTGTAGTGCAGCCATCACTATCATTTAACTTTGAAACATTGTATCACCCCAAGAGGAATCTGTCAGCAGCCCTTCCTTCCACCTCTAGCCTTGGACAACAGAAATCTATTTTCAGTCTTTGTAGGATTTCTTATCTGGACATTTCATATAATTGCAGTATGTTGCCTGGCTTATGCTTAGAATGCTATTTGAGAAAGGTCCAGGGGTCATTCATTTGTTTTTGTGGCTACTCACTATCTGGTGTGTGGGCATGCCACGTCTCACTTCGCTGTTCTTCATTTGATAGCATTTGAGTGGTTTCCACTTGAGTGATTGTTATGAATAACACTCCTAAAAGTCACCTACAGATGTTTGTTCAGGTATATTCATTTCTCTTAGAGTCGCTTGGTCCCATGTTGAATATGTATTTGGCTTTCTGAGGAAGTATCAGGCTAATTTTCTTAAGTGGCTCTATCATTTTAACTTCTACCAGTAGGATATGAATATTTGTCAGTGTCTCACATTTTTTAGCCTGCAACTGCTATTCTCTCTGGCTGGCTGTCTCTCTTCTGTCTCCTTCCCCTCTCATTTTGAGACAGGATCTCAGTACAAAACCTGGCTGCTGTGCAAGTTGCTAAGTAGTCCAGACTGGCCTTGACTTTGTAGTGGCCCTCTTGGCTCAGGCCTCCTCCCCAGTGTTGAGATTACAGGCAAGAGCTTCTACACTTAGTTCAGTTGTCTTTTTGTTGTAGTGATGCTAGGGATGTAGATTTGTATCTCATTGAGGTTTAGACTTATTGTTCAAAAGTTTGTTTCTATATTTTGTTTTGCTGT
>LR752824.1:16824-43354 GCA_902729485.2 Mus minutoides | reverse complement strand
TAAGTAGTCCAGACTGGCCTTGACTTTGTAGTGGCCCTCTTGGCTCAGGCCTCCTCCCCAGTGTTGAGATTACAGGCAAGAGCTTCTACACTTAGTTCAGTTGTCTTTTTGTTGTAGTGATGCTAGGGATGTAGATTTGTATCTCATTGAGGTTTAGACTTATTGTTCAAAAGTTTGTTTCTATATTTTGTTTTGCTGTTGATTTCTACTTTTATTTCCCAGTGATCTGATAGAATATGGGAAATCATTTTGATTCTTCTTGATTTGTGTGTTCTATATTTGTTGGATGAAATATTTTAAAGGTGGTTTGTTCGGTCTATTTGGTCTGTGGTTATAGTTTAACTCTGAAGTTTGTTTTAGTTTGGATGATCTATCTAAGGGGGGAGTGGGTACTAAACTCACTCACTATTACTGAACTAGGGGTTTGTCTGAGCTTATGTCCACTAGTGCTTCTATGTGTAGAATACATACATGCAGACAAAACACTCATATACATTAAAATACATCTTGGCACTGGAGAGGAAGCTCAGCAGTTCAGAGCACTGTCTACTCTTCCAAAGGACCCAGGTTCTATTACTCACCCCTCACAACTATCTGTAACTTCCGTCTCAGTAATCTGATGCCCTCTTAGCCTCCAGGCACAGGTAGGGTGCATAGACATGTGCAAACAAAATGCCTATACACATAAAAACAAATAAATACAAATTTAAAATTACATAACACAAATCTTTAAAAAAAAAAGAACTATATCAGATCCACTTTTTTTTGATATATTGACTTTGATTCTTTAGTTTATTCTGTTAGAATTTTGCCAGCGAAGTGTGTCATGCTGACAAAATATAGTTGGGTCTTTTTTTAAAATTCTAATCAGTGTGTGTATGTCACTTTATTGGTGAATTTAAGCCATTTATATTTATTGTAGGATCATTACTAATTTAAATATTTTTCTGGTTGGTTGGAGTTTTGTTTATTATTACTGTGTTTGGATGGAATTAATATCTTCCTAGCTCTTTTGTTCATCTGTCCTCTCCTGGTATTTAATTTTTCTGTGCTTACATGATTGAGACTTTTCTCCTCTGTGAATAGTACTTCTTTATGTATCTTCTGTAATGCTGACTTGGTCATTAGAAACTGTTACTTTATGCTCATCTTGAAATGCCTTTTTTTAGTGCCAGGTGTGGTGGCACACACCTTTAATTCCAGCACACGGGATTAAAATAAATGTCTTTTTTTTTTTTTTTTTTTAGTCAATTTAAAAATACACCATTGATTGATGTAACAATCTTGGTTTGCTATTCATTTTTTTTTCTGTGTTTTTTGGTTTATTTCTGATGTTACTTCCAATATGTTTGCCTTGAAAGACCTTCTACTTTAATTTTTATTTGATTTATTAAGTTTTTTTCTTTCTAGAATATATTTAATTATTTCAAAATCTTAGTTTCCTTGTTGAATTTTTCTGCCACGTTGCTGATTTTCTCATGTATTTGCCTGACTTTCCCTCTGCATTGTTGACTTCCATCTGCAGGACCTAGATTGAATTCATTTGGTCATTTTTATTATTAAGCTTTCCAACTTACTCAATGGCTTTTTCTCTCTTTCAGTGTCTTTGAATCAAGAAAGGGTTTCTCTGTGTAGCTGTGTCTATTCTGGAATTCAGTTTGTAGACCAGGCTGCCCTGGAACTCTGAGATTCTCGTGCCTCTGTCTCCCGAGTGAGTGAGTGAGTGCTGGGATTAAAGGCGTGGCCACCACCACTGTGTCTTATTGAGCAGCCTCCTCTTGGGCTGCTACTCAGGGAGGAAACAACAAACTTCAGTAAGAGTAGTCATTTCAGACCACACAAGAAAGAAGATACAGATCCACTCCTTTAACACCCAGTGGCCCTAAAACAGGAAATGGCAAACGTAACGCGGGCTCTACTATGAAGGTAAAGATTACCTAAGGTAATTGATGGGTGTGGTGGTGCTCACCTTTAATCCCTGTACTTGGGAGGCAAAGGCTGGTGGATCTTTGTGAGTTTGAGGACAGGTTGGTCTACAGAGTGAGTTCTAGGACAGCTGGGGCTATACAGAGAAACCCTGTCTTGAAAAAACAAAACAAAAATAAAAATCCCAACCAAACAAAAAGATAATTTAAGAAAGCTGAATAAGCCAGGCATGGTGTCGCGCACGCCTTCAATCCCAGCACTCAGGAGGCAGAGGCAGGTGGATTTCTGAGTTCGAGGCCAGCATGGTCTACAAAGTGAGTTCCAGGACAGCCAGGGCTATACAGAGAAACCCTGTCTTGAAAAAAAAAAAAAAGAAAGAAAGAAAGAAAGAAAGCTGAATAAGAGAAAAGAAATTGAAGAAGGAGAATAGTAGTGTTAAGCAATGGTTACATTAAAAAAGTGTTAAAGCATCGTTAAATAAAAGGAGAGATAGGAGGAGGGAAGATGAAGGGAAGGGGAAAGAGAAGGTAGGAAAAGCTGAAAATAATCATGGTTTGGCTTTTTGACTAAAATCAAGTATAGAGAAAGTACAAAAGCAAAATTAGATAAGAAGGGAAAGAAAAACAAAAGTTTTACCAACATACATGTGCACACATATACACAGTGATTAAATCAAAACAGTAGTCCCATTCGTGTGGCTTCCCTTTTTGTCTCCCTAGGGTCTCTGCTGTCTGTGGTTAGCTTTGCCAGCTGCTGGCTGTGTTTGTGTACCCCACTTCACAGACTCTGGAGTACATCCACTAGGGTTCTTAAGGGTCTGACTGCAGGCTGGGGGCTTCTCAGAGGTATTGAGGGTTGAGGAAGGAACCTGCACAGGCGCCCTTCACAGCCCACTGTGCTCATCATCCTGACGGCATGGGGGGGGCTGTGGATGTCCGCTTGTCATTGGAGGGCAGAGAGCAGCTGGTAAATGGTCCCAGGGTTTGATCTGCCTGCCCCTGCAGGCCCAGTGTTCTCAGACTCCCACTATCCTCAGTAAGTGATGTCCTCTTCCCGTGTGCTCCTGCTGCGGACGGATCTCTCAGCCTGCACTGCTGCCTGCATTGTGATTTGATTGTTAGCTCCTGGTCCTCTTATTCACTACAGGTTCCTTCCAGAGCTGTGGCTCAACCTTGAGTCTCTGGCAGGTTGATTCAAGTCCTGATTAGTTATAGTTCTGTGTTCTCAGTCCTCTGGGAAAGCACAATGTAAAAACTGGGTTCCTTCCAAGATGGCACTTGACTGTTCCAGGCCATGGAATAGGATTCTTCTCTTCTGCTGAAAGAGCCATTGTCTCATCAAACCTTGCCACTAAGATAGATGGTGTGAGGCCTGTGGGTAGCACGGTAGCACTGCCCGTCTCTTCACATGTGCTGCCTTCTGGAGGAGGAGGCTTGTGCTTCTGCCGTCTCGAGAGCCACACTGCTGGAGTAGTGTCCTGCGTGGCCTGATTTCCCCCAGGCCTCCTTCTGTGTTCTGCGTGTCAGCTGGGATGGCAAGACCTTTGTGACTTTGTGACGCTGTCTATCTTTTCAGTAAATCCCATTTTTCTTACCCTTAGAAGAGTCTTCTCCTTCGGGGCAGTTTCTGTGGGTCCCTTACTAAGAAGTACTAGGCTGTAAAACTTAGTTAGTTAGCACAGGGTGCAGCTTACTCGGTTAACATGCACTTAATCTGAAAAATCAGCGTACAGCCATTATTGGCAAAGCAAGCTTTCAACAAGCTTCACATTATATAAATTTAGTTTGTTAGCCAAACAGATTATTTTAATGTATTTTTTATATGTTATATAAGCATGTTGTCTAACATTTCTGTAAGTTGTTTCTCAGCAAAGATGGGTGAAACTAAGAAAATTAATGAACATTTAAAAATACTGTCATTGGGCTGGAGAGATGGCACAGTGGTTAAGAGCACTGACTGCTCTCCCAGAGCTCCTGAGTTCATTTCCCAGCAACCACATGGTGGCTCACAACCATCTGTCCTGGTATCTATGCTCCCTTCTGTCATGCAAGAACACATGCAGTAGAGCACTCATATTCATATGTTACATGAATAAATCTTTTTGAAAGATTTACTTATTGTTATATGTAAGTACACTGTAGCTGTCTTCAGACACACCAGAAGAGGGCAGCAGATCTCATTACAGATGGTTGTGAGCCACCGTGTGGTTGCTGGGATTTGAACTCAGGACTTCTGGAAGAGCAAGCAGTCAGTGCTCTTAACCGCTGAGCCATCTCACCAGCCCATATATAAATAAATCTTAAAAAAGAAAATAAAAAGAGCACTGGCTGCCCTTCCAGAGGACTCAGGTTCTATTCCTAGCACCCACCCAGCTAACAACAATCTGTAACTCCGGCTCCAGGTGGTCCAGTGCCCTATTCTGGTCTCTGTTGACACTGCATGCAGTTGGTGCACAGACATACATGTAGGTGAAACACTCAGACACATAAATAAAATAAAATTTTAAAGAAGCTATCATAGTTTGGCTATTACATGAACCATATTACCTATTAAGGAAAATAGGGTTTTTTTGTTTTGTTTTTTTGTTTTTTCGAGACAGGGTTTCTCTGTGTAGCTCTGGCTGTCCTGGAACTCACTCTGTAGTCCAGGGTGGCCTCAAACTCAGAAACGCACCTGCCTCTGCCTCCGGAGTGCTGGGATTAAAGGCGTGCACCACCACTGCCCGGCAGGAAAATAGTTTTTTAAAGTTACCTGTTTACTACTGATCCTCTCATTTTAGCTCACAGGGCCGACCAAGATTACATGGCTAGTACTTAGTACTAGACGGAGCTCAGGGTTCTTACAAACACTGAAATGTATTTCAGTTACCCTCTCAGTCTCCTGATGGGTAAGATCTGTGTGTGACTGGTCAGTTTGATCATGAGTCTGTGTGCTCATTTTGTAGGCGCTGATGTTGCCAATGTCTGCAATGAAGCTGCTTTGATTGCTGCAAGACACCTTTCAGATGCCATTAATGAGAAGCACTTCGAACAAGCGATTGAGCGAGTGATTGGAGGTAAGGCAGCTGAGTATAGCTCCGGTCAAAAGGATGGTGGTAGTCAAGGTGATAGGTGGGATGTGACTGTAATCCCAGCACTCAGAAGGTGAAAGGAGAACCTCAGGTTTGAGCCCAGCCTAGGTTAAATGGTGAGAACCTCTCTTTTTTTTAAAAGCTCATAGCCGGGCGTGGTGGCGCACGCCTTTGATCCCAGCACTCCTGAGGCAGAGGCAGGCGCGTTTCTGAGTTTGAGGCCAGCCTGGTCTACAGAGTGAGTTCCAGGACAGCCAGGGCTATACAGAGAAACCTTGTCTCGAAAAACCAAGAAAAAAAAAGCTCATAAAAGGAATCTCCAGTCCATGATTTCTTCGTTTTGGCAAGAGCTACAAAAAAGTATATCCATGTAGTATATCCATGTGGTATATCCATGTAGTATATCCATGTAGTCTATCCATGTAGTATATCCATGTAGTATATCCATGTGGCCTTAGTGCTTGCCATACTATCTCCAGACTTGCCGCCTGCTTTCTAGGGTCTGAACTCTTCTCCCTCAGAGGTAGAAGGGAGTTTGCCTGTTGACAGTGCTACCTCTGTGAACCAAAGTCTTGTGCTTTGTAATAATGTGGCATACTGAGACAGGAAGGAAGCCTGTGATGAACTATGAGGGGATTGTTTGTAAATTCAGATAAGCAGGAAGGTTAGGGGTTGTAGCATAATGGTGGGGTACCTGCTAGCATGCACTCAGCTCTGGGTTCCATCTCCAGCACTCCCAAAAAGAAATGCTTGAGGAAACAGAAGGTGCATTAACTCATCCTTTGTAACTTTTGACCCTGGTAGCTTTGTGGAATACACTTGTCTTAGGTTATTGAGAGCATAGCTTCCTCCCCATCCCCATCCCCTTCCCCCTCAGATGAATTAACTTTAAACAAAGCAGACCACTTGAGATGATGATTTGCCCGCCACAGAATGTGCACTATTAAGGTTTACAATTATAGATCATGATATAAAATGAGGCTTGGAGTCTGCCTCTCTGCAGGCTGGAAAAAGCAGAAATTGTAGATCTTTGAGCTCTGTAGTTGGTATTGAACTCTTACACAGTCATTTGGACTATGGATTGGGAACTGACCTTCCTACGGTGGTGGTGGTGGTGGTGGTGGTGGTGTTCTTCTTCTTCTTCTTTTTTTTTTTTTTTGGTTTTTTGAGACAGGGTTTCTCTGTATAGCCCTGGCTATCCTGGAACTCACTCTGTAGACCAGGCTGGCCTCGAACTCAGAAATCCACCTGCCTCTGCCTCCCAAGTGCTGGGATTAAAGGTGTGTGCCACCATGCCCAGCTTCCTAGAGTGTTTCTTGACAAACTCCTTCATCCCATATGCTGGCCTGTATGCTGGCCTGGCCTGCTTTGAGTGGGATTTCAGGTCTTTCACTGGCATGGTTGGTCTTTTCTGTCCTCTGCCTTCCACAGCGTCCTTGCTGTCCCAGGACAGGCAGAAGACTCTGCCGTACTTCTGTCTTTCCATGAATTTCATGTCTCACGTGACCTAAATGCAGAATTATATTTACCCCAAAAAGGTATGTGGCTTAAGAGCGAGCCTGGGGCAGAGATGAGAAATACATTTTTGTTGCAGTTGGATATATTTTAGACTCTGCCCCTAGTCTGATTTTGGGCAGGAAGTTTAGGCAGTCTAGTTGTTATGTCTTAGGTAAGGAGGTGTATAGTACTGTGTTGCTATTTTTTAATGTTATTTAATGTCATTGTCACTAAAACAGTGGTTTGGGGTTTTGTTATTGTTAGGCTTGGAGAAAAAAACCCAAGTTCTGCAGCCTGAGGAGAAGAAGACGGTGGCTTACCACGAAGCAGGCCACGCGGTCGCTGGCTGGTATCTGGAGCATGCAGACCCACTCTTAAAGGTGCCGCAGGGTGCATTCAGTAGGCAAGCCAGCTCAGTATAGAAGCAGTGACTGAGAGGGAGTGCACTCACTCAAGAAATAACAAACAGTGTAGCTTTGGAGGGATGTAGCAGAAACTACTGAAGGCTGAAGGAGGTACTTACCCCTCCTGCAGACTCCACACACACTTAGACAGCACACTTCTGTCTGCCGTCCTGGAGACTGGACCTAGGGCCTCATTCATGCTGGGTAAGTGCTCTACCACTGAGCTATACCTCTAGCCCTCTTAAAATTTTATCTTATTTTTGAAGTATATGTGGTGTATATGTGTGTTTGTGTTCAGGTGTGTGCACACATACACCTGCTCACCTGTGTCCACTTGAATGTAGAAACAAAGGTCAGTGTTGAATATCCTTTTCTATTGCTGTCTACATTACTTTTATCACCATTATCAACATAGTATCTCACTCACCTAGAGCTCACTGATGCGGCCAGACTGGCTGGCGGCCATTCCCATGGCTCCTCCTGTTTCTGCCTTCTGAGTGCTAGGATTATAGACGCATCATGTTAGGTGGGTGCTGGGGACCCCCACCCCCTTTACCTTTTCTTTTGAGGCGGAGTCTCACTAAGCCTCCCAGGTTGTGCTGGAACTCACTCTATAGCCAAGGCAGGCCTTGAGTTCTGTTTCAGCCTCTCAAGGATCCTAGAGTGAGGCCTGTGCTGCTATGCCTGCTTCAGAAAGCCATGGCCAGAAAGTAGCCAGAGGCAGAGCAGACTTGGGAGAAAGCTGACATATAGTAAGTGGCTTTGGCAGTGGCCTAAGGGGCTTCTGTAATTACGCCACAGTGGTTGAAGGTATTGGCCATCTTGAAATGGCAGAGAAGAAAGTTCAGAATTCCAAAAATACTGGAAATTTAACAGGAACATTCTAGAAACAAATAGTGTAGAGTTGAAACCCAGATCTGATAGGAACTGACCATATCTGGCTGTCTGATAGAACTGTGTGTGGAATGGAGAATCTCCAGAGATCCTGGCCAGAACACAAGCAGAGGCTAGTGAGGTCTCCCTCTTGTAAGCTTTCAGCTGCCCTGTGATGTCAGAAGATGGTTGCTGGGGTCAGCTGAAGAGGAGTCACAGAGGGGTAACATTCACATATACATAAAATACACGAGGAATGGACAGAGAAGCCACTGGAATTAGTGGGTTAAGAGATGTGCAGAATCCAGGGCTAATATACAAAGATCTGTGGTATCTTTGTATTTGTTAATGGATAATTGGAAAATAAATTTTTGTTTAAGTTTTTTTTTGGAAAATGCAAGGTTTAGCCAGGTGTAGTAGCCCATACCTTTAATCCCATCATGTTCATGTAGAGGCAGCTATATCTCTAGTAATTTCAGGCCAGCCTGATCTACATAGAAAGTTCTAGCTCATCTACAACTGCATAGTGAAACCCTATCTCGAAAAAAGAAAAAAAAATACAATTGCATTTTCAATAGATTCTCAACACATAAAATATAAATTTAAGAAAATATAGGGCTTATACATTGAATTAAGGTATAAATAAAAGTGCATTCTGTTTATAGAATCATAAGCTGTTTCTTCCCAAACTGACCTGTAGCCTCATTGCAGTGTCTGTTACGATTGTAGCATTCTTTTGTGGAACCTAGGGCTTTACACATGCTAGGCAAACACTCCACATCTCAGCCACACTCTCAGCCCAAGTATGCTTTTTTATTGTGAAGCTGAGTTAAGGCTTTTTTTGGAGATACTGCTAGAACAGTGGGAACAGCAAGGTGGGAGGATGACAGTGCCTAACTGTCGAACTGTACACTGCTGCAGTAAAGCCTGGGCACTGGGGGGTGGGGGGGTGGTGACAGGTGAGGTCACCTGGCAGCATTCCTCCTGACAATGCTCAGCGTGGGGTTTGGGAGGGATGGTGCATACCTGCAATCATGCACTTGGGGGCTGGAGCAGGAAGATCTCCAGGGGTTTAAGGTCATCTTCAACTTTTGAGGTCAGTCCAGCCTTTTGAGATTCTAGCTTCATAAAGTCAAAAGAAGAGGGAGAGACAGAAGGAAGGATTGTCTTCTTTTTTTTTTAAGATTTATTTATTATATGTAAGTACACTGTAGCTGTCTTCAGACACTCCAGTGTCTGGTCTACAGAGTGAGTTCCAGGACAGCCAGGGCTACACAGAGAAACTCTATCTCGAACCCCCCCCCCCCCAAAAAAAAAAGAAAAGCTAAAATGTAAAATGTAAAATGATAAAACTTCTCACAGAATATGTAGACATTTTCTTGAAACACAAAAAGCATAAACTGAAAAAAGATTGGTGAATGGGTGGGCAGGGTGGCTCAGTGGGTACTTGTCACCAAACCTGACAGTTGGAGTTCAGTCCTAGGAGCCACGTGATGGAGAATAAGAGAACAAGTCTTATATGCACACAGCCACACACATTTCATTCAATCAATAAATGAAAAGGGAGAGCTTATAAATGGGACCTCATTAAAATTTAAAACAGTTACTGAGGTCCAGGCATAGTATCACATGCCTATAATCTCAGCATTTGAGAGGCAGAGACAAGAGGATTTTAAATTTATAGCCAGTCTGGGCTACCTAAAGAAGCCAGCACTACTGGAGGGTGTCACTCAGTGGCAGGGCATATGCCCAGCATGTATGATGAGCCCAGTCTGGGCACAGAATAAGACCCTGACTCAAGCAAATGACTTAGAGAATGCCATGAAGAAATGTAAAAGGTGTGTAGGCACATAGTAGAACACTCAAGAGGTACAGGCAGGAAGATCTGGAGTTTCAGGTTAGCCTGGGTTGTATACTGACTCCCTGTCTCAAGAATGTAATCATTTAAAGGGGAGGGGAGAAAAGGTCACATTCTGAAATATTTGCAGTAAATATGTGTGACAGAAGTTAGATCTGGAAAAACAAGTCTTAACGTTGACACAGTAAAGCAGTGGGCAAGATTTGCATAGACTTTATAGAATGGGACATAAGAACTGACATCAAGCCAAGAAACTGCAAAGGAATCCTAACTTGATACAGAGCCACTTAGGCTGTGTGCACTGCTGACTTGGCTGTCAGGGTAAATGGCTCTGTGTGCTGGCTTCTAAGTGAGCAAATGGTCCTCACCCAAGACGGGTGAGAATGGATTCCACACGAGAGTTTTCCTGCTGTATTTATAGTGTCAGTAAGCTGAAAACAATTGGGCTGTCCATCAAAAGTGAACTGGAAACTCTGTGTGGTAGTGGGGGACACTGGTGCTTATCACTTTGGAGGCTGGAGCAATATGATTAACGTGCCATGAGTTCAAGGCCAGCTTGGGGAAGTGCAAGACTTTGTCTCAAAAAACAAAGAATAGATAACTGTTGTGTTTATCAGTGGCATGTAATAAAGCTGTAAACATGAATAAGCAGGCTGTTCGTAAAACAATATGTATGGCCAGACCCAAGGTATGCTTTGTGCAATGGTACTCATATGCCATTCTAGCAAGTGCAGACTTGTCTGTAAGTGTACATGAGCTAGCTTGGTGCTCTGTTTGCCAGCGACGGGGTACAGTGGCCCCCATTTTATAGATTAGTTGCGGTTGGAAGTTGTTTATAAAACTGTTTTATAGTTAGAGTGGTTAAAACTTTATACAGAGAACTCCTTCAATACAGTTAATTTCTAAAGAAAACAGAGCTTACCTGGTTTCATAAGAGTGATCTGGAAGGACAGTGTCAGCTCTTGAGCATCTTGGCCCCTGTGTCCTCTGAGACACAAGTGCTTGTACAGGAGTTGAGTCAGTGCTGTGGTCTGCCAGGGGAGACCCCAGGCAGCTGTCGCTGAGACTCCTTCACTGAGACTGATGGTAGTTAGCCTTTACCTAGGGCAGACATGCTTTCTGGGCCTAACTCTGAGGTCAGGCAGTTTCTTTCCTGGTCATTGCAGCCCAGCACTGCTGCCCTTTCACCAGGGAGTGTCCGTGCAGGCACTCTGCTCGGGACTGCATTGGCAGTGTGTGTGTCCTGATCCCCAGGTCTCCATCATCCCGCGTGGCAAGGGGCTGGGCTATGCTCAGTACTTGCCCAAGGAGCAGTATCTGTACACAAAGGAGCAGCTGCTGGACAGGATGTGCATGACTCTGGGTGGCCGTGTCTCTGAGGAGATCTTCTTTGGGAGAATTACGACCGGTGCCCAGGACGACTTGAGGAAGGTAACCCAGAGTGCCTATGCCCAGGTGAGTCTGCAGCTGGGCCCCGCCTCCTTTTCTTACCTGCCTGGGAATTAGCCTTTGCGGGCTACTAAAGTGACGCGGCATTTCATGGGTTAGGTTTCTGCAGCGGAGAGTCCTTCTTAGATCCACTGCAGGCTGCAGACATGACTCGGCTGTTAATAAATAGTTAGTACTACTTTTGCAGAGGACCCAAGCTTTTATCTCAGAGCTCATGTTGGGCAGCTTACAACTGCCCATAACTCCAAATCAGATCTGACTCCTTTGACCTGTAAGGGGCACCAGAACTCATGGGTAAAGAAACATACAGATGCTGGGCGTGGTGGCGCACGCCTTTAATCCCAGCACTCAGGAGGCAGAGGCTGGTGGATTTTTGAGTTCGAGGCCAGCCTAGTCTACAAAGTGAGTTCCAGGACAGCCAGGGATACACAGAGAAACAGAAACCCTGTCTCGAAAAAAAAAAAAGGAAAAAAAAAAAAAGAAACATACAGATACACCCATAGAACTAAAAAAAAAAAAAATTTCCACTTTAGAATAATAACTTACAGAAGAAAAAATTGTGCCATAGCCTTCAAAGTTTTCCCTTAGGGTCCTGCATATAATGCTTATAGGTACTTTAAAATTTATTTTTCAGAATGGTTATTTTTTGAGATAGGATCAGGCTAGTTCTCACTTGCTAAGTAGCTGAAGGTAACCTTGAATCGTCAGGGTTTCAGCATGTGCTGCAATACCCAGCTGTAAAGTTTTCTTTTTTTTTTTTTTTTTTTTTTTTTGGTTTTTCGAGACAGGGTTTCTCTGTGTAGCCCTGGCTGTCCTGGAACTCACTCTGTAGACCAGGCTGGCCTCGAACTCAGAAATCCACCTGCCTCTGCCTCCCGAGTGCTGGGATTAAAGGCGTGCGCCACCACGCCCGGCTAAGTTTTCATTTTTAAAAGAGAATTTTATTGTCCTTTGAGGTATATGTGTGCCATGGCTGTGTGCATGCACATATACCACATGTGTGCCTAGTGCCCCTGAAGGTCAGCAGAGGGCGTTGGACTTCCTAGAACTGGTGCGTCAGATGATTGTGAGCTGCCACGTGGATGCTGGGAACATCCCTGCTCCTCTCTCTAAAAGCCCACAAGTTTACTTTTTAAGCTCCATGTCCTCACAGCAGTTTGACAACTGTGGGACCTTCCCACACCTGTCCCTTGTCACTCCCCAGGCATCAGCCTTTCTCCTGACTATAACTGTCCCTGCATTCTTCAGCTTCCACAACAGGCTGCCACCGCCCAGCAGCAGACTCTTTTCTTTGGGCTGACATGGACGGCTCCTTCGGGAACTGTTCTCCACTGACGCAGCTCTTGGCCTGTCCTTCATGTCTTCTTTGAAAGTAATATTTTCTAACTAGCTTTTTTTTAATGTTACATTTCCCCCCTAAGATATTATTGCTCATAATTTGCTCTTATTTCTGTCTAATCTTTGTAAAAAGTATTTTTTTCTTCTGTGCGTACTTTTTCCTGCCTTCTAGCACCACGTGAGCCTTGTGTTTGATTCATCGGTTCCTTTCTGTTTCCCCTGGTGGCCTCATTTCTGGGACAGTGGGTCACAGTTTCCTCTGCTGTGGGCCTGCCTTTCCAGCCTGCAGGTCTCTGGAAGCATTATTCTGCACCTCCCTTCTTCTTCTCACAGTAATTTCACAAGCCTGTCCATCCTGATCTCAGGAGTAGGAAGGGCAAGGATGCGGTGAAGTGGGGAAGCCTGTGCTTTCCCTCTGGAATTCGAGTCACAGATAATAAGAGAGCCTCCATGTAGGTGCTGGGAACCGAACCTGGATCCTCTGGACAAGCATGCAGTAGAGCATGCAGTATTCTTAACCACTGAGCCATCTCCAGCCCCGGTCCTTGTCTTGTCTTTTCTTTCTTTTTTGTTTTTTGTTGTTGTTGTTTTTTTTGAGACAGGGTTTCTCTGTATAGCTCTGGCTGTCCTGGAATTCACTTTGTAGACCTTGAACTCAGAAATCCGCCTGCCTCTGCCTCCCGAGTGCTGTGATTAAAGGCGTGGCCACCACGCCCGGCTTAGGTCCTTATCTTTTCAAGTCAGTTTGGATTTTACCTCCAGAAGCTTCTCCCTCACACAGTGCTGTCTAGTGTGGGAGCCTCACGTGAGGCTCAGTACATCAGCCTCTCCATGCTGTCCCTCAGCTCCGTGGACACAGTTTGTGAAACATGCAGATGTCATCCCGTGTCCGAGTTCTCGGGTTGCAACTATGTGTTCAGTTTGCGCACATCAAGAGCTTCTAGCTCGTCACTTCTCTCACAAGTAGAGTAGCCTTCGGGCTTCAGAGCTGGTGCAGTTTGCCCAGTGTTTCCTGAACATACAGGATGAACTTAATCATACTGCATCTTTGCTCACTCTGCCAGCCCCTGGTGTGAGTCTAACCTATTAGTCCTGGGTCCTTTTCAGATTGTTCAATTTGGCATGAACGAGAAAGTGGGGCAGATCTCCTTTGACCTCCCACGACAGGGGGACATGGTGTTAGAGAAGCCGTACAGTGAGGCCACTGCGAGGATGATAGATGACGAGGTGCGGATACTCATCAGCGATGCCTACAGAAGGACTGTGGCTCTTCTCACAGAGAAGAAGGCTGACGTGGAGAAGGTAGGTGCCCTCATACAGATGAACCTCGTGTGTGTGTATCAAATGATAATTCTGTGGAGTTGGTTCTCTTCTTCCACCTTTTGTGGGTCTAGGAGTTTAATTGAGGTCATCAAGGTTGTTCAGCTAGTGTCTTTACCTGCTGAGCCTTCTTGCCAGCCTTGTTTATTTTTTGAGACAGGATTTTGCAGTGTAACCCTGGCTGGCTTGGAACTCATTGTGTAGACCAGGCTGGCACCAATCTTGTTATGATTCCCCTGCCTCTGCCTCCTGAGTACTGGAATTACAGGGGTGAGTCACCCCATGTGGCGTCCTGCAGATAGATGGTTTAGTGCCTTCCTTCCATCTGCTCGCTGTGCTTCTTCACTCTGAGCTGAGTGTCTTCCCTGTGCCTGGGGAACAGAAGCAGGAACTCTTCTGGTTCTCGTGTTAGATGAGGAGAGGCTGTAAGCAACTGCTTTAGGCCAACCTCATTCCCAGAGAGCTTTGCCAGAACACCTGTGAACCAAGTAGTTAAAAATGAGAAGCTGCCAGAATCGAGATCGCTATCTCTGTGCTGGCATAGAGGATGCTGACATGATGGAGGTGAGTGGGGTCAGGGAGATGCACTTACCGTACCCCTACCTAGATACATGTCCTTACAGTAGATACCAAATAAGTGTTTGGTGGAAGGAAGATACGCTGAATGGGGTAAGGATCCTGAAACACTGCATTCTAGAAGTACTTTCTAACCAACAGAGAAAAGAAAGCAAATGAGGAGAGTTGAGCCTACTGCGAGGAGAGGGGCTGAGGGCTTTCCTCAGGGCCTAGCTGTGGAGGAAGGACTGGGCAGGTTGTCTGAGGTCCTTCTTCCTGATGAGGGGAACTGGCTACCACTGTACCAGCTAAGCCTGCAGCTTCCTCAGGTACCTAGAGTCATTTTCCCCACTTTACAAGACAACAGAGGTCATGTGACAGCTTAAGGTCACAAAGTCAGTGAGTGGCAGAGGCGGCTTTCTGACCCCCTGCAGAGCCTTTCCTGCGTGCTGAGTCCACGAGTGCTGTGGGTACTTATCCTTGGGACTTGACCAGTCTGAGAGGTGCCGTGAGGGACACGCTCATCTGGAAGTGCTCAGTTGATGTGATCAGATGTCCCGTATAAGTGTGGCTAAGGCTTCAGTGCTTACCCATGACTGGGCTGTACGCTTGCATGTGTATGAACAGGTTGAGAATCAGAGGCAACCTTAGAAGGAATCCTAAAGCTTTCCTTTCCCCTGTGCTTCATTTAACAATAAAGAGAAATGCATTCAGTTTGGTCTTGTGTAAAGGTTGCAGATGAGGAGCACCCCAAGGTGCTGGCCTCCTCAGTGGCACCATGTACTCTTCCTAAGAGCAAGCACAGCGTGTGCTCCAAGTCCTCTACTGTGCTTATCTTCATGCAACCATGTGCATCCCTTATTACAGCCACATAATCCTCAATTGGATACCTGTGCCTCGGTTTATGAGACATGGTCTGTCGTCTTGGGTTCTTTTTTATCTTTTTATTTTTATTTTTTTGTTTTAAAGATTTATTTATTCTATGTAAGTACACTGGTGCTGTCTTCAGACACACCAGAAGAGGGCATCAGATCCCATTACAGATGGCTGTGAGCCACCATGTGGTTGCTACAGTTTGAACTCAGGACCTCTAGAACAGTCAGTGCTCTTAACCACTGAGCCATCTCTCCAACCCTTTTTATTTTATTTTTTAATATTAGAGTTTTCTGATGTGTATGAGTGTTTGCCTGAATGTATGTGTGTACACAGTGTGCATGTCTGGTGCTCTCAATGACCAGAAGTGGGGATTAGACCCCTTGGAACTAGAGTATGAGATGGTGGTTTTCTGGGAACTGAACTCGGGTCCTCTGCAAGAGCAGCAAGTGCTCTGATCATTTCTGTAAGTAGAAATCTTAACTGTTGAGTAGATTCCGCTGAGTGACTTAGTGGAAATTACTTGTATTTCAGGTTGCTCTCTTACTGTTAGAAAAAGAAGTACTGGACAAGAACGACATGGTTCAACTTCTGGGTCCCAGACCATTTACAGAAAAGTCCACATATGAAGAATTTGTGGAAGGCACTGGCAGCTTAGACGAGGACACTTCTCTTCCTGAAGGCCTTCAGGATTGGAACAAGGAGCGGGAGAAGAAGGAGAAGGAGAAGGAGGAGCCGCTCAATGAGAAGGTTGTCAGCTAGGCCCGGGGCTGCAGGCCCCTTTCCTTTGTCCTCCCAGGGCTTCAGTGTGTTGGAGCAGCAGCCGACAGAACAAGGGCCCTGCTGCAGAGCCAGCTGCGGTGTCAGCCAGGCTGTGAGGATGGCCTCCACTGCAGCTGAGGACATCAGCAACGGCAGCACTGCCCGGGCTGGGAAGGAGACGCTTCCTCAGCCCTGCCCTCATGAACAGTGGCTGGAACAGGAGAGACAGCACCACCTGCCGAGGCCTGTCCCGTGGAATCCTGTCCTGTGGGAGACTTTTCCTATCACCCTCTCTTCATTCCTCCTGTGACATCTCTGCAGACGTGCTGTGTAATTCAGTTGGAGTCCTGATAAGAATATTTTGATTCAACCAAATATTTTCAAATTTGAATTCAGATCACTTGTTGCTGTTTTAATGGAATGGTTTTCTATAGAGAACTGTACCATATTTAAAAACGTGAATGTATTATGTAAATATGGATTCTTTATATCAGAAATAAAGGTGTACATTGCACTTTTTCCTGAGCATATGAAGGGCTGCCATGCTGTGCTTATGTTTAGAAAACATAATGTCAAGAAGTTAAGTGTTCTTTGTCTTGGAGATGGATTCCTCAAAACCTCACCTTGCTGGTCTCATCAACTCCCACAGAAACCCACAGCCTTCCAGATTCATACCCCAGACCGGTACTGTTGGATCCAGGAGCCAGTCAGTGGGAGCAGCTGTGGTAACTGCATCAGCTAGGTTCCCCCTGAGCTGTCATGACTAGATGGACATCATGCCATCTAGGCTACACTGCCCTGAACCATCTGAGTTCAGAGAAGCGATGGTGGGTCAGGGTGTGTGCTGGAACTGTGCTCTTCTCCGTCACCAGGAGAGGGTTACACAGATGGCACAGTGAGGATTGACTCTCATCTTCAAATGCCATGGTTAGAGCCTTGAGCTACTAGCTAATTTTGTTTTTTTAAAAATCAGGCTGGGCGTGGTGGCGCATGCCTTTAATCCCAGCACTTGGGAGGCAGAGGCAGGTGGAGTTCTGAGTTCGAGGCCAGCCTGGTCTACAGAGTGAGTTCCAGGACAGCCAGGGCTATACAGAGAAACCCTGTCTCGAAAAAACAAAAAACAAAACAAAACAAAACAAAACCCCCAAAATCAGATTTACTGTGCAGACCAGGCTGGCCTAAAAGTCATTATGCACTGAACTTACAGCAATTTTGTTCATTTGTTGTTTTTTAGAGCTTGATTCATTTTTATCTTTTTATGTGTGTGGGTATAATGCCTGAATTTATGCCTGTGTACTACATGCATGCCTGTTGCCTGAGGGCAGAAGAGAGTATTAGATCTCCTGAGACCACAATTACAAATAGTTGTGAGCTGCCCTGAGTCCTATGAAGAACAGCCAATGTTCTTACTGTCCCTCCAGCTTTTAGCACTTGTAAGTGGCGTGTGTCTATGAGTGGAAGTATCTACCCATGTTAGCTGGACAGTCCATCAGATCCCCTGGAGGATGCTGGGATTTGCAAGAGCCATGCGTCCAACTCCCAGCTTTGTTTTTGGGATTCTAGAGTGAGCCAATATGCCTGGCCATTTTATTCTTTTATCTGCATCCTGTAAAAACATTCCAGCTCACCTAGTGCATTGTTGATGTGGGGACAATGTGTTTTAGGCATACAGAGTACAGTGGCATCCCTGGGGTCATCTTCCAGTGGAGGTAGGAGCTATTCTTGATAGTGTATGCTCCAGCCCAAGTCGCTTTGCAGTGGACCAGAGATGCATGCATCTAGATACCTCAGCTCTCACCAGCATATCTGTTCTGCCTGGTCAGTTGCAGAAGGACCACACTCTACCTCATTTTCTCCCCACTTGATGCTTTTGGGAGGTTGTTCAATGGGGAATTGTCTCATGGCTTACCTAGTCACGTGGGTATTTTAGAGGTAGATGAACTGTTATCAGACTTGGGGTCCTTGACAGAAGTAATATGGCTGGAGAGATGGCTCAGTGGTTAAGAGCGCCGACTGCTCTTCCAAAGGTCCCAAGTTCAAATCCCAGCTACCACATGGTGGCTCACAACCATCCGTAACGAAATCTGATGCCCTCTTCTGGAGTGTCTGAAGACAACTACAGTGTACTTACATATAATAAATAAATAAATAAATAAACAAACAAATAAATAAATAAATAAATCTTTAAAAAAAAAAAAGTAGTAATACAATTTGAACCTCTTCTGTGGAAGGGAAATAACTGGCCAGAGACTAGGTTGCTTCTAGAACAATGGAAGAAACGTCCTTTAGTGGCTTGTAGAGTGGCCAGTTCTTAGCTCCCCTGAAGGAACTCAAGTTTCAAGCAGGTAGAGCCGAGACTGGTCCCTGACGTGTCCAAGGGCTCTCCTGCCCTCATGTGTTCCCCACCTGCCTCACAGTAATAGAGATGCCAGCAGATGCCAGGTTCTGGCAAAGCTAGGGGCAGGAGAGTGGTGTTCCTCTTGTACTGGAAGAATAACAAAGTTTGCACATGTGGGGATGTCAGTGGTACCCACCTCACCCTTTCCCTCTTCTGCCCAGGGATGGGAATGGCAAGGTTTAGCTGTGTGGTAGGTAGCAGTTGAAGCCTGACCCACACACAGCAGGCCCTACTCCAAACAGCAATTTCCAGGACAGATAAAATATTCTGGTATCTCACAAAATAGGTATCAGAAAAATGAGACCTACGTAACACAGTGCTTTGAGGAAGTTCAAGAGACCAACAGTCAGGTTTAGCATTTTATTATGAATGGATTGTCATAAAGTTCCATAGTGTGCATTCACTTAAGGCAACACTGTGTGGCTTTAGTTTTTATCACGGAGGAAGAAAAAAACAAATCCCTATTCTAACTCTGATTGAGGTGGGAAGGGGGCTTAACAAAAGGTGGTCACTTTCTTTAGCCCTGTATGACCCCCTACTTTGCTTTCAGGGTTCCTATATAAAATCTCCCTGGTCTGCTGGGACTGTTCCAGGTAACCCGAGGAACAGTGTGGTGCGTTTGGTTTGAGAGGGGCCTGTGACATATTTAGACCAGGGCACCATTCCCACACCATCAGGGCTAGGAAAAGAGCAGATGTACACTGTAGCATCTTATGACTCCCTATTCGTTGATCTCTTCTTCATCCTCGTCTTCAAATGCCTCTTCCCCATCATTGACCGTGGCGTCCTGGTACTGCTGGTACTCGGACACCAGGTCATTCATGTTACTCTCGGCCTCTGTGAACTCCATCTCGTCCATGCCCTCACCGGTGAACCAGTGCAGGAAGGCCTTGCGGCGGAACATGGCCGAGAACTGCTCCGAGATGCGCTTGAATAGCTCCTGGATGGCAGTGCTATTGCCAATGAAGGTGGAGGCCATCTTCAGGCCCCGTGGTGGGATGTCGCAAACAGCTACCTTGACGTTGTTGGGAATCCACTCCACAAAGTAGCTGCTGTTCTTGTTCTGGATGGCCAGCATCTGCTCATCCACCTCCTTCATGGACATGGGGCCCCGGAAGACAGTGGCAACGGTCAGGTAGCGGCCATGGCGTGGGTCACAGGCAGCCATCATGTTCTTGGCGTCGAACATCTGCTGTGTGAGCTCAGGCACTGTCAGGGCACGGTACTGCTGACTGCCCCGGGCTGTGAGGGGGGCGAAGCCGGGCATGAAGAAGTGGAGACGTGGGAATGGCACCATGTTCACAGCCAGCTTGCGCAGGTCAGCGTTGAGTTGGCCAGGGAAACGCAGTGATGTGGTGACACCGCTCATGGTGGCGGATACCAAGTGGTTGAGGTCCCCGTAAGTGGGTGTGGTCAGCTTGAGCGTGCGGAAGCAGATGTCGTAGAGAGCTTCGTTGTCGATGCAGTAGGTCTCGTCGGTGTTCTCCACCAGCTGGTGCACTGACAGTGTGGCGTTGTAGGGCTCCACCACGGTGTCTGAGACCTTGGGTGACGGCATGACGCTGAAGGTGTTCATGATGCGGTCCGGGTACTCCTCTCGGATCTTGCTGATAAGCAGTGTGCCCATGCCTGAGCCCGTGCCACCGCCCAGCGAGTGCGTGAGCTGGAAGCCCTGAAGACAGTCGCAATGCTCACACTCCTTGCGCACCACATCCAGCACCGAATCCACCAGCTCCGCGCCCTCCGTGTAGTGACCCTTGGCCCAGTTGTTCCCGGCACCCGTCTGTCCTGCAAGGCAGCAAGATTCCAAAGAGGAGATCAGTGACCTGCTTTCTCTTCAACAGTATTTTTTTTTAGTGAAAGAGACCGGAGCAAAGGAACAGGGACCGGGCTGTAACAGGTACCCATCACAGTGCCTAGAAGGCAGGTGAGCAAGTACTTCTTCAGACAGGCCAACTATACATCCAGGGACCGGGGTCCTGCTCATTAAAAGAGTACACTTTATATGCTGAGGCCGATTCACCTGGAATCAACCTTAGGGCATTATATTAAACAATATAAAACTTTAAGATACATTTGTCTTGACCTGGTGATGTCACTTCTTTCTGTTTTGAGTCAGTCTGCCTATATATCCCAGGCTGGTCTCAGATCTTATTTTTAAATAATTTTGCCTCGTGGTAAACTTCAAAGAGGATACAATATATACATCATCGTTTTGAGCTTTCTAAACTTTGAACTAACCCAAAAATGCAAAACACTTCAAAACCCCAAACTTTCTGAACATTGATCTGACATCATGGATGGAAAATTTCATACCTGACCTCATGTGACAGGCCCATCAAAATGCAGAAGCCCTGAAAACACTGTAGAAACTGCCTTCAGGTTCTATGTATAAAGTGTATGGAAACCAATACATGGTCACTATCCCATCTGCAATGAAGCTCCCTAGATATATGCAACCATTCCAATACCCCACAAACTGGGCTTCAAGGAGTTTTAGATAAATGGATGTTCAACATGTACTATGTACAAATACTTACTTTCTTTTCAAGACAGTGTCTCTCTGTTGTAGCCATAACTGTTCTGGAACTCTTTAGTTAGACCCAGGCTAACTTCAAACTCACAAAGACCCACCCCTTTGCAACCAGGAAAGCTAAGACAGAAGGTGCATGCCACTGTGCCCAGCTCCAAAACAGTAATGATGTTCAATGTGAGCAGGGCATCTCAGTCACCACCCAAGGTTACTTTCGCACATTTTCCTAGGAACTATTGATTTTGTACCTGTAACTGAAGACCAGCGCACAGAGGTGATTCCTACCTACCCTCTAATTATATCCAGTCCAGTCATGGAAAGGAGCCCAACATGCCTCCAAGAGTTCTGAGTTTTATTGGAAGAGTCCGAGTGACTAGCAAAGACCATCTAGCCGGTGCACTGTAGAGTGGCTGCTTCTAGCCAGCAGGCCTTCTTAACCTTCCCTTACAGAAGGAACGTTGATTTGGAAGGGCTGGTGCCTATATTTGAAACACTCTCTTTCCGTCTCTTTAATCACAAAACTTACATTTATTACTAGAGAAAACATTTTCCCCAACCTGTAGAAATGCAGACCTATGTGTAATATGTATGTAAAGTTCATGATGGGATATACTGAAAAAGGGTTCGAGGGAGAACGGGGGTGGGAGGATGGGGGGGAATGTATTTAGTCTCTGCTTTTCTAAGTGCTGTACTGACAATGTGAGTCACATGACACTGCTACAAAAGTTTTTGAGATTGCAAATGACAACATGATTATAAGGCCTTAGAAATATCTGTGTACTTTTCCCAATTAGTTCATATACGTGAGAGCTACATTAAATATTACCCAAATTGCATTAAAGTTTGATGATCATACCAAAGCAATCATGTCTATATATGCACGGAATGATTCATGTTTTATGTCATTTAATTTTATCTGCAGATGGGGTGGAAGCACATGCCTTTAATTCCGGCACGCAGAGAGCAGATTTTTGAGTTTGAGGCCAGCCTGGTCTACAGAGTGAGTACCAGGGCAGCCAGGGCTACACAGAGAAACCCTGTCTCGAAAAAAACCACCCCCCCAAAAAAAAATTAAGAGGGAAGAAAAGGAAGGAAGGAAGGAAGGAAGGAAGGAAGGAAGGAAGGAAGGAAGATAGGAAGAAAGTGCCCTTGGACTAGCTTGCCCACAGGTTAGTCTGATGGGGGGTATTTCCTCAATTTACAATTCCCTCATCCCAAAAGCCTCTAGCTTTTGTTAGGTTGACAAATCACTAGCCAGCACAGATTGTCATTGTCCTTCTTAAGCACCCACACTCATGTCTAGCCCTTCCCACACAACTCAGCAGGCAGCAGCCAGGCCAGGCCCCAGGCCAGGCAATGAGAGGAACAAACCCAGAACTTAGGGATGACTGTGTAGTGGGGACTCAGTGTAGAACCTTCTCTGCTTTACAGCAGGACTGCACACACCGTCAGAGCCTAGGAACCATTCATTAAAAGCGCTGAACATGTAGAAGGGCAGCTGAAGGCAAGGCAGAACCTTAAATCAAGCTTGCTCAAGCTTTAACTGCTCCAGTAACACTTAACTCCTCTGGTTTATGGCAGCGACTCAGATCCGTCCCTATCCGTAGCACGGATTAGCCCCAAAGTATTCTCTACTCTTGACAAAAAAAGGAAGCTGGTGACTTTTTTAAAAAAAAATATTTTGCCCTTGTCTCCTAGCAACAGATCATCCCTGCTTAAATATCTGGGGGTCATAAGTTGAACATCTACACGGTGCATTCGGCCGTTAATCAGTGAGTCCAGCTTGTTAAACACAGGCTGCAAACCTGAAGCTTGGCAGGCACACTGCAGGCGCCTAGACTTTCCTCACAGTCCTCCCTCTGGTTTTCCTCCAACTCAAACTGAGGGAAGAATTAAGTCGGCCAGCTCTCCGTGCTCCCTGGCTCCTCCTCGGCTAGTCCTGCATCTGAAGGAAAACTACAAAGCTGCCAAGGGGCTTTAAGGAAACAGCCTGTCTGGCGCTTAGCTGCCTTCCCACAGTCTCCTTGGCAGGGGTGCTGGGCACCCAGCAATTAAGAATGAAAGTATGATAATGTCACTGGGAACTCTCACTTTTTAAAATTATATATTACTAATGCTATCGCTGGTTTGTTTTGTTTTTTGGTCTGAATCAAGGTCTCTCTATGTAGCCCTGGCTGTCCTGGAACTCACTAGGTAGACTAGGCTGGCCTTGAACTCACAGAGATTCAAGTACTGGGACAAAAGGCGTGTACCATTTCAAACTACATCCAAAACTGAAATGACACCAGCTTACTGATTCAGTCTTTTGGGGCTGAGGAGGGGCCCACCCTCACAGTCTTCCACTGCCTGAGCCTTGCCTGACAATGCTCTGTTTTAATCTACCAAAGCCAGCTAAAGACTGTGAACTCCCTAAGAAGAACCATCCAGAAGTCAGCTGTAATTTAGACAGTTCCAAAGGAGGACGTGAGGTCAGATCCCTAGAGCCCATAAACTCTGCTCACTGGCCAGTCAATATAGCCATCACAAAGGGAAATGTAAGTAATAGGCATTTCACACAAGTGAGGATTTTCTTTTTAAAAAGATGAAGTTTTGTTCTGTAGCCCAGGGTCCCTTCAAATCACACTATATAGACCACAGCTATATAGGCTGCCCTTGAATCCAGTGACCACCCTGCTTCAGCCTTCTGGGTGCTACAGGTACAGTTATGACCACGACCACCACACCCAGCTTATCTTAAATAAATCACAATTCTCAATTAAAAATAATGTCCAACTTGTTAAATTACAATTAAAGAAATTTTATGCCAGGATTTGTTAAATTTTTTGTTTTTTGTTTTTTGAGACAGGGTTTCTCTGTATAGCCCTAGCTGTCCTGGAACTCACTCTGTAGACCAGGCTGGCCTGGAACTCAGAAATTTGCCTGCCTCTGCTGGGACTAAGGCGTGCATCACCATGCCCGGCTCGACTTGTTAAATGTTTAAACATTCTTCAGTGAGCATAGTGTCACACAGCCTTTAATCATAGCTCTCGAGAGGCAGAGGCAGGCGGAACTCTGAATTTGAAGTCATCTTGATCGACACAGAAAGTTCCAGGCTACATAGTGAGACCCTGCTTCAAATAAATAAATACTTTTTTTTGTTTTGTTTTGTTTTTCAAGATAGGGTTTTTCTGTCTAGCCTTGGCTACTGGAGCTCACTCTGTAGACCAGGCTGGCCTCAAACTCATAGAGGTTCACCTGCCTCTGCCTCACAAGTGCTAGGATTAAAGGTGTGCATGTGCACCACCTTAAATTACACCATCCCATGTAATTAATTCTTAACAGGGGGGGTGGGTGGGGGCTGCAGAGATGGCTCAGTGGCTGAGAACACCTGCTGTTGCTCTACCAGAGGACACAGCTTCAGTTCCCTGTACCATGGTGCGCACACATGCCTAGAAGCTCCAGCTACAGACAATGTAACACCTTCTGACTTTTCTGGGTACGTGTACACACACACACACACACACACACATACACACACACACACACACACACACACACACACACAAACACATGCGTGCACGCGGGGGGGGGGGAGAGAGAGAGAGAGAGAGAGAGAGAGAGAGAGAGAGAGAGAATGAGAATAAAGAAGAAAAGCCTAGGTATGGTAGTATATTCAAGTTCCAGGTCAGCCAGAGTTACACGGTGAGACCCTATTCAGTACTTCCCAGCCCCGGCTCCCTGCCTGTGAGCTTCTGTATCCTCTCATCTGTAAGATGAGAGGACAGACCTGTGCAGCCACACCTAGCTCTATGTGGGTTCAGGGACTTGGTCAGGGACTTGATCCTGGTCAGGCTTCTGAGGCAAGTGCTTTCTGCACGGCCAGTACCTCACCTCAGATGCTCACAGCACAGGCCCAGAAAAGTCCCTGCCAAGGCCCACAGGAGCTACTAACCAAAAGCTGTTCAGTACTGATCCGAATAAAGCATGTCCCCTTCCCTGCTGTGACAGCAGTGGCAGCCAAGGCGGGTCTTTTTCTGTCTTTTTTGTTTTTAAAACAGGGTTTTTTGTTTTTTTAATTATTTATTTATTTAATGTACGTGAGTACACTGTCCCTCTCTTTAGACACACCAGAAGAGGGCATCAGATGGTTGTGAGCCACCATGTGGTTGCTGGGATTTGAACTCAGGACCTCTGGAAGAGTAGTTAGTGCTCTTAACCGCTGAGCCATCCCCAGCCCCCTAAAACAGGGTCTTATGTAGCTCTAGGTTGGCCTCAAGCTTCCTATGTAGTGGGAAAGGGCCTTGAACTCTTGATCCTCCTGCCTCCACCTCTGAGTGCTGGGATTACAGGAATCAGTACACAACCTTTTTCTTTCTTCGGAACAGAACCAGGCACGGAAGCTTTGTAGGAGGCAAGATTGCAGTTCCCACGGGGAGCATTGCTGTGACCCTCTACACACCGGATCATTTGATCCTGGCTCACTAAGGACTAGAGTCCCCGTGCAGGTTAAACAGCAAGGCCACAGTTGTGCAGCGAGGGTATGGGCCAGAGGGCTGGTGGCTGTGACCCTAATCTGCTTGGGCTCACTATCACAATATATTAATATAATAATAAGCCGGAAAGTGGTGGCACATGCCTTTAATCCCAGCATTTCAGAGGCAGAGGCAGGTGGATTTCTGAGTTTGAGGCTAGCTTAGTCTACAAAGTGAGTTCTAGGACAGCCTGTGCTACACAGAGAAACCCTGTCTCAAAAAAACAAAAAACAAAAACAAAAAAAATAATTATAATAAATATCATAATTCTCCTCCTCTTCCTCCTTGTGATGGTTTGTATATTCTTGGACCAGGGAGTGGCACCATTTTGAGGTGTGGCTTTGTTGGAATAGGTGTGACCTGGTTGGAGTAGGTGTGTCACTGTGAGTGTGGGCTTAAGACTCTCACCCCTGTTGCCTGGAAGTCAGTCTTCCACTAGCAGCCTTTGAATGAAGATGTAGACCTCTCAGCTCCTCCTGCACCATGCCTGCCTGGATGCTGCCATGCTCCCACCTTGATGGTAATGGACTGAACCTCTGAATCTGTAAGCCAGCCTCAATTAAATGTTGTTTTTTTTTTTTATAAGACTTGCCTTGGTCATGGTGTCTGTTCACAGCAGTAAAACCCTGACTAAGACAAATTGGTACCAGCAGAGTGAGGTATTCCTGTGACAACCTGACCATGTTTTGGGGAGGACTGTGGAAGGACTTTGGAACTTTGGGCTAGAAGATCCATTCTGTGTTAAAAGCTTTGTCAGATGTTGTGTAGGAGCTTGGAAGATAATGTTGAGAACAGTGCAGAAGATGGAGGCCTGGCTTGTGAAATTCCAGAGGGAAAATTAAAGACTCTTTTCAGGGCCATTGCTATTTTGGAGTTTGATTATTCTGTGGTTCTGGTTAGCTGGGGCTGAAGGATCAGCTGTGATTAACAAGATACCAGAACTACTAAAGCAAAAACTTGACAATACTGGGACTATTGATGCTGGTTAGCTGGAGCTAAGAAATTAGCGGTGATTAAGAAGAGACCAGCATCATTGAGGTGACATCTTCTGGGAAATGTTTTCTGAAAGCACAAGGAGGCTGTGTTCCAGAGATAGCCATGGTTGTACCTTGTGCTGTGACTGGACTTGGTAATGTGTAAGAGTTACCTAGGTGGTACTGGTT
>LR752824.1:5056-16724 GCA_902729485.2 Mus minutoides | reverse complement strand
TAGTCATGCAGAGCAGCTGAGGCCACTGAAGCACTGTGAGAGGCCATGGAAGGCCATTGGTGAAGGTGCAGCCTCGGTTGCAATTGATGGCCCAGACTGAAGGGGTCATGCAAAGGAGTTGAGGCTCAGCACCATGAAGAGAGCCTATGAGAGGCTAGTGTTGAAGCCTAGTTACAGAAGCATTTTGGAGATGCCAGTACCATGAGATGACCACCAAGAACAGCAGCAGCAATGGAGCCTAGAGGACAACATGTGTGCTACAAAGGGCATGGCTGGAGAAGTGACCCAAGCCCTTGGAGGAGCCCAGAAGATTGTGAGTTGGATCCCAGACATTGGACAGTTGGAGTTTGATTTTGCTTTTCATTGTGACTGTGCCCTGAAGTTTTTCCCTCTTGAAGGAAGTATTTTAGTGGAGCCCACAGTTAAGAGACTTTTAATTTTAAGGTACTTTGAATTTTAAAAGATACTGGATATTTTAAAAGGATTGAACTTTTAATATGTAACGACTCTGGGACTTTTAAAGTTATTTAAGATCTTGGGGATGAATAAGAACTAAGGATTGAGGCTTACTAGTGATGTATTTGTGTGTCAAGTTGACAAGGGGTTAGTTGTACTGGCTAGTTTTGTGTCAACTTGACACAGCTGGAGTTATCACTGGAGAAAGGAGCTTCAGTTGGGGAAATGCCTCCATGAGATCTAGCTGTGAGGCATTTTCTCAATTAGTGATCAAGGGGGAAAGGCCCCTTGTGGGTGGGACCATCTCTGGGCTGGCAGTCTTGGGTTCTATAAGAGAGCAGGCTGAGCAAGCCAGGAGAAGCAAGCCAGTAAAGAACATCCCTCCGTGGCCTCTGCATCAGCTCCTGCTTCCTGACCTGCTTGAGTTCCAGTCTTGACTTCCTTTGGTGATGAACAGCAATGTGGAAGTGTAAGCTGAATAAACCCTTTCCTCCCCCACTTGCTTCTTGGTCATGATGTTTGTCCAGGAATAGAAATCCTGACTAAGACACTCCTCCTCCTCCTTTAAAAAAGGGTCTCACTATTTCTGGCTGACCTGAATCTCACTATATAGCCCAGGCTGACCTCAAACTCACAGAGATCCCCCTGCCTCTGCTTCCCCAGTGCTGGAGGTACAGAAGTGTTGTGCACTATGACATGCCACAGAGTACTCTTCTGCTTTGTTTTAAACACAGTGACATTTGGAATTTTGCCTTGACAGTTGAAGTCTTTTTGATCTATAACTTTCTCGCATTATGTTTAGTAAAACTACTGAGCCTCATAGGAAACACTGCTGTTTTCCTCATTTCCTCTCAGGATTGCTATCTGCCTGCGACCTTCTGAAGAAAGGGCGGGGGGGGGGGGGGGCGGGGGGGGGATATAGAGATTTCAAAACATTTAATCTCTGTAGCGCCCCCTAGGCTAGGAATCACCCTTAGGATCAGCCCACTTCCCTGGGGTATCCTCTGCCTCCCACAAGCATGGCTCAGTGTCCCTCCCCTGAAAATTCAAAACTGCTCCAAAATCTGAAATCGTTTAAATACCTACAAAGTGCCACAAGTGGACAATCCCAACCCCCCCCCCCCCCCCCCCCCCCCCCCCCCGGTACCACGACAAATACATAGAAAGGAAACAAACACAAGCAAGCAAGCAGGTGGAACCTACCGAAGATGAAGTTGTCAGGCCGGAAGAGTTGCCCAAAAGGCCCAGACCTCACACTGTCCATGGTGCCGGGCTCCAAGTCCACCAGGGCAGCCCTGGGTACGTACTTCTTAGCTGGAAGGGAAAAAGCCCACCAGAGTCACTTCCAGGTTTCTGGAAAAATCACCTCAGCAAGTCCCACCAGGTCAGAGCCGCCTGGCAGGGATAACCAGTGTCTTTTCAGAGAGGGTATTGTGAGTTTCTCTATCACAGGTTCTAAATGGGAATAGAGAAATCAACACTCCTGCCTGCTTTGTGTCCACTGTTCACCTCCAACACTCCCGTTAGACAGCTGCACTCCTCTAGCTGCAGAGAAACAAACAATTATCTATGGCAGCAGTCTGGCCTTCCATCTGCTTTTTGGCACCTGCCCTATGGACATTTGCATACATACATACATACATACACCAAAGCTCACTGAACAGCTCCTCCCAGGTGCCAGTCCAGGGGTTCAGTGTCCCTTTTCTTCAGACTCAAATGAGCTCTTCCGGTCATTTGAGTAGACTGTGACTTTGTAGCACAGCACACCAGGGCAAGCTGTAGTTCCCATCCCGTGAGGATGGGCTTTGCAGGAACTTGAGTTACACCACATCCTGCTTGGCTCTGCACAGGACCAAGTTGAGGAGAGGGTCAACAAATGTCACCGGGTGAATAAGAGGAAGTGCAGAGAACACTGGCGTTTCTCTTAAGAGCTGCCTAGAACTTCCATGTGTTTCAAGTCTACTTATATGAGCAATATCCCATGATTCATATCTACCGCCCTTGCCAGTTCTGGATGAACAGGTGGGAAGTAACTCTAAAAAGCTGGTGACTCCAGAGAGCATCTTGGAAGCGCTTTCAATGTCATTCCATGGAAGAGTCTGCACATGCCATTTCTGGGTGTTCTTTCTGTGTCCTGGGATTTCCTTGGTTTGTGAGGTGTGTGTCACACTTTTATAATCAAACCTGCCTGTAAAGTAGCCTTCAGAGGACAGGGGTGCTATTATTCCCAAATTGGGATTACCCGGAGTCTAGAATTTTAGTAATCTCCCCATTAATTACTCAGAGCTGTCTACAGTTTTGGCGTCCAATGAATATAATTTTAGGTGAAGGACCAGAAAATCACTTAAACGAGTGTTCCTCAAACTTTCAGCTAAGCATCTTTAATAAAAGATGCCTTTGAAATTCCATTTGATTTCGACTGTTCTGCTCCATTCTTTAAAAGCTTAAGAAAAGGATGGCCTGGGAACGATGAGGTTATTTCACAACCTCAACGGATGGCTTGGTTCAAGCCTTCGGGATAGGCCAGATCCCACAGTTTGAACAGACCTAGGGCGGGCTTCCCGCTCCAGGGGGAGTGAGGGAGTGGCCGGGCATCCAGCTCCATCCCGCCCTAACTTTTTCCTGAGCAAACTCTCCCGGCGCCAAGACCGCATCCCGCGAGCCTACCCCTCTGGGTCCAGCCCAGGGTCCCTGAAGGGTACGGTCCAGTCCTGTCAGGGCATGCCCGAAAGGCAGCCGGGAAAGGCCAGGTGCCCGCGCCGGAGGCCAGGGGTGGGGGTGGGGTGGGGTGGGGGTTGGGGGGACAGCCCGAAGCCGCGCGACTCACAGGATGACTCATTGTAGTAGACGCTGATCCTCTCCAGCTGCAGCGCTGAGTCGCCCACGTAGCCTCCGGCCTGGTCGATGCCGTGCTCATCACTGATCACTTCCCAAAACTTGCGAGGGGACGGCGAAGGGGCAGAGAGTCAGACCCGAAGCCTGAGAAGTCCCCGCCACCCGCACCGGGACCTGTGACCGGCTTCTCCGAGCCCTCAGACTCGGGCGCAAACCCTGGGTCGGAACCCTGAGTCAGCCCCCTGAGACCCATGGCTCACTCTCCCCGCCAGATCGCCGCAGGATCCTGGGGTTCAGTCCCCGGGGCCAGTTCCCGAGGACGCGCCCTTCGGGACGGTGGCCCACTCTCTGAGTCGGGCCCCAGGGCGCACCCTCTGGAACCAACAACTGGGACCGATGGTCTACTTCGAGCATGATCCCGAGGGCCAGCTGGCCCACTCTCTGGACCGGATCACTGAGTCTGTCCGCGGGGACTCAGGGCGGGCTCTCCGGGACTTACTCTCCCAGGAGAGAGCAGGGTTACCCTAGCTCGGAGAAACAAGGTTGGATCCTCCGAGGCCGGCAACGCTAACCGCCCACCCGCGGGAGCGAAACGCGCGCCGGACCCACCTTGGTACCGATCTGGTTCCCGCACTGGCCCGCCTGAATGTGCACAATCTCCCTCATGGCGGGCGCGTCTGCGCTCGGGCGCTGGCTCTCCCGACTGCGGCGTGACTGCGGCCGGCCGCGCGCTCCCGGGACTTGACCCTACTCGGCCCCTCCGCCCTCGCCTTCCCCTCCAATGGCAGCTGGCTGTCCCGCTTGCAGTCCCCGCCCCATCCCAAAGGCTAGCGGGCGGATCCCAAGCCCGGCTCGTGGTCCTGACAGCTGGAACCCCGGGCGTCGGGCAGCGAGGAGCAGGGTGGACTGGAGGGGACTCCCGAGGAGGAGGGGAGGGAAGCCCTAGACTTTCACCGCACCACCGTGCTGGTAGTACCTAGGTCATCTGTCACCGGGTGAGTTCCAACGCTCCCACGAGAGCTGGGAGAGCCACCCATAACCCTGCGGGTGGAAGGCGACCTTTGGGACCCGTCGTGGATTGTTTCAGTTGTCTCACTACCCTAGGCACGCGCATTTAGCTTGCACCTCTCTTCCTGCCTCTCCAGCCCCATCCATAAAGTGACTTCACCACTGCGTTTGACTACCAACACCCTCATCCACGCAGCCTCCCAGCAATGTTGGAAAGCGCTTTCTCTCTCGGGCAGGGCTCACTCGCTCCCACCCTCACCCCTTCAACTTTTGAAAAAAGCAAAACAAAACTGAGCGCTGTCATGAGGGAGGGGCACAAGTACACAGGCGCAGTGCTGCTAGAGAGAGGACCAGGATGAGAGTGACCACAAACAGCCTGTCTTTGAAGTCTCAGCGGAGGCAAAGGGCTCCTCGGAGATGTGGGAGTGCCTAACAACTATGATGCCTACGGCCCCAAGTTTCTTGTATGATGGCTTCCAGTCAGGTCTTGATCTCAGCAACTTTGCCACTGCTGGGCATTCCGTCCTGGGAGGCTGTCCCCCGCCCCTCCAGCAGGCAGCCTCTTCTTGTTCGCAGATGCTCTCACTTAGCCCAAAAGAACTGGACGCCAGCAGGGATGGTAGGCACGTCCTGACACCAGGGAACCTAGAATGCTCTGGAAGCCCATGGGAGGCTCATCCGGCACTGATCTCACCCAGCGCCAGTGGGAAACATTAACAGGTGAAAATCAGGGTATCCTTAGGGACCCTTGCGAGGGACCAACCCTGGGTGATGCCTGAAACAAAGGACTACCTTTTCCTTTCTGGTGGTAATACTTCGGACTTCACTTTCCTCTTTTGTAAAATGAAAGGCTTCTCCTGGAGACACCTGAGTGGCTCTCAGATGCTGGGATTCTTTGCCACCTGTAGCCTATGCATCCATCAAAGAGTTCCAAGTGTTCTCAAAATAAACGCTCCCTGTCAGGGATCTCGGGAAACCTCCTGTGTCCTCCTGACTCCAACCAAGCCAGGCAGAAATGCCACACACACAAAGAGGAAGCAGCAAGATCTGTCATTTGTTAGCAGGTGGCTTCTTTTCAGATCCTGAAAACAGAGAACTGCCTAGTGTGGAACTGGGGAAGTACTCGGTTGGTAGAGTGTTTGCCTAGACGCACGCAGGAAGTCCTGCACCAAATCTCCAGTACATCAGATACCTGGGTGTGGTGGTACACACTGGTGTTTCCAGTGCTTAGAGGTTAGGATCCATCTAGGCTAGAAATACATTTGAGGCAAACTTGGGCTGTGTGAGATCCTGTCTACAAAAATGAGAGAGAGAGAGGGGGGGGGGGCTGGTGAGATGGCTCAGCGGGTAAGAGCACCCAACTGCTCTTCCGAAGGTGATAAGTTCAAATCCCAGCATCCACATGGTGGCTCACAACCATCTGTAACGAGATCTGGCACCCTCTTCTGGGGTGTCTGAGGACAGCTGCAGTGTACTTACATATAATAAGTAAAATAAATCAATAAAAAACTTTTTAAAAAATGAGATAGAGAGAGAGAACATATGTGGGTGAACCTGGGTATTCTGGCTAGAATCACCTGATAGGAGGGAATCGCAATTGAGAAGAGACTCCCATGATATCCAGCTGTAAGGCACTTTCTTAATTAGGGATCGATGGGGGAGGGCCTAGCCCACTGTGAGTGTGGATGTCGGAGGTGCCATCCCTGGGCTGGTGGTCCTAGGTTCTATAAGAAAGCAGGCTGAGCAAGCCATAAGGAACAAAAGGAACAGCCTGTAAGCAGCACTGGTCAGTGGCCTCTACATTAGCTTCTGCCTCCAGGTTACTGCCCAGTGTGAGCTCCTGCCTTGGCTTTTCTCACTGGGTTGTGATTCAGGATACCCAAGCCAATCAACCCCCTTCCTCCCCAAGTTGCTTTTGGTCCCAGAGTTTCATCACAGCAACAGTAACCCTGAGACAATGTATTTACTTGTCCTTGAAAGGGGGCAAAAGACATTCAAAACCATTTTTTCTTCTAGAGCTTTTCAACTGTTTCCAAATTTGGGTATTGTTTGGCCCACGGGATCTCCCCCTCCCTCTCCCCCTCTCCATCACCCTAGCACTGTTCTCCTGCCTTCTTATGGTCTCCGGACCTCCCAGAGCAGATCTCTCCAGTAATTCTCCTGGAGAAGCTGGGAAGAGGCCACAACCTTACCCAGGTGCCCCGGAACCACAAGCCTGAACCTATCCAGCTCTTCACATGAGGCATTCAGCTGTCTCAGCAGCCTCCTCTTGCCCTGGCTCAGTGTAATTAGCGACTCCCAGTAAATGCTACCCTTTCGTTCTTCTCAGAGTGGAGTCTAGGGTAGAAGGAGGCCATGGAGGAGCTGTGCAGTTCTGGGGGGGGGGGGTCGGGGAGAGGAGTGTCTGCTCTTTATCTTCAGTTCTTGAGCAGTTTAAAGGACACTACCCACTTTTACTACAAGGTGGTCCTGGGGCTATGATCTGAGCCTGTGGTTTCCTGTTGGGCTAGAAAGTGGGTGCCCGATGACTCCAGGAACTCAACCACAAAGACCAGGTTTCAATAAGGAATAGCATGACTTAATGAAGTTTCTGGAGTTTTCCCCCTCCCCCCAGCCTGTCCCCCACACTCTGGTAGGAGAGGGTAAAAAATAATGAGACCTATTGCCACATGTTTTTGTCCAAAATTCATGGGATTATCACAATACTAGTAGGTATTCTAGCAGATGAGAAAAACGGAGCAAGCTCAGACCACATCACCTTCCTAACAACTCTACCCTAGGTCTGAGGCTTGCCCAGGATAGTGTAGGAACATAGTTTAAGTGGAGTGTGTGCTTTGCATTAAAGAGGCTTGGGACTCACTCCCCTGCACACACATACTCATGTGCACATGCCCTCCAGGGTACATGCACATGCACACATCACACAAACCTGGTTTGGTGTCTGGAAAGTCAGTTGCAAATTTAGAACTCTAAGCATCCTTGGATCTTCTCAGGGAGAGACGGTAGGATGTCATTGGTATCTTACCTGCAGTCTCAGCTTTCTTTGTTCCCACCCCCAACTCCCCCATACTGGGAAGGGTCCCTCCCATCATAGTCACCCTCCTACATCCAATCCAAGTTCATCCTATCACCCACAGAGACCATCCTCAGGCCACCAGGATTCAAGAGACCTGGAATGCAGAAGGTTCGGGAATTCCAGGTCTGGGGCCACATCATAGTCCAGAGCAGTGAATACATTGGGTAGGCAGCCCAAGGGCTCTTATCTGGGTCAAGGGCAGCAGTGGTTGTGACTCTGACCCTGGCCTACTGCAAAGGGGCAGCATACTTCTGGTACATTGTGCCTTCTTCCATAAATCATTGTCTAAACTTAAATTCTCTGGAAGTCCGCAAATCCCACCACATGCCATTTGAACCAATGTCAGTGAGTGTGTGGACATAAATATGGTCCATTTCAAGGCCATTGGCCTGAGATGACCTGGTTACAAATGGGACTAAAGTTTACAAAGGTGGACTATAGATTGGCTAGTGTAAACTGTGTTCAGCTCGTTGTAAAAGCATTTCCTTGGTTCCAATTCCTTCAAGTATGGGAACTAAAAACATTTAAAAAAAAAAAAAAAAAACAACCAGAGCATGATGCTCACAGGCTGAGGGAATAGAGGAGGATGGCAGATGAGGAGCCCAGAATACTGCAAGGAGACAAGGAAACACAGCATGGGTTCTCTGCTGCAGGGAATCCCCAGATGTCTCAGTCCTCTTGTCTATATGCTACAAATTAGACAAAACCGTGCCCAGTAGGTGTGCTGCGGATAGCCATTTCTATAGCTCGGTGGTGGCAAAAACACTGTTGGAGACATGCACTTCATATGAGTGTATTTGAAAACTGTTTCAGTTTCATGTAGCATGGTCTATCTTCACATTTTGATAAGTATGTCCCTCATGACATTCAGGAAGGCCAGGGTGGCATTTGGCATTTTCTGATACAGTACTCTGAATCATTTGCTGGTACCTTGGGACCTAGTTGAATATTAGGTAGACATTTGTCCCTGTACATCAAATGGCACCCCTTCCTGAGTCAGTAGTCCCTTCAAAGGAAGTTATGAGAGACCCATCACGCAGGACAAGCCTTGCCAACCATTTGTTCTGTAGGGAATGTGTTGGAGAAGCATGGAGACAGGAAGCCTGGGGGGCCTGTCTGAACTGCAAGGGCCTACTGCTGGTTCTACCACCCCAGCCCTGGCACCTCCTGTCTCCTGTCTCCTCCACCTTGGCTCCTGGACCATTACCCTAAGGTCTTGGTTCCTCTGGGTTAGGTCAGTAAGTCAAAGCTGTTCATCAGGTTTTCCATTCCCGAATCTAAGCATCTCAGACATCTTTCCTTTCAGACAGCGATGAAGACTGGGATTATAATTTGCTTAAACCGCGACAAGCTGTGCAGCCCCCTTCACTGTGCTATTTGTTTTCTCTGTCTTGATTATTTATTTAAAAAACCCGCGTATGTTGGTTTTATGTCAACTTGACACAAGTTATAGTTATCTGAGAGAAGGGCGTCTCAGCTGAAAAAATGTCACCATAAGTCTGGGCTGTGGGCAAGCCTGTAGAACATTTAGTGATTGATGGGAGATGGCCCAGCCCATTGTGGGTGGGGCTACCTCTGGGCTGGTGGTCCTGGGTTCTGTGAGGAAACAGGCTGAATAAGCAAGCTACAGGGCACAAATCAGCAAGCAGTACCCCTCTGCTCAGCTCCTGCCTCCAGGTTCCTGCCCTGTTTGAGTTCCTGTCTTGGATTCCCTCAATGGGTTGTGATTCAGGATTCCTAAGCCAAACAAAACAGTTCCTCCCCAAGTTACTTTTGTTCGTGGTGTTTCATCACAGCAACAGTAACTCTAACTAAGACAGACCTTAGTAGTATATCATCTGGAAACTAAATGGTCCAGCCATGCTGGGTAGAGCCTCTGTGTCCCTAGCATCGTGAGCTAAGTATTAGGAAATGTTCATCCTTATCTAGACATCACTGATTTATCTCTCCCTTAAAGTTCTCTCTTAAAGCGGCACACATTACTGTGTCTACTGCACACCATGAACTGAACCGCCCTCAGCTCTGGGACTGCAGAGATGTCTGAGGCAGACCCTAGACTGAGTAGGTGTGACTGAGAGCTCCACAGACTGGAAAGATGGCAGCAGTGACAGTCTGTTGGGCATGGAGTTTGCACTGAGTTCCAAGGGGTTGGGGGTCAGGCCGTCCCTGGAGAGAGGAACACAGGCTGCTTCTCTTATGCCAAGGTAGGGAGAGACCAATCAAACAAACAAACAAAATAAGAAACAAAAACAAACCAAAAAACTCCAAGCAAACCAAAAAAGAAAAAAATTACGAATGGTAGCTAAAACTCTAACAGGTTCTTTGAACAATTTTAGGTGCCCAGGAAGGACCACACTATTGGGGTGGGAACAGGCCCTTAGGAAGCAGGAGGAGCATCACTGCTCTGGAAGAAAGAACAGGAGTCTGGGAGAGCAAAGTCCCAGGTTCAGGCCCAGGTTTGGCCAACCTGACCGGGTGGTACAGCATGAATAGACAGGGGTGTATCTGGAGCCTTTATCTGAGGCTAACGGAGTAGCCCAGTCATGCAAGGATGTGAAAACAGGCTGGAGTAGGACCCACACATGACAGCCTCTCGCACTCGGCAGAATGTGAGGACTTTATAAACTTACTTGGAAACAAGCATGGAGGAATGGTGTGTGCATCGAGGTGGATAAACCTAGCAGGGCATGCTGTGCAGAAACTGTGTGGTTCCATTCCCGTGCAATGGCAGAGAGTGGAGTAATGTTTGTCAGGTCTGGGGAGGGAGGGAGAGAGAGGGAATGGATTTCTAAGGGAGTGGGTTTCTTTCTAAGTGGTGAAATGTCCAAAGATAGATTGTGGGGTCAGGGTACTGATCTGAGTCTGTATTGATAACCATCAAATCGATTGCTTCAAATGAACAGATGTAGGTGAGTTAGAGCTAGCTCATCAACGCTCTTTTTTGAAACAGGGTCTCGCTAGGCGTGGTGGCACACGCCTTTAATTCCAGCACTTGGGAGGCAGATTTCTGAGTTCAACGCCAGCCTGGTCTACAAAGTGAGTTCCAGGACAGCCAGGCCTACCTATACAGAGAAACCCTGTCTCGGAAAAAAAACCAAAAAACCAAAAAAACAGAAACAGGGTCTCACCATGTAACTCTAGCTGGCCTGAAACGCTCAGGGATCTGTCTGCCTCTGTCTCTTGGCTTCAATAAAGCATCAATATTCAATAAATTTTTTTTCAATAGATATTAAAAAGTAACTATTGGTAAATCTGGGTGAGTGTCCCATATCTTTAAACTCAGTACTCAGGAGGCAAAGGTAACCATGGGGCTAGAAATCCACACCAGGTCAGATTAACTCCAACTCCCACACTAAGGCAAGGTGCATGTTCCTTCCAGGACACTGTATCACTTGCCTCAATCTGAAGAAGCACGAGAAGGAGGGGGAGGGGGAAGGGGAGGTTGTGTTAAGAATGCTAATTATGTTTCCCAAAAAACTGCTTATTCGCAGAGCATGGTGGCGCACGCCTTGAGAGGCAGAGGCCATTTCTGAGTTCAAGGCCAGCCTGGTCTACAGAGTGAGTTCCAGGACAGCCAGGGCTACACAGAGAAACCCTATCTCAAAACACAAACAAACAGACATATTGCTTATTCAAGAGGGTCTGCATGTAACTTCTGGGAACCTGCTCCCCACTTACTGCTGATTGGTAAATAAAAATGCCAACAGCCAATAGCTGGGGAGAACAGACAGAGGCGGGATTTTAGGATTCCTGGCCATGGGACCGAGAGGAAGAAGAAGGAAGATATCCTTCATGTCGGGAGAGTATGGAGGAGAGGAGAACCTGAGAAGAGTGGAGGACAGAGAGGCATGGCTGCCCTGGGAAGGAGCGGGGAGAGAGAGCACAGCTCAGAGGGCACCCAACCGGGTCCAGGGCAGCCAAGATAGAACAAAGAATTAGTAAGTTATAACTTGGGATTAACTGCATGGAGGTTGGGCAGTGGCCCAGCTATTGTGTTGTAAAATTTAAAATTTGTTTAAGGTATAGTGAAATATAAAGACTGGGTGTGTGCTTCGTTTAGGAACATAAATCACTGAGATGGGTAGCGAACCTGCCACCAACATTTATTATTTATTTCTACAATAGTGAATAAAGTGCTCACTGTGCAAGCCCAAAGAGGATCTGAGTCCTCTAAATCCCACGCGAAACCAGTACAGTGATGCCGTAGTCCCATGAGTCCCATGGTCCACCGTGAGAGTGGAGTATTCTTGGCCAGCAAGTCTAGCATAGGCAGCATCAAACAGCAAAGGGACT